>JAECXF010000064.1:0-75565 GCA_018151655.1 Drosophila bocqueti
ATTTTGAAATCAACGTTCATTTATTTCTTGGGGAGCAGCAGGAGTGCCGCTCCCCATGTCCGTAATGAATCTGATTTTAATATTGTATCTTAGGTTCTAAGTAAGCCTACGTCTCGTCGCTGCGCTGCCGGTGACGCCGGCAGCGGAGCGGGGTTCTTATATATATTTCTTATATATATTTATTTAGAGGAAGGTTTATTATATGCGCCCATATATTTGGTCGGCGTGAGAACGCTGACTCTGCATTTGTTCCGGGCCGCCAGATGGGTGCTCATGTTACATATGCACTTGACTGTTGGAACAGAGTGCAACGACATTATTGTTGTTGTTTATACATATATGTATGTGCGCATACTACATTTCCCTCCTTTTCAAAAATAACGTAATTCTATGAAGTTATTTTATAAGGTTTTACTTTAAAGATTAATTTTTATTTAACAATGGGGATTTTTAAATTTTTTTTTTTTTTTTTTTTTTTTGTATAATATATTAAATTACAAATAATATTTAAATGTATATAAGTATTTTTGTCTTAGCATGGCCATACTAACAACAATTATGAAATAAACATTTTTAATCTATCCTTATGTACTGTTTGTCTTTTGTTTTTATTATTATTTGGTTTATATATGTTTTGGTTTATTTTTTTATTTTTTTTTTTTTTTTATATTTTTTTTTTTCAAATTTACTAAGGTCAAGGTCAGGGTTTTCTGCAGTATATGTTGTGTTGTTGGTTTTCACATAACTGCACAAGTCATTGTTAATTGAATTTTGTTTTTCTTTTTCCTTGTCCGAAATGAACGTCTTCATTGGACTGTACTTTAGAATAAAACTTTCAAAAATTGCTTTAGCGACAGTGGTTGCACTTTTATTTGGAATTGGAATGGCAAGTAAATATTTTGTTAGGTGACTGCGTATTCATTGCCAGACTCAGATTTGGGTAGCGGACTAATTGTATCCACTCTCACTCTGTCGAAAGCTTTAGTTGGTGTGTCGGTTAGGGTCATAGTTCTTTTTGGTGCGTCGTTGTTTTCGACGTAAGGCATTTAGGACATCTACAGATATACTCTTGTATTTCACGAGTTTATTTTTACTATGGTAGTGTCTTTTACTTTGGCCAAAGTTTTATTTATGCCATTATGACCTCTTTTTATTTGTTTTATTATGTAGTGTAGACAGTAAGCTTCTTCTTGGGTCACCGGGTTGAGTAGCTACTCTCAATGAATTTTATTGCCCATTATATTGAAATTATCTACTGTAACATGTACAAAGATATTTTCCCGCGGTGCCATTTGAGTTTGCATATTTTATATACCGGCTTGCATTTCAAGCCTTTGGAAAAATTGACCTAAGTCAAGGACTCCATTGGTCTATAAATCGCTAACTTCTTATCTTGCAATAATTTTCTTATCATGTTTAAAGAAACATAACATAGTTTTTTATATGCAAGGTCACTACTTTTCATACTCCGTCATTTTTAATGACGTTGGGCTTGAAGCTTTTCAGTAGATCTTGGCTGGGCAATTCTACTTTTTCTATTCGTTATTTCCCTGCGCAGGATTTCTGTATACTTTGTTGCCTGGTAGTGACTTTCAGGTCTTTATTTGTAAGTCTTTTTTAAATTTTGTTTTTTTTCTTTTTTTTCGTGACTTTAATATGTTACATAACATTATATGTATGTATTATATATAATAAGTCAAACTTCTTTGGTCTGTTATCGCTGTAAAGTGCTTGCCATAAATATAGTTTTGGAGATTCTTTGAATAAAGAGCACAAGCTCCATAACTTAAAAGTAACTTTCATTTTACATAATCTAGTTATGTGCCGTGAATAGTCGGCGAAGTTTTCAATGAAACGTCTATTAAAATTGCAAAATGCAACAAATCTTCTAGCGCTGTCCGCGTCATGCGGTATTGGATAATCTTTAATGACATAATTTTTTTTTTTTTGGCGGAATTCATCTAGCTGTACGTCTATGACCGAGAAAGGTTACTTCGTGCATGAAAAGTTAGCACTTTTGTGGATGTAGCTTTAGATTATGGATTCTGCATAGATTAAAATATTTATCAAATTCTTGAACATATGATTTTCCAAACAACTATTTGCTATTAGGTTATCCATGTACAAGATTGCTTCTGATGGCTGGAGGCCTGAGAATGCTAGTTTAGCCATCATTCTCTGGAAATAATTTGGCGCTATTTTAAACCCAAAGTTAGTCGCGTGAAGCGATACGAACCATTGTCCGTTGAAAAGACGTTATATTTCTTGATTACATACTTATGTGTATATTCCCCCTGAACTTACAGTTGACTGGTATGGTTTTCAGGAGTAATGATAAGTAATAAATTGGCTAGCATTTTAGCAATAAAGGAACAGCAACTCCGGCACTTCTTCCAAAAGGCCAGTAATCGACCAAGGTTGCAAAGTAGCCTGAGGCTACTAAATGAGTACAGACTCTTTTACTCCAAAAATATTGTAAGCCTATTTAATTTTGATACTCGCCCTAACAGGGGGCGGTAAGGCTTTCTTGGACTTTAGTTTTCCGAGTCGGAATCAGAAAATGACACTCGGCTGTAGTAAAGAAATCGGTAAATTTTCCAAAATCGTGATAAAGTAATAATTGAACTTTATGTTATATAAATTTATTTATTTTTCATATATTTCTTTTTTTTTTTTGTATATATATATATCAATTTAGGTTCAATACAATTTTTTTTGTCATAATAAAGACCAATTTTGTGTGATTTTATTAGAAAGACCAAATATTTTCTGTATTTATTAATAAAATATTTATTGAAAAAATATTAATTTATTTTAATTTATAATTCATAAGAAAATTTACAATTTAAGCTCTTAAGCTTCACTGCATAAGTCATTGATAAATAATTAAACGGAATAAGGAAATAAACAGAATAAGCCTGTTTTGCAAAATTTTGATTCTTAAACTTCCCTCCATAAGTCCGACATTAGTTCGTGCTCCGTGTTTTGCCAAATACAGATACAGTGTTTAAATTAAATTAATAATGGCTGAAGATCAGAGCCGAGGACGCAGGCGTCCATACGACTATACTAAGCTTGCTTCCGAAAGGCCGCCATTTGCTTGTGCTCAGAAGTTGTGTAAAATAAGCAGTGTTTAAATTTGAAAAAATAAAAAAATATCAAAATGGAAGAATAAATATTTAAAGACCACAAAATCATATATAAACCAATAATGAAATGGTATGATCAACCATCAAAAAAATCATATTTAAATCAATAATAAATCAATTCACTCCTGGGTGAATGTACATAAATCCTACCTATACCTGCAGAAAAGGTTCCGCTCAATGTTACAATTTGTTTTTTTTTTTTTAATTAATTGGTGTGCCTCACAGGGCAACAAAAAAAATTCCTTGGTGTGCCACACAGGCCAACAAAAAAAAATAAATGTTTCTCTCCCGTTGGTCCTCTAATCCTCCCTCGTAGGCGCAGGTGGCGGAGTGCCTCCCGCACTTGTTGATTACCGCTGCTGATGCCTCCCAAGCTCGTCTGCTGCTGCTCACACGGATGTTCTTGGCCGGTGATGCCGGGTTGAGGAGGCTCCATCGAAGGCGCAGAGGGCGGTCTGCCTCCCACGCTCGTCTGCTGCTGTTCTTACGGTTGTTCTCGGCCGGTGATGCCGGGTTGAGGATGCTCCAACGAAGGCGCAGGGGGCGGTCTGCCTCCCACGCTCGTCTGCTGCTGCTCACACGGATGTTCTCGGTTGAGATGGCGATGGCCAGAACAATGCCGGTGAGGAGTTGTCCAACGACGGATGGTTCTTGCATGGTTCTTTAGCTGGCTCACCATAAATACCGATAAGCGGTTGGTTCTTCAGCTTTGTCTACTTGCTGCTGTAGTGGCGTACGCTTCTTTAGATGTCTCTACTCGCCATATTATGTATTTTTAGCACTTCACACTTTGTCACATAATTTATATAATTTATACCAGTGACCATGTCACGGTCGCCATATAATGATAAACAATTATTATTTTGAAATCAACGTTCATTTATTTCTTGGGGAGCAGCAGGAGTGCCGCTCCCCATGTCCGTAATGAATCTGATTTTAATATTGTATCTTAGGTTCTAAGTAAGCCTACGTCTCGTCGCTGCGCTGCCGGTGACGCCGGCAGCGGAGCGGGGTTCTTATATATATTTAGAGGAAGGTTTATTATATGCGCCCATATATTTGGTCGGCGTGAGAACGCTGACTCTGCATTTGTTCCGGGCCGCCAGATGGGTGCTCATGTTACATATGCACTTGACTGTTGGAACAGAGTGCAACGACATTATTGTTGTTGTTTATACATATATGTATGTGCGCATACTACAGTTTTAATTATTCTATAGCCCATAGGCCGGGGTCAAACATGGCCCATGTAGATGCGCTTAGTAGGCAAACAGAGTTGCTAAGAGAGGTGGAGGGAATTTCCGATCCGTGTCCGATTCCGTCAAGAGATATTGAACCTTGTAAACCGTATGGATCTTCTGAACCTAGTGAACCTTGTAAACCGTGTGGATATTCTGAACCTTGTAGACCGTGTGAACCTAGTGAACCTTGTAGACCGTGTGAACCTAGTGAACCTTGTAGGCCGTGTGAACTTTCTGAACCCCGTGGAACTAAGAGATCTTTTCAACCTACGACATGTGATGTACCTTGTAATCGTAAGAAACGTGTTAAATCCGTTAGGTTTGCCCCGGAAGTTGAGAATATTATTGGAATTGTAGGTGCGTCCCCTTATGATATTGATTTACTGTTGCAGACCGAACAGATAAGGGATTCCGAAATACGTCGAGTGCGAGAGAAGTTAGAGATAGGTGAAGTTGAAAATTTTGTGTTGATAGATATCGAAGGATAATGAGAAAATGTGTATGTATGTCCCGAGCCGAATGCAGGAAGATTTAATTGGGAAATTTCATGAAAAATTGGGACATTTTGCGACAGATAAGTGTGTTAATAAAATGAGAGAAAAATATTGGTTTCCCGGTATGAGAAGTAAGGTTGATTTGTTTATAAAGAATTGTCTACCGTGTATTCTACATTCAGTCCCGAAGAGCATTCATAATAGAACGCTTCATAGTATACCTAAAGTTCCGGTCCCGTTTGATACGATACATATTGACCACCTAGGTCCCCTTCCGTCTATTAACTCGAAGAGAAAGCATTTGTTGGTGATTATTGATGCGTTCACGAAGTTTGTTAAATTATATCCTGTCCTGTCCTAAGGAGGTAAATTGTTCATTAGAAAAATATTTCGAATACTATAGTCGGCCTCGTAGAATCATTTCCGATAGAGGCACGTGTTTCACTTCCTTTGAGTTTCAAGAGTTCCTCGAGTCCAGAAATATTGACCATATTAAGGTAGCTACGGCAGCCCCTCAGGGAAATGGGCAAGTTGAGCGTGTGAACCGTGTTCTAACACCAATGTTGGGAAAACTATCAGAGCCCCTAAATCAAGCCGATTGGTATAAGCTTCTTAACCGTGTTGAATTCGCTATAAACAATTCCGTGCAGTGTAGTACCGGCAAGACTCCTAGTATGTTGTTATTTGGATGTGAGCAACGTGGTCCAGTAGTAGATGAGCTTACCGAGTATTTGGATGAGAAATTTAGTCAAGAGAAACCGCAATGTCTAGATACCGTAAGGGCCGAAGCAAGTGAGAATATTCGTCAATCACAGATCCGAAATGAAACCGCATACGGCTTAAAGCATAGGGCACCGGCGTTGTACAAGGTAGATGATTTTGTTGCTATTCGTAATGTTGATGTGACTGCAGGACATTGTAAGAAGTTTGCACCCAAGTATCGTGGCCCGTATAGAGTAAACCGTGTTTTTCCTAATGACCGTTATGAGATAACTGATATAGACAATTGTCAGCTGACGCAACTCCCATATAAGGGGATCCTTGAGGCTGCTAGGCTTAAACCATGGTTGCAAGTGTGGAATAAAACTATAGGACTATGTTTGTGATCGAGGTCGATCAAATGTCAGGTTGCCCGAATGTAAACATCCCATTTTGAACCGCGCGCCTTAGTGTAACCAAATTGTATAATGTTAAGATATCGATATAAAGTGTTATCGATCTAAATAGAATTAAGATAGATTATAAGAATAAAGGAAGACGGTCACTTTTGATTTTGGAGAAAAACGACCGACGCGCAAATAAAAAAGCAAAAAGAAAAATCAAATAAAATAAAAGCAATCCGACGATAAATTATTATAAAATAAAACCTGGAGTATTACAATAAAAAGCTTTTTCCAATATGTTAGTATATAATCAAATATACATTATGAGAAGAATCAAACATATTAAACATGATATTTTCATATATTTTCCAACTTTACTTTCACAATGATATATTTCCACA
Source organism: Drosophila bocqueti (assembly GCA_018151655.1). Taxonomy (NCBI): domain Eukaryota; kingdom Metazoa; phylum Arthropoda; class Insecta; order Diptera; family Drosophilidae; genus Drosophila; species Drosophila bocqueti. The sequence goes on from JAECXF010000064.1 coordinate 6,389, forward strand.
TATATATTTATCAGTAATTTTCCATCTTTGTTTTCTCAATATATTCTATATATCATAATAATCTTTATATCATGTCTTTTAATATGGAGTTCTTTCTTAATGTTATATTGTTATATATCAAACATGTTAATTTCATATATTTTCCAAGTCCAAGAAATGGACTTTATCTTTTCAACTTGATATTCTCAATGTTTATTTTATTTCCATATATAATCAGTTCATGGCATTTTTCTATATAAAAAGTTTTTTCCAATATGTTAGTATATAATCAATATACATTATGAGAAGAATCAAACATAATAACCATGATATTTTCATATATTTTCCAAATTTACTTTCACAATGATACATTTCCACATATATATTTATCAGTAATTTTCCATCTTTGTTTTCTCAATATATTCTATATATCATAATAATCTTTATATCATGTTTTTTAATATGGAGTTCTTTCTTAATGTTATTTTGTTATATATCAAACATGTTAATTTCATATATTTTCCAAGTCCAAGAAATGGACTTTATCTTTTCAACTTGATATTCTCAATGTTTATTTTATTTCCATATATAATCAGATCATGGCATTTTTCTATATAAAAAGCTTTTTCCAATATAATCAAATATACATTATGAGAAGAATCAAACATATTAAACATGATATTTTCATATATTTTCCAACTTTAGGTTAGGTTAGGTTAGGGCGGTGACTAGCCCGGCATAGAGCCGGGCCGTCCACTTGAGCCTAAGGAGGCTCCTTGTGATGCCGCATAGGCTAGATCCCCCGTCCGTTGCAGGAGCTCATGGGCCAATGACCTACGTGAGAGAGGACCAACCCGATCCTTGGATGAACCGGGTTATCTGCCTCGGTGATGTTCCGCTTAGATCGGCGAGATCTAAGAGGGTGAAGAAGCCCAGGTACTGCAGTCTTCGTCTGCTTAGTGCCGGGCAGTGACAGAGGAGGTGGAGAACGGTCTCCTCCTCCTCCTCATCTCTGCAGCTTCTGCAGAAGTCATTGTGGTGCACCCGCAACCTGGACGCATGCGTTCCAAGCAGCCAGTGACCAGTAAGAGCCCTAATGGCAAGGGCGCAGCTTTCTCTGTTTAGTGACAGTAGCTCCTTGGAGCGTTTTGCTGATCGGCGTGGCCAGATCATTCTAGCATGGCGGCAGGAGGTTAAGTTTTCCCATTTCCTGTCCGCGAGAAGGTGAAAGTGCTCCTTGCACAGTAGTCTGCGAGTGGCCAATGGCATGCCAACTAACTCCCTCTCCGGTTGGAGAGGGGAGGTTGTACCCTGCCGGGCCAACTCATCGGCAGCGCAGTTACCCACGATGTCCCTATGTCCCGGGACCCAGATGAGGTGGAGGTCGTACTGCTCCGCCATCTCGTGAAGAGATTTGCGGCAGTCGTTGATGGTCTTCGAGTTTGAAGAGATAGCTTCAAGTGACTTCAGGGCAGCCTGACTGTCCGAGAATATGCAAATAGAGGCGCCAGCCCCGATTAAGGGGAGCTGATGAAGGGCCTCTTTGATGGCGTAAACTTCCGCCTGAAAGACGCTACAGTGGTCGGGTAGCCTAAAAGAGACGCTTAATCCCAGGTGTTCAGAGAATATACCTCCTCCCACCCGGCCGTCCAATTTAGAGCCATCCGTATAAATGTGAAGGGACCCTAGTGGTCCAGGTGGTCCTTGATTCCATTCCGTTCTATCGGGAATGGAAACTTGGAAGGGTGTGATTGGGTGTTCCGCGGGGACACAGTAGTCAGTGCTCCCCTCAATAAGGTGTGAAGCAGAGTCGAGATTCGTGTGTCCGAAACTCGTCCTTCTCCACAAACCCGCACCATTCAGCCTTAGTGCTGAGAGTGCCGCGGTCATCTCTCCCATTATTTCAATTGGGAGGATGTCCAGGAGAACGTCCAAGGCGTCTCCAGGAGTCGTGCGCAGGCCGCCTGTCATACAGATCTCGGCCATGCGTTGGATTTTCCTAAGCTTGCCGAGGCAGGTGGACCGCTTTAGAGCTGGCCCCAGATTGCCACTCCATAGAGGAGTATTGGTCGGATAATGGCCGTGAACAGCCAACGGACTATTTTTGGGGTCATTCCCCATTTTAGCCCGATAGCCTTACGGCAGGTATAGAGCGCGATTGTGGCCTTTTTGGCCCTTTCGTCCGTGTTAAGGGACCAATCGAGTTTCCTGTCTAAGATGAGACCAAGATACTTGGCCTGATGTTTAAGGGGTAGGGGCACCCCGCAGAGCTTGGGGGGTACCATATTGGGGATTTTGTATTTCCTGGTAAAAGGACTAGTTCAGTCTTCGCTGGGTTTACACCCAGTCCGCATCTGGCAGTCCAATCCGCCAGAAACCGAAGGCTGTTGCTCATCCTATCGCAAAGGGTTTGCGGGAATTTTCCCGTGAACGCCAAGGCAACATCGTCCGCATAGGCCACAACTCGACAGCCACCCTCCTCTATGCCCTGTAGCAGCTCGTTGACCGCCACATTCCATAGGAGAGGGGAGAGGACTCCGCCTTGGGGTGTGCCTCTGTTGAGTTGTCTGGAGATGGTTGACCCCCCAGTGTTGCCTCAACCGTTCTGCCGCGCAGTATCCGGTCAGTGAGACCCACTGTGTGTTGATCAATCCCCAGCTTAGTCAGTGCCGTCGTGATTGAGCCTGGAAGGATGTTGTTGAAAGCGCCCTCAATATCTAGGAAGGCGACAAGTGTGAACTCCTTTTCGTGGAGCGATTTTTCAATTAAGGTGGTAAGCGAATGGAGTGCCGTCTCCGTCGATCTGCCTCTCCTATACGCATGTTGGCATCCAGATAGGGATGATTGGGGAATGTTAGTTCTGAGATGCAGACCAATGAGTCTCTTCAACGTCTTGAGTAGAAACGAGGAGAGACTAATCGGTCTGTAGTCCTTCGGCATGCAATGCGATGGCTTGCCTGCCTTGGGGATGAAGACGACCTTTGAGCGGAGCCATTCACCTGGAATGACCCCTGTGTCGAGAATGATCGAGAAGATCAGTCAAAGCCAGGAAGTGGATAGATCGGCTGCATAGCTAAGCTGTGCAGGAATGATGCCATCCACCCCTGGGGATTTGTATGGGCTAAAACTGTTTATTGCCCATTTGATGTTCCTATCACTAAGAAGGTAGTCCATTTCGGACGGACCCCGCCGTGTCGGGGGGTTAGGCGGACTGCTCTGAGACGAGCTAGCAGGAAAGTGAGCATCCAGGAGAACTCCGAGAGTTTCCTCACTAGAGGTCGTCCAGCTGTCATCAGGACGCTTGACAAAGCCCGGGTTGGTGGGCGTCGTCGATAGGACCTTCCGCAGCCTAGACGCCTCTGAGTAGTCCTGGATTCCTGAGCAAAAGTCGGACCAGGCCCTTCTTTTGGCCTTTCTTAATTCCCTGTTATACAGGGCCAAATTTGTTTTGTATAAGCGCCACGATGCGTCCGTATTGCCGCTCTTGGCTTGGTTGAAGGACCGCCTCGTGGTCTTCTTGAGGCTACCTAATTCTTTGCACCACCACGGTGGCTTCTTCCCAGTCTTCCCCCCATTCCTGCTACGGGGACAGGACCTCTCCAGAGCCGTGCTACAAGCATCGGTAAAGGTTTTAACAAGGCACTCCAGCCCCTCTGGACTGTAGTCCAGGTTGGTTGGGGTTGGAGGGGTTTTAGGATCTTATTCAACTGGGATCTATATTTCACCCAGTCAGTCCTTCGGGGGTTCCGAAAAGTGACCGGGTTAAATCTATCGAAGCCCAGCGTGAATTGGATGTACCTGTGATCGGAGAAGGAGTGTTTCTCCAGCACCCTCCACGACTTTAAAGTATCCCTAAGAGATTCAGAGAAGGGTGATATCTAGTACCTCCCTGCGGTTTTTGATGATGAAGGTGGGTTCGTTCCCCGAGTTTCCCACCAGTAAATTGGATGCAAGGATAAAATCGAAAAGAGACTCACCCCTGTCGTTGGTGTCAGTGCTGCCCCACTGATGGTGATGGGCATTGGCGTCGCACCCGATGATCAACGCCCAGCTTTTTGCTGTCCTCGGTGACTTGCCTCAGGGTTGGGGGGATGGGGTCCTGATCATGCCCCAGGTATGCGGAGCATATCCGGAGGGATCCATTTGGTCCCTCTAGACATGCTGTTAGGAAGTCTTCATTGCTGAAAATAGGAAGCATAAAAGGGTTACGTCCTTCTTAGCGAGTATGCAGGCTCGCGTTTTACCTGTTGTAGTGGCCGCGTACAGCCTATAGCCAGCTGCCCTCAGCCCCAGGATTCTGTCGCCACAGATCCAGGGCTCCTGTATGAGGACAGCGTCGGTGCCACCTTCCGCTAGGTGGTCGAGTAGAGCAGCGGAAGCTGCCTTACTGTGGTGGAGGTTTATCTGCAGGAATGTCAGAGACATTCTGCTTCTTGACCTCCACCACAGTAATGTCGGCGTCCGAGGTCGGCTCGTCCAGCCCGTCCTCCTCCTCGGACATCCCAACTTCGCGAAGGCCCCTCGCCAGTTCGCTTCCATCGGAGACGTAGCCTTCCAGAATGGGTCCTCTTTCTTTAGGCCCGACTTGGCGTCGGCCTTGTAGACGCGCACGGCCACTCTCTCAAAGCCGTACCGAAGTAACCCCCCGTTCTTCGTCAGCACCTCAGCTGTCCACTCATTTAGAGTCAGGACAACCTGGCGCCTCGGACCAACGGCCTCCTCGACCTTGGCTACTCGCCGGTCGGAGGAGGGGAAGTCGGGATTACTCAACTGCAGCAGCTTGAGTATCTTAGCCGGTTCCGCCGGCTTGTGGGACAGCCATGCTCTGGCTCTGGGCTTGCTGGGGATCTTGTCCCAGTCTACCGCTACGAGCTTCGCGCCTGGGTACACTTCACCCAATCCCGCGATCGCTCTCTTGTAGAAGGTGACCGACTCCGCGTCTTCGCATGCGATCACCTTCACGCCTCCTTGATGCCAACCTGCATCCTCACAACGGGGCAGTGCACCACCCGACGCCAGCAGCTCCTCCACGAACTTATTGTGCAGTTCCCCAACAATCCAACGCCACTGGTCCCTCGGGATCTGTCCGTCAATGGAGCCCTCGTCCACCACTCCAATCAGGATCTTGCCTTTGGTAACCTCGGCGAAGGACCGCTGGGGCTGCACCCTAGAACGCTTCGGCTGCGGCGGCTGCACCTCCGTAGACCGCTGGCGTTTGGCGGCGCTCCTGCCCGCGTCTGTGCTGGTTTGTTGGGCGTTGGGGGCAGCTGCTCTTCCCGCCTTGACAGGCTGGAAGTCCGGCAGTATGCCTTTCGCCCAATTGATGAGACCCGCCTGTTCCGGGTCCGCCTCCATGGCTTTGTTGGCACGCGAAAGGATGAAGGCCGCTTTCCTACGCTCGTGGAATTGCGTCTTCTTCTTCCTCTGCTGCTGCTGAGCCGAGCTTCCTGGGTTGGATTCGCCTCTGGAGCCGCCCGCGGTCACGTCGAGGGGCTTGCCCCCGATCACGCCGCTCGGCGGTCCCATTGGCTCACCCTTCCCAGTGGCACCGGCTTTCGGATCGAGGCGCTCCGAGGAGCTCACCTCTTCCTTCTTGGGCACTCGATCGCTAAGCGTCATCGAGCTGTTATTGAGGGGGGTTTCCCCTGCCGCCTTTGAGGTTTGACGGTCACCTACATTTTTGTTGTTTTGTTTAGAAAAGTTCATTTTTGTTCCCACGAGTATGCTGGGATGGGGATGGTCCGCCACGGTAGAGCCCGCATACCGTAAGAAAGCCTAGTTTAAACTGATGGGTCGGCCGGTCCACCAGAGTTCGCATACTAGAGTCCAAGCACCCCCGGACACGCATCCCTCGGCATATGCTGTTCCACCTTGGATTGGGGTAATTTTTTGGGCAGGAGTTTTCTTCTCCCCGCCCGACTACCATTCGTCAGCATCCTCAGCAGAGACATGACCGTACTGGGATCTGCTTCCAGCCGCCCTCACGGGGAGAGTATAGTCGCACTTCCAACGGTGCGGACAGTTACGGCAGGTGATTTCTCACCCGTTAGTCCCCCTGTCCGCCCGCTGGCTGACGGCCTTTTTCCAACTTTACTTTCACAATGATATATTTCCACATATATATTTATTAGTAATTTTCCATCTTTGTTTTCTCAATATATTCTATATATCATAATAATCTTTATATCATGTCTTTTAATATGGAGTTCTTTCTTAATGTTATATTGTTATATATCAAACATGTTAATTTCATATATTTTCCAAGTCCAAGAAATGGACTTTATCTTTTCAACTTGATATTCTCAATGTTTATTTTATTTCCATATATAATCAGTTCATGGCATTTTTCTATATAAAAAGTTTTTTCCAATATGTTAGTATATAATCAAATATACATTATGAGAAGAATCAAACATATTAACCATGATATTTTCATATATTTTCCAACTTTACTTTCACAATGATACATTTCCACATATATATTTATCAGTAATTTTCCATCTTTGTTTTCTCAATATATTCTATATATCATAATAATCTTTATATCATGTCTTTTAATATGGAGTTCTTTCTTAATGTTATATTGTTATATATCAAACATGTTAATTTCATATATTTTCCAAGTCCAAGAAATTGACTTTATCTTTTCAACTTGATATTCTCAATGTTTATTTTATTTCCATATATAATCAGATCATGTCATTTTTCTATATAAAAAGCTTTTTCCAATATAATCAAATATACATTATGAGAAGAATCAAACATATTAAACATGATATTTTTATTTTTTTTTTACCTTTATTTTATTTTATGTTTTGGGGGGGGATTAGCCCGGCATAAGAGCCGGGCCGTCCACTTGAGCCTAAGGAGGCTCCTTGTGATGCCGCATAGGCTAGATCCCCCGTCCGTTGCAGGAGCTCATGGGCCAATGACCTACGTGAGAGAGGACCAACCCGATCCTTGGATGAACCGGGTTATCTGCCTCGGTGATGTTCCGCTTAGATCGGCGAGATCTAAGAGGGTGAAGAAGCCCAGGTACTGCAGTCTTCGTCTGCTTAGTGCCGGGCAGTGACAGAGGAGGTGGAGAACGGTCTCCTCCTCCTCCTCATCTCTGCAGCTTCTGCAGAAGTCATTGTGGTGCACCCGCAACCTGGACGCATGCGTTCCAAGCAGCCAGTGACCAGTAAGAGCCCTAATGGCAAGGGCGCAGCTTTCTCTGTTTAGTGACAGTAGCTCCTTGGAGCGTTTTGCTGATCGGCGTGGCCAGATCATTCTAGCATGGCGGCAGGAGGTTAAGTTTTCCCATTTCCTGTCCGCGAGAAGGTGAAAGTGCTCCTTGCACAGTAGTCTGCGAGTGGCCAATGGCATGCCAACTAACTCCCTCTCCGGTTGGAGAGGGAGGTTGTACCCTGCCGGGCCAACTCATCGGCAGCGCAGTTACCCACGATGTCCCTATGTCCCGGGACCCAGATGAGGTGGAGGTCGTACTGCTCCGCCATCTCGTGAAGAGATTTGCGGCAGTCGTTGATGGTCTTCGAGTTTGAAGAGATAGCTTCAAGTGACTTCAGGGCAGCCTGACTGTCCGAGAATATGCAAATAGAGGCGCCAGCCCCGATTAAGGGGAGCTGATGAAGGGCCTCTTTGATGGCGTAAACTTCCGCCTGAAAGACGCTACAGTGGTCGGGTAGCCCAAAAGAGACGCTTAATCCCAGGTGTTCAGAGAATATACCTCCTCCCACCCGGCCGTCCAATTTAGAGCCATCCGTATAAATGTGAAGGGACCCTAGTGGTCCAGGTGGTCCTTGATTCCATTCCGTTCTATCGGGAATGGAAACTTGGAAGGGTGTGATTGGGTGTTCCGCGGGGACACAGTAGTCAGTGCTCCCCTCAATAAGGTGTGAAGCAGAGTCGAGATTCGTGTGTCCGAAACTCGTCCTTCTCCACAAACCCGCACCATTCAGCCTTAGTGCTGAGAGTGCCGCGGTCATCTCTCCCATTATTTCAATTGGGAGGATGTCCAGGAGAACGTCCAAGGCGTCTCCAGGAGTCGTGCGCAGGCCGCCTGTCATACAGATCTCGGCCATGCGTTGGATTTTCCTAAGCTTGCCCAGGCAGGTGGACCGCTTTAGAGCTGGCCACCAGATTGCCACTCCATAGAGGAGTATTGGTCGGATAATGGCCGTGTACAGCCAACGGACTATTTTTGGGGTCATTCCCCATTTTAGCCCGATAGCCTTACGGCAGGTATAGAGCGCGATTGTGGCCTTTTTGGCCCTTTCGTCCGTGTTAAGGGACCAATCGAGTTTCCTGTCTAAGATGAGACCAAGATACTTGGCCTGATGTTTAAGGGGTAGGGGCACCCCGCAGAGCTTGGGGGGTACCATATTGGGGATTTTGTATTTCCTGGTAAAAAGGACTAGTTCAGTCTTCGCTGGGTTTACACCCAGTCCGCATCTGGCAGTCCAATCCGCCAGAAACCGAAGGCTGTTGCTCATCCTATCGCAAAGGGTTTGCGGGAATTTTCCCGTGAACGCCAAGGCAACATCGTCCGCATAGGCCACAACTCGACAGCCACCCTCCTCTATGCCCTGTAGCAGCTCGTTGACCGCCACATTCCATAGGAGAGGGAGAGGACTCCGCCTTGGGGTGTGCCTCTGTTGACTTGTCTGGAGATGGTTGACCCCCCAGTGTTGCCTCAACCGTTCTGCCGCGCAGTATCCGGTCAGTGAGACCCACTGTGTGTTGATCAATCCCCAGCTTAGTCAGTGCCGTCGTGATTGAGCCTGGAAGGATGTTGTTGAAAGCGCCCTCAATATCTAGGAAGGCGACAAGTGTGAACTCCTTTTCGTGGAGCGATTTTTCAATTAAGGTGGTAAGCGAATGGAGTGCCGTCTCCGTCGATCTGCCTCTCCTATACGCATGTTGGCATCCAGATAGGGATGATTGGGGAATGTTAGTTCTGAGATGCAGACCAATGAGTCTCTTCAACGTCTTGAGTAGAAACGAGGAGAGACTAATCGGTCTGTAGTCCTTCGGCATGCAATGCGATGGCTTGCCTGCCTTGGGGATGAAGACGACCTTTGAGCGGAGCCATTCACCTGGAATGACCCCTGTGTCGAGAATGATCGAGAAGATCAGTCAAAGCCAGGAAGTGGATAGATCGGCTGCATAGCTAAGCTGTGCAGGAATGATGCCATCCACCCCTGGGGATTTGTATGGGCTAAAACTGTTTATTGCCCATTTGATGTTCCTATCACTAAGAAGGTAGTCCATTTCGGACGGACCCCGCCGTGTCGGGGGGTTAGGCGGACTGCTCTGAGACGAGCTAGCAGGAAAGTGAGCATCCAGGAGAACTCCGAGAGTTTCCTCACTAGAGGTCGTCCAGCTGTCATCAGGACGCTTGACAAAGCCCGGGTTGGTGGGCGTCGTCGATAGGACCTTCCGCAGCCTAGACGCCTCTGAGTAGTCCTGGATTCCTGAGCAAAAGTCGGACCAGGCCCTTCTTTTGGCCTTTCTTAATTCCCTGTTATACAGGGCCAAATTTGTTTTTGTATAAGCGCCACGATGCGTCCGTATTGCCGCTCTTGGCTTGGTTGAAGGACCGCCTCGTGGTCTTCTTGAGGCTACCTAATTCTTTGCACCACCACGGTGGCTTCTTCCCAGTCTTCCCCCCATTCCTGCTACGGGGACAGGACCTCTCCAGAGCCGTGCTACAAGCATCGGTAAAGGTTTTAACAAGGCACTCCAGCCCCTCTGGACTGTAGTCCAGGTTGGTTGGGGTTGGAGGGGGTTTTAGGATCTTATTCAACTGGGATCTATATTTCACCCAGTCAGTCCTTCGGGGGTTCCGAAAAGTGACCGGGTTAAATCTATCGAAGCCCAGCGTGAATTGGATGTACCTGTGATCGGAGAAGGAGTGTTTCTCCAGCACCCTCCACGACTTTAAAGTATCCCTAAGAGATTCAGAGAGAAGGGTGATATCTAGTACCTCCCTGCGGTTTTTGATGATGAAGGTGGGTTCGTTCCCCGAGTTTCCCACCAGTAAATTGGATGCAAGGATAAAATCGAAAAGAGACTCACCCCTGTCGTTGGTGTCAGTGCTGCCCCACTGATGGTGATGGGCATTGGCGTCGCACCCGATGATCAAGTCCACGCCCAGCTTTTTGCTGTCCTCGGTGACTTGCCTCAGGGTTGGGGGGATGGGGTCCTGATCATGCCCCAGGTATGCGGAGCATATCCGGAGGGATCCATTTGGTCCCTCTAGACATGCTGTTAGGAAGTCTTCATTGCTGAAAATAGGAAGCATAAAAAGGGTTACGTCCTTCTTAGCGAGTATGCAGGCTCGCGTTTTACCTGTTGTAGTGGCCGCGTACAGCCTATAGCCAGCTGCCCTCAGCCCCAGGATTCTGTCGCCACAGATCCAGGGCTCCTGTATGAGGACAGCGTCGGTGCCACCTTCCGCTAGGTGGTCGAGTAGAGCAGCGGAAGCTGCCTTACTGTGGTGGAGGTTTATCTGCAGGAATGTCAGAGACATTCTGCTTCTTGACCTCCACCACAGTAATGTCGGCGTCCGAGGTCGGCTCGTCCAGCCCGTCCTCCTCCTCGGACATCCCAACTTCGCGAAGGCCCCTCGCCAGTTCGCTTCCATCGGAGACGTAGCCTTCCAGAATGGGTCCTCTTTCTTTAGGCCCGACTTGGCGTCGGCCTTGTAGACGCGCACGGCCACTCTCTCAAAGCCGTACCGAAGTAACCCCCGTTCTTCGTCAGCACCTCAGCTGTCCACTCATTTAGAGTCAGGACAACCTGGCGCCTCGGACCAACGGCCTCCTCGACCTTGGCTACTCGCCGGTCGGAGGAGGGGAAGTCGGGATTACTCAACTGCAGCAGCTTGAGTATCTTAGCCGGTTCCGCCGGCTTGTGGGACAGCCATGCTCTGGCTCTGGGCTTGCTGGGGATCTTGTCCCAGTCTACCGCTACGAGCTTCGCGCCTGGGTACACTTCACCCAATCCCGCGATCGCTCTCTTGTAGAAGGTGACCGACTCCGCGTCTTCGCATGCGATCACCTTCACGCCTCCTTGATGCCAACCTGCATCCTCACAACGGGGCAGTGCACCACCCGACGCCAGCAGCTCCTCCACGAACTTATTGTGCAGTTCCCCAACAATCCAACGCCACTGGTCCCTCGGGATCTGTCCGTCAATGGAGCCCTCGTCCACCACTCCAATCAGGATCTTGCCTTTGGTAACCTCGGCGAAGGACCGCTGGGGCTGCACCCTAGAACGCTTCGGCTGCGGCGGCTGCACCTCCGTAGACCGCTGGCGTTTGGCGGCGCTCCTGCCCGCGTCTGTGCTGGTTTGTTGGGCGTTGGGGGCAGCTGCTCTTCCCGCCTTGACAGGCTGGAAGTCCGGCAGTATGCCTTTCGCCCAATTGATGAGACCCGCCTGTTCCGGGTCCGCCTCCATGGCTTTGTTGGCACGCGAAAGGATGAAGGCCGCTTTCCTACGCTCGTGGAATTGCGTCTTCTTCTTCCTCTGCTGCTGCTGAGCCGAGCTTCCTGGGTTGGATTCGCCTCTGGAGCCGCCCGCGGTCACGTCGAGGGGCTTGCCCCCGATCACGCCGCTCGGCGGTCCCATTGGCTCACCCTTCCCAGTGGCACCGGCTTTCGGATCGAGGCGCTCCGAGGAGCTCACCTCTTCCTTCTTGGGCACTCGATCGCTAAGCGTCATCGAGCTGTTATTGAGGGGGGTTTCCCCTGCCGCCTTTGAGGTTTGACGGTCACCTACATTTTTGTTGTTTTGTTTAGAAAAGTTCATTTTTGTTCCCACGAGTATGCTGGGATGGGGATGGTCCGCCACGGTAGAGCCCGCATACCGTAAGAAAGCCTAGTTTAAACTGATGGGTCGGCCGGTCCACCAGAGTTCGCATACTAGAGTCCAAGCACCCCCCGGACACGCATCCCTCGGCATATGCTGTTCCACCTTGGATTGGGGTAATTTTTTGGGCAGGAGTTTTCTTCTCCCCGCCCGACTACCATTCGTCAGCATCCTCAGCAGAGACATGACCGTACTGGGATCTGCTTCCAGCCGCCCTCACGGGGAGAGTATTGGAGTCGCACTTCCAACGGTGCGGACAGTTACGGCAGGTGATTTCTCACCCGTTAGTCCCCCTGTCCGCCCGCTGGCTGACGGCCTTTTTCCAACTTTACTTTCACAATGATATATTTCCACATATATATTTATTAGTAATTTTCCATCTTTGTTTTCTCAATATATTCTATATATCATAATAATCTTTATATCATGTCTTTTAATATGGAGTTCTTTCTTAATGTTATATTGTTATATATCAAACATGTTAATTTCATATATTTTCCAAGTCCAAGAAATGGACTTTATCTTTTCAACTTGATATTCTCAATGTTTATTTTATTTCCATATATAATCAGTTCATGGCATTTTTCTATATAAAAGTTTTTTCCAATATGTTAGTATATAATCAAATATACATTATGAGAAGAATCAAACATATTAACCATGATATTTTCATATATTTTCCAACTTTACTTTCACAATGATACATTTCCACATATATATTTATCAGTAATTTTCCATCTTTGTTTTCTCAATATATTCTATATATCATAATAATCTTTATATCATGTCTTTTAATATGGAGTTCTTTCTTAATGTTATATTGTTATATATCAAACATGTTAATTTCATATATTTTCCAAGTCCAAGAAATGGACTTTATCTTTTCAACTTGATATTCTCAATGTTTATTTTATTTCCATATATAATCAGTTCATGGCATTTTTCTATATAAAAAGTTGTTTCCAATATGTTAGTATATAATCAAATATACATTATGAGAAGAATCAAACATATTAAACATGATATTTTCATATATTTTCCAACTTTACTTTCACAATGATATATTTCCACATATATATTTATCAGTAATTTTCCATCTTTATTTTCTCAATATATTCTATATATCATAATAATCTTTATATCATGTCTTTTAATATGGAGTTCTTTCTTAATGTTATATTGTTATATATCAAACATGTTAATTTCATATATTTTCCAAGTCCAAGAAATGGACTTTATCTTTTCAATTTGATATTCTCAATGTTTAGTTTATTTCAATATTTAATCGGTTCATGTCATTTTTCTATATAAAAAGTTTTTCTTTGTATATATTACAAATATATTAAATATATATGTATATATACATATTTATATATATATATTTAGCACCATCAATATATATATATATTTATATTTATATATAATATAATTATACAACACACGTTGGTGAGTATATAAAAACTATATACATCACACACGCATATTATATTTATATTATATCGAATCGTCAAGCAAAGGATAAGCTTCAGTGGATCGCAGTATGGCAGCTGCTTAACCACTTACAACACCTTGCCTGTTACAAAAGTCGTTTACAATTGATTCTAGGCTTTGTCATTGTATTAAATAATGCTTTTATATGTAACTAGCGCGGCACCAGGTGATCAAAGATCCTCCCAATTTACTATGTGAAAGGGGGTTCAATAAAAACACCTTCATTCGTTGAGTTGATATTTCAAACTGATTCTTTATTTTCTAAGTCCTAGCTTAGGTAGCTAACATGAAATTCACATATTCTAATCTTATCTCTAACTAGACCAACGCAGTGGCCATCTGTTCCCCAGACGTGGGAAAGGGCCTTATTCCTTATCTTCAAGGAAATGCTACGTGATCGCTTGCATCTTTATTTAAGGGATGAAAACCCACGCAGGAGTTCGTTGTTTATCCCAGATATCTATGCCTAACGCTCAAGCGTTGTTTATATTTAGATAAGGCATTGCTGCAGCGCTTCACTAGCTGTACATACATTTCTTATGTAAATTCTTATACATATATTCATGTTCGTCTGAACATTCTGCCAAGGACCAGCAAAAGTAGATGTATATTTATATTAGTTGCATTATAAAAATAGTGGACTGTATTTATTTATTCGATATAATTTATTGTGCAACTAACATTTGCAACGGCCGTGGCTTTTTAATATGTTTATTTTATTTGTTTACAATTCTTGAAGTACATATTTTTGTGTTACAAACAACGATATAGTGGACTGTATTTTTATCTATATATATTTTCTTAATAATTTTGTTGCTTATATAAACAGTTAACATTTACACTACTGACAATGGACCTGCGAAGGTTATGGCTTGCAATCTTTGTTGAATAGCACATTTTCGTATAAAATATATTATTAACACTACCATTATTATTAATGCAATAATTAATCCAGCATGTCCGGAAATATGATGGAAATCTAAGTCCTTTAATTTCTGATGATGCTCCTTCATATATTTAATTTCATTATTTAATCGCTCAAATTCTGCAGTATGATTTAATAATGACAGTTTTAGCGGATCCCAAATAATCTTCGGAACTTCACTAACTTCCCCTATATAAGGCGTTGATAGCGATTCTTCGCTTTCGGACGATTGAATATTATGGTGGGCAACTAGAATTTTATCGTCGGTTCTAGCCGTACAATATGGCGCAATGCTTAGAACGCCTTGCTGAGGCAAATCAAACAATTCAATTTGAGAGCCTGTACATTGCAGTCGGACTTTGGAATTTACCGGAACCTTAAACAACCAACTGCTTTTCTTCTCCAACTCTACCCAGTAACTTTTAGAATCGACTGCTGTTTTATAGACACAGTTCGCCGCTCTATTTGGCTTTAGAGGCTGGATCTCACATGCGTTATCATTCGCAGAATTCCAGGGCCAACTTCCTTTGCATATCCTCTTATTTAGCTGCCATTTCTGACATTGATTTAGAGTAGCTTCCGTCATCATGTGATAGGAATCTATTTCAAAATTATAAATTAAATATTCGGAAGCGGTATGCACCATTATTATCTGCTCCTCATTACGTATTGGCACCGGAATGAGTCAAAACAATTTAGATGGATGCCTACTAAACAGAGGCACCTTTGCACTAATTATTAATTTGTCGTCGATAAATAAACCTCTGGCTGGTAACAACGTATACACCTCCTTAAGTTCCGTACCTGACCGTTTTCCTGGAATTACTAAATTCTCCGAAAGACTCTGCTGAATTTTGGCAATTTCCTTTTGAGCTGATATGGCCTAAGAATATTTTGTATTTAGCCTCCCGTGATTGATATCAATCAAAAGGCTTATAATACCAGCTTGAACTTTTTCGCCTTCTTCTATCAATGAGTGCAGCTGTTTTGTAACCATAAAGAATTTTATCGATTCCTTATAAACATAATAATTTTCTTTAAGAACTTCGGTCATATTCTCAATTCTTATTTGCATACTCCTAAAATTGGCGTTAACATCTTCGGTGGTTCTTTTTAACAAATTTGTCGTTGAATCAACCACTGACGTTTGTTGTTTAATTAGTTTATCAAGGTTGTTCTGATTATCTAATAAGTTCTTCATGTTTTGTTCTAATTGTTCCCTGTCATCCTCATCCATTATACCAAATAAAATATGATATAATGAACCCATAAATTCGAACGGGGCACGCTTGCTTCTGGATCTAGACTGCATCATAAACAATTTATTGTTTTCTTCAAGTTCCGATAACTGATTTTGCATATTATCTAAAACTTGACTACATTGTTCTTCAAAGCTATGAAGCCTTTCGCAAACTTTTCTCATCCCTCTTATAAGCGCATTACCTTTTGTGATCGTTTTAAAATATGGATCCATTTTATAATAGATCACTAAATTCCAAGACGTACTCACAATCTCAACATCTCCTAGAGGATCTAAATATATTGCTGAGGTCTTATTAATATTTTCTATTGAATATTTTGGTGTTATATTTTTAGGTAATGCGCTAGACAATTGACAGCTTAATACAAACAACAACATCGCCATGATAATTCCGATCTTGGACATTCCCGATGTCGCTCTAGTTCGTCTTTTGGCTTAGGGTCAGCCTCATCTTTTTCAACAGAACTGATACCTTCTAAGGGACAAATTTTTGTAATGGGTCTGGTGATAAATCCCTCCTGCATCTTTAATTTAGCCACTCGGACCTTATCATCTTTCCCTTTATGGACTTTTTCCACCTTTCCTAAAGGCCATCTTGCTGGATGACAATTCTCATCCTTCAATAAAACTATTTGCCCTTCTTCTATATTAGGAATTTCTCTTTTCCATTTATTCCTTTGCTGGAGCGTATGCAAATATTCATTCTTCCATTTTACCCAGAAATCTTTCCTCATTTTTTGGATAAGTCTCCACCTATCCAAATTTCCGATTCTTTCATCTTCCATTGGTTCGACTATTTCTAAGGGGGGTCTTCCAATCAAAAAATGACCTGGTGTTAAAACTTCTTGCTGGTCAATCTCATTAACTATAGTGTATAATGGTCTTGAGTTTAAACATGCTTCTATTTGACATAAAAGAGTTGACATTTCCTCATATGTCAAAATAGTGTCGCCAATTATACGCTTTAAATGGTATTTCATCGACTTAACCCCAGCTTCCCAAATACCTCCGAAGTGAGGTCCTGCCGGGGGAATAAAATGCCAGTCAATTCTATCCTTCTCCAGCTGTGCAGCAATTGCTAAATTTTCTTGAATTGCATTAAATAATTCTTGATCTAATTTTCTGGCAGCTCCTACAAAATTTGTTCCGTTATCTGAATAGATATTGGCACATTTCCCTCGTCTTGCAATGAACCTTCTGAGAGCAGCTAAAAATGCGTCCGAAGTTAGATCGCTTACCATTTCTAAATGTATGGCTTTGGTTGCCATACAAACAAATACGGCAACGTATCCTTTAAATGTTTTTTGTCCGCGATTTTTGAACACCTAACATAATAAGGACCTGCGTAATCTACTCCTGTATTTAAAAATGGAAATGACATAGTAACCCTATATCTTGGCAAATTACCCATTATTTGATGAGCTGTGTTTTGCCTGAACCTTGCACTTCACACATTCTCTTAAATATTTTTTCAGTGAATTTTTTAGACCAAAAAATCCAATATTTTCTTTGTATGTCATTTCGCATTAGGTTTATCCCACCATGCAATGTTTTACTATGAGCATTTTGTATTAATAATTTAGGTAACCTTTTTCTAAAATAATCGGATGCTTAACTTCAAACTCTGCATTTGAGTTTTGCAGCCTTCCTCCTACTCTCAGAATCCCATCCTTGTCCAAAAATGGATTCAATGACAATATTTTATTACTTGTCTTAATTTCCTTATTGTTTTGCAGACACTTTATCTCTTGCTTGAATTGATATTCTTGTTGTTTCCTAATAACAACTCTTTCAGCTATTTTTAGCTCCTTTACTGAAAGAATAGATGGATAGGCTTTATTTTTTGTTTTCATCTGCACGAATCTATTTATGTATGCTACTATACGTATAAGCTTTTCTACACTGGAATACTTTTTTAATAATTCGTAAATTGGATCATCTTTTTCGTTATTTAATACCGTATTTATTAAGACAGGTTCTTCTACAGACTGCTGCCGAGGCCAAAGTTCTTTTGGGTCAGCTAGCCATTTCGGACCTTTCCACCAAAGAGCACAGTTGATCAACTGGTTAGAATCCACTCCCCTAGATGCTAAATCTGCTGGATTATCCTCTGACTTCACATGATTCCATTCAGTGTTCGTTAATTTCCGAATGTCATCCGTTCTTCTTCTTATAAATTTGATCTTACTTTGACCACTGTTAATCCATGCTAAAGTAATCGTGGAATCACTCTAAGCATAGATCTCCATCACATTGTCAATTGATCCTTTTAATCTTTGGATTAACCCACTAAGCAAATGAGCTGCACACAGCTCCAGTTTGGGAATTGTCTTCCTATTTTTTATAGGATTGACTCTGCTTTTGCTAGCTATTATATTAACATTATGTCCCACTTTAGCATAGACTACTGCTGCGTATGCTTTTTCGGAGGCGTCAGCGAATCCGTGAATCTGTATGACTGCAGAACTGTTTGTATTAATCCATCTTGGGATTCGAATATTTTCTTTATATTTTTCCCAATAAGTTTTGTCTTCTATGGATAATTCCTGATCCCATTCACTTTTATTTAGCCAAAGATTTTGAACAAAAAGTTTTCCTAAAATAGTTACTGGTGCCAACCATCCTAACGGATCATATATTTTTGCTAGCGTTGATAACACAACGCGCTTGTTCGTATGTTTTGATTCAGTACAATTTACGTTAAATTTAAATAAATCATTTTGAGGTTCCCATTTCAGTCCTAACGTTTTAATACATTCATTTTCTGTAATATTGAGAACCTTATTATCCCCTGTGTCCTCCACAGTTGTTAATATTTTGAGCTTGTTGGAAATCCATTTCCTTAAGTTAAATCCAACTTTCTGCAATTCTTGTGACATTAATGTTATTAATTTATAAGCTTCTTCTACAGAATCAGCTCCAGTCATTAGGTCATCCATATAGAAATCATTCCTAATTATTTCACTTACAACTTTGTTTTCACATCTATCTGCAATATCTACCAGAACCCTGGTAGCCAAATATGGTGCAGATGCAGTTCCATAAGTGACGGTGGTTAATTTATAATTCTTAATTTTTTCTTCCGGAGAATTTCTCCATAAAATATACTGATATTTTTGATCATTATTATTTATTTTTATTTGTCGGTACATTTTTTCAATGTCCGCCGAAACTACAAATTCCCATTTTCTCCATTTGATAATAATGTCAAAATATCTTTTTGAACTCGTGGCCCCACCCACATAATGTCGTTCAAACTTTTGTTATTCGTGGATTTTGCTGAAGCATCAAAAACTACTCTTAACTTGGTCGTCAGGCTTGAATCTCTAATCACAGCCTGGTGAGGTAAGAAATATTTGCCTTCATTACTAACCTCAACCATGTGTCCCAAATCCATGTATTCTTTCATGAATTTAGTGTAGTCCACCTTAAGTTTTTCATTTCTTTGTAGTTTTTTCTCCAGATTCATGTAACGAGCAATGGCTTGTTTCTTTAAATCTCCTAAGGTGACATCCTCCTTAAATGGAATTGACACAATGTATCGCCCATCTGAATCCTTTTTTGTAGTTTTAATAAATTTATTTTCACAGATTTCAGACTCGATATCATTTTTTTCCTCTTCTTCAACTTCCCAATAGCGATCTAAATCTTTTAATTCTATTGTTGTGGCTACAATGGTTTCTTTCCCTTTGGATTTTTTACATCCAGAAACTATCCACCCGAAATCAGTTTTTTGCCCAAGGAGCCCGTCTATTTTTTTAACTCCATTTTGCAAAATGTGAGTATATACGTCTGCCCAATGATTAGATCAATACGACCTGGTTTATTAAATTCGGGATCGGCTAATTTAAAGCCCTTCCATTTTTCCTGATCAACATTAATTGTGTTGACTGGAAGTGCTTTCATTAGCTTTGGTAGAACAAGTGCTTCAATTTCCAAATTTTTTGGAGAATTTTTGATCGAAATAATTGCCTTGTGCCTGGAAATGCACGTTCCTGTGGAAGATACTCCACTTATTTCTGTCTGTGAACGAAATTTTTCAACTTTAAAATCTGTGCAGATTCTTCTGAAATGATTGTGCTTTGAGAACCACTATCAATCAAAGCTCTTAGTTTTTCAAAACCTCCATTCCTCGACTTCACTTGAACGAAAGCCGTGGCCAACAAGGCTTGACCTGTTGTTCTACACGTATTCACTTTTTCTGGATTATGACCTGCAAAGTGAAGCAACGTGTGGTGAGGTTTTTGACAAGTCGAACAAAGCTGATCGCTTGTACATTTTTTATTAAAAGGATGCCTTAGACATCTTAGGCAAAACCTATTTTTTCTTACCCAGTCAGACCGTTCTGCTGGATTCATTATTTTAAATTTATGGCATTGAATTAAATAATGCCCTGGCAGTCTGCAATATGGACAATTATCATTTTTATTCATGCTAGTGTTACTAAATTTCTTTACAGGTTTAACTTCCTGTGAAAATGACGACATTGAATTGAGTCTTTGCTCTAAAAAGTCCATGACATCAGAAAGTGCCTGTATTTCTTTTGTTTTTTTGACATGGCTTTCAAATAAATTGAGCGACTCTTTGTTAAATTTTCGAAGAATTATGTGAGCGAAAATTGCATCCACATCTTCTGGCAATTGTGCCTTTAATTTTATAATATAAATTGACTCGTTAATCGTGTCAATAAATGTCTTAATTTGCTTATTTGATTCCAAATTTAAACTTGGCATATCAATAAGCCTATTCATGTGCTCTGAGAAAATTTTCCTTTTATTTTCGAACCGCTTGGTCAAAAAATCCCAAGTGGCTTCGTAATTTTCTCCAGAGCCAAGCAGTAAATGAGTCACCATATTCCTGGCTTCTCCTTTTAAAGCTGACTTTAGATAATTAAATTTGAGTGAAGGACTAAGATCCTCCCTCGTATGAATGAGCTCTGTAAAGAGCTCGTTAAAAAGATCCCATTCTTTGGAATCACCAAAGAAAGTGGGTATCTGGATTTTAGGCAGGGTTGGTAGCTCCTCTGCCTTAACAACCGTCGACATTTCAGCTTTGTTGTTTTCGCCACTGAGTCAACTATTTATGGCTGCTAAAATATTCTGCCTGTCAAATTCAAGTTCGCTAATTTCTTCATTAAATAGCGAACTTTCGAAATAAGTGTTAACCTGTTCTATCAGGTTATAAATTTTGTTTCAAAGGAACTCTATTTTGTTTTTCCTTATTTTAAGGAAATCTGGACTACTATCTATCATTTTTGATGTCTCATCTACTTAAATATTCTTTAAATTGGCCAACGTTAGACCGGAACGCCTGCTCTATTTTAATAGTGTTGTCACTTGGCTTTTGTGCCATACCCTCCGTTC
This sequence comes from Drosophila bocqueti, assembly GCA_018151655.1. Classification (NCBI taxonomy): domain Eukaryota; kingdom Metazoa; phylum Arthropoda; class Insecta; order Diptera; family Drosophilidae; genus Drosophila; species Drosophila bocqueti. The sequence goes on from JAECXF010000064.1 coordinate 27,282, forward strand.
TTTCAATACCCTTCTTCTCCGGGTTTGAAACGGGGGCTGTGTGCTCAACGGAACTACTTTTACTTTTATCTGCTCTAATTTTAATTTAAGTTAAGACCATCATCATTAGGTCATACTGCTTTGAATTAAAATATTCATGATCGACAACGCCGATCTTTATTAAATTGCTATGATTAGCTATGAAGCATTTTTGAAGCTCCTCTAAGCTTCCTAAATCGGACTCTGACAAAGTTGGTTTTGCTTCCAACTTTCTAATTTCCAAAATAATTTCGGACTGCTTCTTTAGAAATTGAATGCTTTTTTCCGACATCATTTTGAAGTAGAGATTTATTTATTTTTTGATGGTAGGTCTAAAATTTTTTTTTTCTTTTGTTAATGAGCTTGATTTTACAAGTTTTTAATTGTACTAATAATCTTTCTTTGTTTTTTTTTTTACTAAAAAAATTCTTAGAGCAATAAAATTAAAATAAGTAATGTTCGGCTTATCTTGCGTCCTTTTTGATGTTGGTGTCCAATGGTGGCGATGCGCTGTTGTTGCTGCTGCTGTTGTTGTTGCTGCTGTTGTTGCTGCTGTAGTTCTTGCTGCTGTTGGCGATGATATTTTCACCGGGTCTTCCTTCCTTCCTTCTCTATTTTTGACGTCGATGTTTAAAGATGATTTAAAGATGTTTTTGTTTTTGGCACATTTATTTATTTATTATTTTTTTTTTGTTTTTTATATTTTTGTAGTCCAGTCAGAAGAGGCATTTATTTAGCACTCTTTTTATTCAATGCTCTAACGGCATTTACACTGCACTCAATTTCTGAGCTGTTTATATATGTAATGCTCTATGGCATTTATTTGGCACTTTTTTTTTTATTAAATGCTCTAACGGCATTTACACTGCATTTCTGAGCTGTTTATATGTGTAATGCTCTATGGCATTTATTTGGCACTTTTTTTTTATTAAATGCTCTAACGGCATTTACACTGCACTCAATTTCTGAGCTGTTTATATATGTAATGCTCTATGGCATTTATTTGGCACTTTTTTCACTTGCTGATGTATGGCCTCAAGCACGCCTACCACAAATTATTATGGCAAACAAACGACCTTTATTTATTTAAATACTATAAGGTGTTTGTTTTAATTTAAAACATAAAAGATTCTTTTGTATCTTTTTGCTTTTTTTTTTATACTCTGTCCCTTACCACGCAGGGGGGAAACAAGAGTCAATTATTTTTGCTACCTTTAGCTGCAAGATTAACTTAGCAATACTTAAGGAGCTGGCCTTTCTCTGGGCCTTTCCAATCAGGGGGAGAAAAAGGAGGTTTTTTGGGCGGGGTTGAACCAAAATTAAAGGGGGTTCAATAAAAACACCTTCATTCGTTGAGTTGATATTTCAAACTGATTCTTTATTTTCTAAGTCCTAGCTTAGGTAGCTAACATGAAATTCCCTTTTTTTAACTTTTTTTTTAACTAAACCAACGCAGGGGGCATCTGTTCCCCAGACGTGGGAAAGGGCCTTATTCCTTATCTTCAAGGAAATGCTACGTGATCGCTTGCATCTTTTTTTAAGGGATGAAAACCCACGCAGGAGTTCGTTGTTTATCCCAGATATCTATGCCTAACGCTCAAGCGTTGTTTATATTTAGATAAGGCATTGCTGCAGCGCTTCACTAGCTGTACATACATTTCTTATGCAAATTCTTATACATATATTCATGTTCGTCTGAACACTATGTTACAAATTACATTGGCATCACATCCATTGTCGTTTATAAAATGAATTACAAACTTTAAATGGTTTAGAAGCCATACAATGCAAATTGCCCCTTATTTATCATTGCAGTCCAGCACGGATACGACCTTAGAGGCGTTCAGGCATAATCCAACGGACGTAGCGTCATACCACTGTTCGCTCGAACAAGTATTGTGCCATTGGTCCGTACCTGCGGTTCCTCTCGTACTACGCAGGAATGCTGTCGCAACAACGTTTTGTCATTAGTAGGGTAAAACTAACCTGTCTCACGACGGTCTAAACCCAGCTCACGTTCCCTTGCATGGGTGAACAATCCAACGCTTGGTGAATTTTGCTTCACAATGATAGGAAGAGCCGACATCGAAGGATCAAAAAGCGACGTCGCTATGAACGCTTGGCCGCCACAAGCCAGTTATCCCTATGGTAACTTTTCTGACACCTCTTGTTAAAAACTCTTTAAACCAAAAGGATCGATAGGCCGTAGCTTTTGCTGTCCCTGTGTGTACTGAACACCGAGATCAAGTCAGCATTTGCCCTTTTGCTCTATGTGTGGTTTCTGTCCGCACTGAGCTGGCCTTGGGACACCTCCGTTATTATTTGAGAGATGTACCGCCCCAGTCAAACTCCCTACCTGGCAATGTCCTTGAATTGGATCATACCTGAGTAATTGGAGTTATACCAAATTTTCAAATCAAAAATACATAAATGCATCGTCTCATTAAAGAATTTGTTTGCGATTATATAACAAACTCGTGATACTTTGATCAAGAAGCTTGCATCAAAACCCAATACCATAAGATATAATAAATATATCCGTATAATGGCTAGGAAATGATACACGTTCCATTTAATCAAGTAAGTAAGGAAACAATAAGAGTAGTGGTATTTCATTGTCGATACCAAACCGAAGTCTAATATCTCCCACTTATTCTACACCTCTTATGTCTCCTTACACTGCCAGATTAGAGTCAAGCTCAAAAGGGTCTTCTTTCCCCGCTAATTATTCCAAGCCCGTTCCCTTGGCTGTGGTTTCGCTAGATAGTAGATAGGGACAGTAGGAATCTCGTTAATCCATTCATGCGCGTCACTAATTAGATGACGAGGCATTTGGCTATTTTTTTTTTTTTTTTTTTTTTTTTTGATCGCTAAGGTAGGGAAATCTTCTAAAGATACTAGTCGTTCATCCAACGAACGATGCTAGCATGCACGATTCACTGCTTCGTCAGAACTTCACCACGTGTGAAAGCTCTACAGCGCCTACGTACTAAAACCCTCCTCTTATGATGACTTTTTGCGATGTTTATACCTTTTTTGATGTTATGCCAAGGTAGCAGGCGTTTAGGTTGAAACTAGCGCATTCCATGTCTCATCCGTCTATTGTATCCTGTCCAATACATGAAATGCCTAAAGCAGTAAATACCGCCTTTCACCACCCGGACACTGATGATATTGCTATCGCCAGTGGTTAGGAGATCCTTTGCAATCAACCGTTTTACCGACTGACTACTCCAGACCCCCCTCCAGTTAAGTGTTGCGGAATGGAATTCAATGCCACTTGTCTCTCCGAATCGTCGCCGCAATTCAGTCCGTATGTCCGGTCTGTCATATCTCTCGACTTTGCGTTGGTGCGCATCGTCGATCGAACGTCCGTCTGTCACAACCTGAGCGTCGATCACATAAATGTGATTTTGTCGGAGTGCCACCAGGTCAGGTTTATTCAATCCGGTCTCGCAATGCAGACTTGGTTCAACATGAACAACGCAGCCTTTCCTCTCAAGTCCCAACTTGATCGAATTTACTACGCTGTTGTGTCTAGCTATCCGTCTTCCATACGTACGATAGCACTTTTGCAAGATGTGGTTTGTTGTTTCGGAAGCATCACATCCCGCACGACACCGTCTCTCCAATTCGTGCCTTCCCCTCGTAGTACGAGACTTTGAGGGTAGGGCATTTATCCGCAATTTGATTCCGTTCAAATATTCCTTTCCTGTTAGCAAACGCGTGGGCTGACTGACCCATCCGTGTTGCGGGTGGAATTTACCCGCTTCACGGAGACCGCTACCATCAACAGACATGTGCAACCTGTTCGCCCAGTACGACTCTATTTCAAGGCGTGATAACAGTTCTACATTTCCCGCCCTTAAACGAACCCGGGCCCTTTGCATTTCGGTGTCCAAGAAAGAGCTGACCACCTCGGATTGCTCGAGGTTTGGCCATTTAATGTTGCTCAATCTCTTCAGCCGTAGCATCGGAGCTAACCATCTTAATGACGGTATACCGAGTCCCCCACAATTGTGGGGAGCGTGGAAGTAGCCGACTGACACATCCCCCGGAAGATCTAACCATCTCCGGATATAGAATCGCACCAATCTGTCAAATTTTCTTAGAACGCCTATCGTCACACTCCCAAGTGTTAGCTTGTGAAAGAGCTGTGGGATAAGGACAGTCCTAAGGGCAAACAACTTCTGTTGAGGTTTCAGAGGGGCCCGAGTCAATCTCAACAACTTCGGACCGAGGTCTTCAGCTGGATTGTACCGGACCCTTCCTTCCGCAGTGAAACAGATACCTAAATACTTCCACTCGTCCGTGCGCTTCAGTGCTGGGCACTCTCGCAGACCTATGCGAAAGCTCTGTTGCGTCACAACAGTACACTTCTGCTTAGGCTGCGCCTTTATACCGACAGTGAAACACTTATCGGCGTTTAGGGCGAGTCCGACCGCTCCCAAAAAATTCACGGTCATATCCAACAATTTCTGAAGGCCCATCGGAGTTTCCGCAAATAGCACTATATCATCTGCGAATGCTGCCGCGTTTGTCATGGCATTTCCGACCTTGACACCAATCTCTTTGGGTAGGGACCTAAGTAACCTGTCGATGACAAGGTTAAATAGAACTGGAGAGAGAGGATCTCCCTGCCTCACTCCACGGGCTGGGTAGATTACCTCCGAACTCCATCCTTCCCCATTGAGCGTTGTGCCACCAACCTCGTACGTCTTCTGTACGTAGTCAACGAAATCCTTTGGTAGGCCATATGCAGTTAGGGTGTTAATTACTGCAGCATGTGACACAGAGTCAAATGCCTTGCTTACGTCCAGGGTCGCTATGAAGCAGGACTTTTTGCATTTATGGCTTTCCCTCAAGATTAAGTCGACCATCGTCGCATTATCGGCACACCCATCGGTAGGTTGGAACCCTCGCTGTCGCGTGTCCCAATTGATTGATGAAGTCAACCGGGATGCCAAAATGGCGTTTAGTTGCCGAACCAAAACCGAGGGGACCGTAATGGGACGAAAGTCTTGCGGTCGATTTGCCGTCACCGTTTTCGGGATGAATACGGTTCTGGCCAGTCTTGATGGTTGTGGTAGGTTGCCGCACCAGAGAATAAGGTTCATTATGCGAAGCATAATACCCGTTGGAATACTCCTGGCAGTTTTTGGAGAAATTCCGTCAGGTCCCGGAGATGAAGATAATGGCACTTTGTTCGCCTTTAGATCACGCTCTGTAATAGCGGACCATACCCTCTCATGCAAGTGTTCCATATGAAACACTGTATTATCGCACGAGCATGGGCTAGGCTGTGACATCACTTCTCTCCAATAAGGTTCCATAAGTTCCCGGTTTGGCATTACCGACTCATCAGCTCCATCTAGCAGAGATTTAATGCATCTCCCCTTATGCTTGTCCCAGTTACGCTGAACCCTAGCGTACTGCTGCCGCCTACTTTGTCTCCTATTACGGGGCCTCCGAGGAGGCCTCGTCAGAATGTGTGGTGCATCCTGTGCCGGAAAAATTTCCAGGAGGTAGTTAGACAAACACCGGAGAGTGGTTTCCTTCCCAAGGCCCTCCGCTCCATCGATGATAGATTGAAGGACCTCGGCTCTCCATTGGGGATTACATACTACGGGGCGATAGCCCCGCAGCTTCCGCATGATTTCGCCCGACTGTTCGGATAGAGTGATTGGAGATGCTTCCGACGTTGGTTCAAGGTGTTCTCGCTCGCTATTACTAGGGCGGCGCTGTGTGGTTCTTGTTTCAGCAACTTCTGGAGTGGGAACAGATTGCCCTCTTATCTGTTCCATTTTTGCCTTATAATCACTCCTCTGTCGAATTTTCTTTATAGCTTCGACGCTGCGGTTCGTGAAAACTTCCGCTAGTTGCTTATTGGCATGCCTTAAGACACCACTTGCTGCGAGTTCGAACTCCTTTCTCGCCATCATCCACTTCTCTTCCTCACTCCATCTTAGATTTACGTCTTCACGCCGACGAAGTACATCAAACTCGTTTTTGTGAAGACGTGACATGTGGACACCAAGCCCTATTTTGCTGCTAAAGTGCCTTCCACATATCGTACAGGTGACCCTAGCTTGATGATCATTTCCTGCACTAGTCTCATATTGGGCTTCTAGGCTAGTTGCCACAGAAGTAGTTATCCGAGGCTCTGTATTTGTTAGACTGGCTCCAATAGTGACTGATTCTAGGGGGCTGGAAACCCCAAAGAACGCTTCGCCGCTCGAATTAGCTACTAAACAGTAAACTGTCTAGCACCCGGAAGATACCACGAGGAGGTTTCGAGTCGACTTGATCTGATTATATGGCTGACGAATTTCGGAATTTCACCCCTTCTGCACACAATCAGACCCCAGAGCCCCCAAGGGTCCACACCTTGATATTAAGGGCTCCATCTTCCGATAATAATAATTTAATCACTTTCGAATTAATAATTATAAATTTATTAAATAAAAAAAAAATTATTTTAAATTTAATAAATTATTTATTTAATGTTCGAATAGTATTAAATTTTTTTCTGATGAGAACAACGAAAATTATTTAAATTCAAATCAAGTCACGCAGTATCAATTAATAGTGGGTGCGAAATGACGCCGAAAAGGGTATACCCGCAGAATATAGGGTAGCGCGTCACTTGGCGGTCCGCTAATCTAAGCGCGCCAAAGAAAAGGGCCAAACAACAACAACGCAGGTAGCGGTGCAAAAGCGAGAGCGAAAACGAAAAATTCACCGCTGCAGCTGCTAGTATATAAGGCTGTATGTATGTATGCACGCGCAAGCTTGGATTAACTTCCCAACTAATAATGCGAGTTTTAACGAACGAGAGGGGAAAGGGGGCGACAGTGATTGCAGTACAATACAAAAAACAATAAATAAATGTTGCGTCCAAGAGCGGTTCAATGTTTATGTATGTATGTTATAAACAATATAAATTGAATATTTTTCATGCAATCTAGCTCTACTATTGATACGTATGTGCCAAGAATTGAAAGCGAGGTGCAATATTTCAGCACAAGAAAATAAACAATTAAATTTGTCTCCAACTCTAGCTTTCAATTTTTTGCACAAATACCTCTGATTTCCTTTGGGTACTTTGAGCAGCCACTTTCCTTTACGGTGAAAATCCCTCGGTGGTGGCAGCAATTTTCAGGAACCAGGAATCAGGTATTACGCCACCGGCACGAATATGTTTAAAATAAATTTATTTAAACACAAACTAAGCGCGTCGCGGGCAACAATTATTTTTGATTAAATTTGTAGGCACTAAAGCACACAAAAAAAATAATTTTAATTGCACTTTTGATTTTGCATATATATGCAATATATATATGTTTACGTGTCACTGTCACTTCAATTGTTGCCGTTGTTTAAATTTAACTAATCTTGTCCACCCGGGGGCGCCATGGATTTTTAAATTAGTTTTTTAAAAAAACCCAAAAATTTTTGGTGGCAAGAAATAAAAATTTTTATATGGCGAACTACGAGAGGCGAAAGAAAAAGGTCGCTCCAACCCAATTTTCAATTCCAAAATAAAATTCTTTTTTCCCTTAAAATAAAAAAACCCTCATTAAAAAAGAAAGGCGGGGGAAAAAATCAAAAAAAAAGAGAGAATATTATATTACTCTCCCCCCCTCCCCCTACTAAACATTCCAAAAAAATTCAAAATATATTGTTATATATAAAACATGTTAATTTCATATATTTTCCAAGTTCAAGAAAAAAGTTTTTCTTTGTATATATTACAAATATATTAAATATATATGTATATATACATATTTATATATATATATTTAGCACCATCAATATATATATATATATATATTTATATATAATATAATTATACAACACACGTTGGTGAGTATATAAAAACTATATACATCACACACGCATATTATATTTATATTATATCGAATCGTCAAGCAAAGGATAAGCTTCAGTGGATCGCAGTATGGCAGCTGCTCAACCACTTACAACACCTTGCCTGTTACAAAAGTCGTTTACAATTGATTCTAGGCTTTGTCATTGTATTAAATAATGCTTTTATATGTAACTAGCGCGGCACCAGGTGATCAAAGATCCTCCCAATTTACTATGTTACAAATTACATTGGCATCACATCCATTGTCGTTTATAAAATGAATTACAAACTTTAAATGGTTTAGAAGCCATACAATGCAAATTGCCCCTTATTTATCATTGCAGTCCAGCACGGATACGACCTTAGAGGCGTTCAGGCATAATCCAACGGACGTAGCGTCATACCACTGTTCGCTCGAACAAGTATTGTGCCATTGGTCCGTACCTGCGGTTCCTCTCGTACTACGCAGGAATGCTGTCGCAACAACGTTTTGTCATTAGTAGGGTAAAACTAACCTGTCTCACGACGGTCTAAACCCAGCTCACGTTCCCTTGCATGGGTGAACAATCCAACGCTTGGTGAATTTTGCTTCACAATGATAGGAAGAGCCGACATCGAAGGATCAAAAAGCGACGTCGCTATGAACGCTTGGCCGCCACAAGCCAGTTATCCCTATGGTAACTTTTCTGACACCTCTTGTTAAAAACTCTTTAAACCAAAAGGATCGATAGGCCGAGCTTTTGCTGTCCCTGTGTGTACTGAACACCGAGATCAAGTCAGCATTTGCCCTTTTGCTCTATGTGTGGTTTCTGTCCGCACTGAGCTGGCCTTGGGACACCTCCGTTATTATTTGAGAGATGTACCGCCCCAGTCAAACTCCCTACCTGGCAATGTCCTTGAATTGGATCATACCTGAGTAATTGGAGTTATACCAAATTTTCAAATCAAAAATACATAAATGCATCGTCTCATTAAAGAATTTGTTTGCGATTATATAACAAACTCGTGATACTTTGATCAAGAAGCTTGCATCAAAACCCAATACCATAAGATATAATAAATATATCCGTATAATGGCTAGGAAATGATACACGTTCCATTTAATCAAGTAAGTAAGGAAACAATAAGAGTAGTGGTATTTCATTGTCGATACCAAACCGAAGTCTAATATCTCCCACTTATTCTACACCTCTTATGTCTCCTTACACTGCCAGATTAGAGTCAAGCTCAAAAGGGTCTTCTTTCCCCGCTAATTATTCCAAGCCCGTTCCCTTGGCTGTGGTTTCGCTAGATAGTAGATAGGGACAGTAGGAATCTCGTTAATCCATTCATGCGCGTCACTAATTAGATGACGAGGCATTTGGCTATTTTTTTTTTTTTTTTTTTTTTTTGATCGCTAAGGTAGGGAAATCTTCTAAAGATACTAGTCGTTCATCCAACGAACGATGCTAGCATGCACGATTCACTGCTTCGTCAGAACTTCACCACGTGTGAAAGCTCTACAGCGCCTACGTACTAAAACCCTCCTCTTATGATGACTTTTTGCGATGTTTATACCTTTTTTGATGTTATGCCAAGGTAGCAGGCGTTTAGGTTGAAACTAGCGCATTCCATGTCTCATCCGTCTATTGTATCCTGTCCAATACATGAAATGCCTAAAGCAGTAAATACCGCCTTTCACCACCCGGACACTGATGATATTGCTATCGCCAGTGGTTAGGAGATCCTTTGCAATCAACCGTTTTACCGACTGACTACTCCAGACCCCCCTCCAGTTAAGTGTTGCGGAATGGAATTCAATGCCACTTGTCTCTCCGAATCGTCGCCGCAATTCAGTCCGTATGTCCGGTCTGTCATATCTCTCGACTTTGCGTTGGTGCGCATCGTCGATCGAACGTCCGTCTGTCACAACCTGAGCGTCGATCACATAAATGTGATTTTGTCGGAGTGCCACCAGGTCAGGTTTATTCAATCCGGTCTCGCAATGCAGACTTGGTTCAACATGAACAACGCAGCCTTTCCTCTCAAGTCCCAACTTGATCGAATTTACTACGCTGTTGTGTCTAGCTATCCGTCTTCCATACGTACGATAGCACTTTTGCAAGATGTGGTTTGTTGTTTCGGAAGCATCACATCCCGCACGACACCGTCTCTCCAATTCGTGCCTTCCCCTCGTAGTACGAGACTTTGAGGGTAGGGCATTTATCCGCAATTTGATTCCGTTCAAATATTCCTTTCCTGTTAGCAAACGCGTGGGCTGACTGACCCATCCGTGTTGCGGGTGGAATTTACCCGCTTCACGGAGACCGCTACCATCAACAGACATGTGCAACCTGTTCGCCCAGTACGACTCTATTTCAAGGCGTGATAACAGTTCTACATTTCCCGCCCTTAAACGAACCCGGGCCCTTTGCATTTCGGTGTCCAAGAAAGAGCTGACCACCTCGGATTGCTCGAGGTTTGGCCATTTAATGTTGCTCAATCTCTTCAGCCGTAGCATCGGAGCTAACCATCTTAATGACGGTATACCGAGTCCCCCACAATTGTGGGGAGCGTGGAAGTAGCCGACTGACACATCCCCCGGAAGATCTAACCATCTCCGGATATAGAATCGCACCAATCTGTCAAATTTTCTTAGAACGCCTATCGTCACACTCCCAAGTGTTAGCTTGTGAAAGAGCTGTGGGATAAGGACAGTCCTAAGGGCAAACAACTTCTGTTGAGGTTTCAGAGGGGCCCGAGTCAATCTCAACAACTTCGGACCGAGGTCTTCAGCTGGATTGTACCGGACCCTTCCTTCCGCAGTGAAACAGATACCTAAATACTTCCACTCGTCCGTGCGCTTCAGTGCTGGGCACTCTCGCAGACCTATGCGAAAGCTCTGTTGCGTCACAACAGTACACTTCTGCTTAGGCTGCGCCTTTATACCGACAGTGAAACACTTATCGGCGTTTAGGGCGAGTCCGACCGCTCCCAAAAAATTCACGGTCATATCCAACAATTTCTGAAGGCCCATCGGAGTTTCCGCAAATAGCACTATATCATCTGCGAATGCTGCCGCGTTTGTCATGGCATTTCCGACCTTGACACCAATCTCTTTGGGTAGGGACCTAAGTAACCTGTCGATGACAAGGTTAAATAGAACTGGAGAGAGAGGATCTCCCTGCCTCACTCCACGGGCTGGGTAGATTACCTCCGAACTCCATCCTTCCCCATTGAGCGTTGTGCCACCAACCTCGTACGTCTTCTGTACGTAGTCAACGAAATCCTTTGGTAGGCCATATGCAGTTAGGGTGTTAATTACTGCAGCATGTGACACAGAGTCAAATGCCTTGCTTACGTCCAGGGTCGCTATGAAGCAGGACTTTTTGCATTTATGGCTTTCCCTCAAGATTAAGTCGACCATCGTCGCATTATCGGCACACCCATCGGTAGGTTGGAACCCTCGCTGTCGCGTGTCCCAATTGATTGATGAAGTCAACCGGGATGCCAAAATGGCGTTTAGTTGCCGAACCAAAACCGAGGGGACCGTAATGGGACGAAAGTCTTGCGGTCGATTTGCCGTCACCGTTTTCGGGATGAATACGGTTCTGGCCAGTCTTGATGGTTGTGGTAGGTTGCCGCACCAGAGAATAAGGTTCATTATGCGAAGCATAATACCCGTTGGAATACTCCTGGCAGTTTTTGGAGAAATTCCGTCAGGTCCCGGAGATGAAGATAATGGCACTTTGTTCGCCTTTAGATCACGCTCTGTAATAGCGGACCATACCCTCTCATGCAAGTGTTCCATATGAAACACTGTATTATCGCACGAGCATGGGCTAGGCTGTGACATCACTTCTCTCCAATAAGGTTCCATAAGTTCCCGGTTTGGCATTACCGACTCATCAGCTCCATCTAGCAGAGATTTAATGCATCTCCCCTTATGCTTGTCCCAGTTACGCTGAACCCTAGCGTACTGCTGCCGCCTACTTTGTCTCCTATTACGGGGCCTCCGAGGAGGCCTCGTCAGAATGTGTGGTGCATCCTGTGCCGGAAAAATTTCCAGGAGGTAGTTAGACAAACACCGGAGAGTGGTTTCCTTCCCAAGGCCCTCCGCTCCATCGATGATAGATTGAAGGACCTCGGCTCTCCATTGGGGATTACATACTACGGGGCGATAGCCCCGCAGCTTCCGCATGATTTCGCCCGACTGTTCGGATAGAGTGATTGGAGATGCTTCCGACGTTGGTTCAAGGTGTTCTCGCTCGCTATTACTAGGGCGGCGCTGTGTGGTTCTTGTTTCAGCAACTTCTGGAGTGGGAACAGATTGCCCTCTTATCTGTTCCATTTTTGCCTTATAATCACTCCTCTGTCGAAGAGAGAGTCATAGTTACTCCCGCCGTTGACCCGCGCTTACTTGAATTTCTTCACTTTGACATTCAGAGCACTGGGCAGAAATCACATTGTGTCAACACCCGCTAGGGCCATCACAATGCTTTGTTTTAATTAGACAGTCGGATTCCCCAAGTCCGTGCCAGTTCTGAATTGATTGTTAATTGATAATCGTTATAATTAATAAGAACTAATTGGTTTGACCCAACTAGTATTCTTAAAAATTTTAGCAAGAAAGTTCCACAATTGGCTACGTAACTAAACTATCCGGGGAACAAGTAACTAACATAAATGATAGAAACTCTATTTACCCAGAACGAGCACATAAACCATGTTATTGTTTCCCAATCAAGCCCGACTATCTCAATCTTCAGAGCCAATCCTTATCCCGAAGTTACGGATCTAATTTGCCGACTTCCCTTACCTACATTATTCTATCGACTAGAGACTCTTCACCTTGGAGACCAGCTGCGGATATTGGTACGGCCTGTTGAGAAGTTTGCGTATCCCCACCATAAATTTTCAAGGTCCGAGGAGAAAATATCGACACAACAGTATATGTCATGCTCTTCTAGCCCATCTACCATATCTCTCTGCGAAAGACTTCCATGGTAGTACGGCTATAAAACAGAAAAGAAAACTCTTCCGATATCTCTCGACGGCTTCTTTATGGTCGTTCCTGTTGCCAGGATGAGCACGAGGCCCATATTTAATAACAAACGGATACTCAACAGGTTACGGAATTGGAACCGTATTCCCTTTCGTTCAAAATTATTCAAGTATATTATTAGGCATTTTTATTTATTTAGTCATTTATTACTTGAAAATTTTCGGCTTTCGCCTTGAACTTAGGACCGACTAACTCGTGATCAACCACTGTTCACACGAAACCCTTCTCCACTTCAGTCCTCCAAGGTCTCATTCGATTATTTGCTACTACCACCAAGATCTGTACCAATGGCAGCTCCATGCAGGCTTACGCCAAACACTTCTACGCATACCATTGTACCTTCCTACTCACTAAAGTTTCAAAATTTATATTACAAGTAATATAAATCATCTACTTTAGCGGTAATGTATAGGTATACAACTTAAGCGCCATCCATTTTAAGGGCTAGTTGCTTCGGCAGGTGAGTTGTTACACACTCCTTAGCGGATTTCGACTTCCATGATCACCGTCCTGCTGTTTTAAGCAACCAACGCCTTTCATGGTATCTGCATGAGTTGTTAATTTGGGCACCGTAACATTACGTTTGGTTCATCCCACAGCGCCAGTTCTGCTTACCAAAAGTGGCCCACTGGGCACATTATATCATAACCTTAAACTTCATATCAAGAAAGTTAAGGTTCTTACCCATTTAAAGTTTGAGAATAGGTTAAGATCGTTTCGACCCTAAGGCCTCTAATCATTCGCTTTACCAGATAAGATTATTTTATATAATATTAAAATGCACCAGCTATCCTGAGGGAAACTTCGGAAGGAACCAGCTACTAGATGGTTCGATTGGTCTTTCGCCCCTATACTCAATTCTGACAATCGATTTGCACGTCAGAACTGTTTCGGTCTTCCATCAGGGTTTCCCCTGACTTCAACCTGATCAAGTATAGTTCACCATCTTTCGGGTCACAGCATATATGCTCAAGGTACGTTCCAGTTAGAGGCATAAATAATATAAATATTATTATACATAACTATATAGAACGCCCCGGGATTGTGTTAATTAACTATAAATAGTTAAAAAACTAATCCCATTATTAGTCAAGTTAATTACGCTATTAGGTTTATATCCCAATAACTTGCACATATGTTAGACTCCTTGGTCCGTGTTTCAAGACGGGTCCCGAAGGTATCCTGAATCTTTCGCATTGTTAATCGTACAAGTGCATATAATAAACACAAAAATCAATGATAATTATGCCATTATATAATTCCGAAAAATTAACGCACTGTAGTCATATAAATCTATCAGCACTTTATCAAATTAATGACATTTATTCTATGTTAAAATGCAAGCATAATAATTTGAATAAACTATAAGCCATATTTTATGATAAATCATGTTATGCTAATAGATTACAATGTCCTTATATGGAAAAAATGCACACTATTATCATAATATTATTTAAACATTACAATTCTAATGATGAATTTTCCATAACGGATATTCAGGTTCATCGGGCTTAACCTCTAAGCAGTTTCACGTACTGTTTAACTCTCTATTCAGAGTTCTTTTCAACTTTCCCTCACGGTACTTGTTTACTATCGGTCTCATGGTTATATTTAGTTTTAGATGGAGTTTACCACCCACTTAGTGCTGCACTATCAAGCAACACGACTCTTTGGAAACATCATCTAGTAATCATTAACGTTATACGGGCCTGGCACCCTCTATGGGTAAATGGCCTCATTTAAGAAGGACTTAAATCATTAATTTCTCATACTAGAATATTGACGCTCCATACACTGCATCTCACATTTGCCATATAGACAAAGTGACTTAGTGCTGAACTGATTTCTTTTCGCTCGCCGCTACTAAGAAAATCCTTGTTAGTTTCTTTTCCTCCCCTAATTAATATGCTTAAATTCAGGGGGTAGTCCCATATGAGTTGAGGTTGTATAAAACATTTATTTTGCATTAATTCTTTTCATATAGATAAAACATTACATTTTAAATTTGCCATTTGCACTTAACGACAAACCAACGAAGAATAATAACATTTCCAACGTTTTTCAATTTTTTTTCATCATTAATAAGAGACAATTCTAGATATAAATTTTATGCTAGACATTTCTCAGTATTATTTGATTTAAAAAAAAGAAAATATATTTTCTTCGTTTTCACATTCAAATATTTACAACAATGTGAGAATAATGTTCTTCATATAATTTTTAATATTATGAATATAATAATTAATAATTATTAAATCCAATAATATACCATGTGCTTATAAAATTCATTAAATGAAAATTATAAACAACTTATTTTGCATAGTCTTACAACCCTCAACCATATGTAGTCCAAGCAGCACTTTAAAATTAATTAAAGTACATAACAGCATGGACTGCGATATGCGTTCAAAATGTCGATGTTCATGTGTCCTGCAGTTCACACGATGACGCACAGTTTGCTGCGTTCTTCATCGACCCATGAGCCGAGTGATCCACCGCTTAGAGTTTTAATAATTTTGTTTACATATATCATCAAAAATGTTTTTATTGAAAGAAATTAAAAATACACCATTTTACTGGCATATATCAATTCCTTCAATATATTAAACATTAATTTTTTTTAAATCTAAAACAAATGTTGCGAAAAGTCTTAGTTTTATATAAGCAATATAAAAATATTGATAATTTTATATAAAACATTAACCTGAAAAAACCAGGTACAACATTATATATTTCAGATTGTTGCATTAACCAATGTATGCGCATAATAATAATGAACAATACATTACGCAACGCCTGTATATTATGGTCCATATACACGCAAATTTAATATTTTTATTTTAACATTCAGCTTTGCTTGGATACTGGTTTTAAATGTTAAATTTGATATCTTTGATCTGCTTGTTCAAAGTTTTATATATCATTTTGTTCTTTCTATTAATTTCTTATATATATACATTTTTTTTCATGCTTTAATTATATATATATATATATTATAATATATTCGATTTGCTTGTTCGAACTATATTATTTTTTTTTAGATAATTTTTGTTTTCTTTGGCAAATTCATAAATATTATATTTATTAACGGTAAGGAAAATTATACACTATAATGATCCTTCCGCAGGTTCACCTACGGAAACCTTGTTACGACTTTTACTTCCTCTAAATAATCAAGTTCGGTCAACTTTTGCGAAACAACCGTAACACACAAGGCGTCACAGTGATCACGTCCGGAGACCTCACTAAATAATTCAATCGGTAGTAGCGACGGGCGGTGTGTACAAAGGGCAGGGACGTAATCAATGCGAGTTAATGACTCACACTTACTGGGAATTCCAAGTTCATGTGAACAGTTTCAGTTCACAATCCCAAGCATGAAAGTGGTTCAGCGGTTTACCCGGACCTCTCGGTCTAGGAAATACACGTTGATACTTTCATTGTAGCGCGCGTGCAGCCCAGGACATCTAAGGGCATCACAGACCTGTTATTGCTCAATCTCATTATTGCTAGACGCAATTTGTCCATTTAAGAAGCTAGTGTCCTTATAATGGGACAAACCAACAGGTACGGCTCCACTTATATAAACACATTCAAACACAATTAACATTTTACTGCAACCATGAATGAAGGCTATATAAGCTTCAACACCATAATCCTGAAGATATCTATTTAATATATTTGAGTCTCGTTCGTTATCGGAATTAACCAGACAAATCACTCCACGAACTAAGAACGGCCATGCACCACCACCCATAGATTCGAGAAAGAGCTATCAATCTGTCTTACACACTTATGTTCGGACCTGGTAAGTTTTCCCGTGTTGAGTCAAATTAAGCCGCAGGCTCCACTCCTGGTGGTGCCCTTCCGTCAATTCCTTTAAGTTTCAGCTTTGCAACCATACTTCCCCCGGAGCCCAAAAGCTTTGGTTTCCCGGGAAGCGACTGAGAGAGCCATAAAAGTAGCTACACCCAATTGCTAGCTGGCATCGTTTATGGTTAGAACTAGGGCGGTATCTGATCGCCTTCGAACCTCTAACTTTCGTTCTTGATTAATGAAAACATCTTTGGCAAATGCTTTCGCTTAAGTTAGTCTTACGACGGTCCAAGAATTTCACCTCTCGCGTCGTAATACTAATGCCCCCAAACTGCTTCTATTAATCATTACCTCTTGATCTGAAAACCAATGAAAGCAGAACAGAGGTCTTATTTCATTATCCCATGCACAGAATATTCAGGCATTTGAAGCCTGCTTTAAGCACTCTAATTTGTTCAAAGTAATTGTACCGGCCCACAATAACACTCGTTTAAGAGCACTAATGCAGGTTTTTAAATAGGAGGAACATATGAAAAAATACAAGTATTTAAACATATATAAGAACTCCACCGGTAATACGCTTACATACATAAAGGTATAGTACTAACCACAATTGTAAGTTGTACTACCCGTATGAAGCACAAGTTCAACTACGAACGTTTTAACCGCAACAACTTTAATATACGCTATTGGAGCTGGAATTACCGCGGCTGCTGGCACCAGACTTGCCCTCCAATTGGTCCTTGTTAAAGGATTTAAAGTGTACTCATTCCAATTACAGGGCCTCGGATATGAGTCCTGTATTGTTATTTTTCGTCACTACCTCCCCGAGCTGGGAGTGGGTAATTTACGCGCCTGCTGCCTTCCTTAGATGTGGTAGCCGTTTCTCAGGCTCCCTCTCCGGAATCGAACCCTGATTCCCCGTTACCCGTTGCAACCATGGTAGTCCTAGATACTACCATCAAAAGTTGATAGGGCAGACATTTGAAAGATCTGTCGTCGGTACAAGACCATACGATCTGCATGTTATCTAGAGTTCAACCAAAGTAACGATCTTACGATCGCTTGGTTTTAGCCTAATAAAAGCACATGTCCCATAAGGTTCATGTTTTAATTGCATGTATTAGCTCTAGAATTACCACAGTTATCCAAGTAACTGTTAACGATCTAAGGAACCATAACTGATATAATGAGCCTTTTGCGGTTTCACTTTTAATTCGTGTGTACTTAGACATGCATGGCTTAATCTTTGAGACAAGCATATAACTACTGGCAGGATCAACCAGAATAATGTTTCTTTATTACATATTTCTTTCATATTATTGAATAGAAATTAGCAATATAAATATTAGTATATAGTATATCGAGTACGGCCATATTTATATAGCTATCGTATTCGCAGCATTCGTTTTTATGAATAATGTTCTTTTCACATTTAAATATCTTTCTTTAGTCATTAGTTATTATTATATTTTTGTATCGGTCTTCTTGTATTATATATTCTTTTCGTAAGAATTAATTTCTATACACAAAATTTTATATATGCATATTTCATTCAAAAATATCATTTTATTTCCAACATACATAATTGTATCACACATACAAATTTTGGTTAACTAATATTATTAATATTAAATTAACTCATTTGCAATTTGATAATAAATTTAAAATTTATTATTTTCGTATATATATTTTGGTAATATATTAATATAAAACCAAGAGCATATGAAAAAGTTACATATAAATATGAAACTATTAACATATATTGTTAAAATGTAAATACATTAATATTTAAAAAATACAATGCAATACATTTTTTTTGGCAGGATCAAATATAATATAAATTATATCTGCCTGCCGCCATAAATTAACGATAATAATTGGAAACTAGAATTGTTCTTCATTTTGGCCTTTGTTTCAACGATATTATCTTTTCTTAATAAATATATGTCGCGCTAAGCCAAAACTCTAAGATTCTCATATGAGAACATAGACAACAAATTTTATACGACATATATCTATATTTCAAACATTTAATATTAGTATAATCAAAAATATATGAAACCACATAACATTTTGATTAATACTTTATGAACAACCACTGCCCATCTTATATAGGTTTTTTGCACCGCTGTCTTCAAAACGGGTATTTATAATTGCATTTCACACCCCACATACAATTTATCCCTATATTTTATCAAAATATAGAAATATATTAAATTTTTGCATATTTCATATAATACGATCAATATTTCGTATTATATTATAAAATATTTGTAAAATATTATATTATTGAACAAAATATATATATATTTTTTTTTTTTTTTTTTTCTGGCTTGGTGAGTTTATTTAACACTGTCCTTCCTGGACAACCAATAAATGTTATAGCAAAACTTAACCATTTATGTTACATTTATAACGTTAACTTAACCACCCTTAACAATTGTTACTACGGCTAGTTTCAGGAGAGGTCCAGAGGGTGTGTTCGCAGCAGCCTCCTAGTGCGTTGACTGGTGTCCAGTAGGTTGAGGGCCAGGGTGTTGGGGTGGTCTTGAAGCCTCTGTATGTACCGACTACTGCTTGACTTGATTTCATCCTCCACCCAGGGGAAGTTGAGAACCTCGTGGATTGTTTTGTTGTCGTGTAGGGGGTGAGCATTTGTGGCGGTACGAAGAGATTTATTTTCGAATGCCTGTATAATATGTAGATTATACCGGGAGGCGGTGCCCCACAGTTGAATGCCGTACGTCCAGATGGGTCTGATGATTGCCTTATAGATAAGGAGCTTTGATGACGTAGGTAGTTTGGATCGTCTGCCCATCAACCAGTAGAACTCTCGAACTCTTTCCTCGGCTTGTCTGCGCTTATTCAGCAGGTGCTGTCTCCACGTCAGTCTCCTATCCAGAGTGAAGCCGAGGTATTTAGGGTTGGCTACCTCTGGGATAGGAGAATCGTTGAGGCTGACTGGAGGACAGTTGCCTCGGCGGGTCGCGAAGGTGGTGGCGGAGGACTTCTCGCTGTTGACGGCGATGTTCCACTTTGCGTGCCACGTGTTAAGCAGGTCAAGTTGCACCTGCATTAACCGAGAGGCCTCTGCTGGGGTATCCGCTGCAGTGAGAAACGCAGTATCGTCCGCATATGTGGCTGCCATTAATTGGGGACTCACTATCACCGGTAAGTCTGCCGTATACGCGTTGTAAAGAAGCGGACCAAGTACGCTTCCTTGGGGAACACCAGCCCGGACTTCCTTCACTACTGAGCGCGCTTCTCCACATTTTACGGCGAATCTTCTGCCCTCCAGGAACGACTTCAGGAATTTGAAGTATGGCTGGGGCAGGCCGTTCCTTAGCTTCAAAAGGAGTCCAGGGTGCCACACCC
Organism: Drosophila bocqueti; assembly: GCA_018151655.1. Classification (NCBI taxonomy): domain Eukaryota; kingdom Metazoa; phylum Arthropoda; class Insecta; order Diptera; family Drosophilidae; genus Drosophila; species Drosophila bocqueti. Next base: position 47,408 of record JAECXF010000064.1, read on the forward strand.
GATCAAAGGCCTGCTTGACGTCTAGCATTACAGCTAAGCAGTATTTTTTGTTCTCAAAGGCGTCCAAAATATATTGCGTCACCCTGTGGCCTTGCTCAGGGGTCCCATGACGGCGTCTGAAGCCAAACTGGTGATCAGGGATCAGACCAGCCTCATCCATTACCGGCAACACTCTGCTCAAAAATACTCTTTCGAGTATTTTGGAGAGGGCTGGCAGCAAGCTGATCGGACGATAGGAGGCGAGATTTGCTTCAGGTTTACCAGGCTTAGGTATCATAACGACTTCGGCGCGTTTCCATAATGGTGGAAAGTGTCCCATTTGCAAGCATTTGTTAAGGATCGACGTGATTAGTGCCTTGCTAACGGGTGGTAGAAGCTTTAGAGCAATTGCATTGATGCCATCATCGCCTGGTGCCTTGTTATTGCCCATTGCCGCTATAAGCTCGGTGATCTCCTCTTCGGTGACCTGGGGTATCGGCTCAGAGTCTGCAAGGGGTTCAGCCAAGAGCCTGTCGGTTTCTATTGCGTCATTGGCAGAACACCGATTAATTGGGGTGAAAACTTCCTCCAAGTGTTCGGCGAAAGCGTTGGCTCTCTCGATCTCAGTTCTGCACCATGAGTTGTCTGATTTTTTAATTGGCGGAATCCTCTTTAGTGGCCTCTTAATGCGTTTAGTAACATTCCACAGGTTGTGGTGAGAGTCACCCGGCGCGAGATTACCTAGGAAGCTATCGAGGGCCTCCTTCCTGAGCCTAGCCAAAGTTTCTTTAAGCTCCTTGGTAGCTCTGTTGAGAGCTGTCTTGTCTCTAGGGTTCCTGGAGAGAAACCATACTCGTCGGAGACGCCTTTTTTCGGTCTTGAGCTCGACCACCTGCGGGTTCCAGAAGTGGACGTCCCTGCTGGAGTCTCTCGGCTGGTTAGAGAGTCTTGGCGCAGCATGAGCAGCTGCCTCTTGGATTTGCGTGGTGAGATTCGCAACCGCCGCATCGATCAGTTCAGGGGTGTCTAGTGGTGGGTTACAGTTGGTGGAGTTATTCAGCCAGTGGTGATATCTGCTGATGTCGGACGTTTTATAGATCAGCTTTTTACGGGCGGATCGCAATATAGCAGAGGCATACACAGAGACGGCAATGGCACTATGGTCCGAGAGAAGATCTTCTACCTCTCTGGTCTGAATTCTTGCCGGATCCAGGCCGCCGGAGATCGCAAAGTCCAAGACATCGGGAATTTTTGCAGGATCGGTGGGCCAGTAGGTCGGAGCTCCAGACCCGTGACAGTTGAGATTGCGGGAAAGAATTTGCCTGCACAACGCTTGACCTTTTGGATTACACACCCTGGACCCCCACCAGGTGTGCTTGGCGTTGAAGTCTCCACCTATGACGAATTTGGTGCCAAGGCTGTCAAGAAGCATGCAGAAATCTTCATCCGTGGGTCTGTGTCTGGGAGGACAGTAGGCAGCGGCTAAAGTGATGTCGCCGTGGGTGGTGTTTACGGAAATTCGAGCGCATTGCACCCATTCCTCTTGGATGGGCGGTAGAGGCTCAAACTTAATGCTGCTGCGGATAAGGATGGCGGCACCACCGCGCGCTGATCCGTTGGGGTGGTTGGCTGAGATAAGGTCATACCCCCTTAAGGTGAGGTAAGACCTGTCTGAGAAGTGGGTTTCGGAGATGAGTAAGATGTCGGCTTGGTTGGTCTTGCAGTATAGCTCGACCTCGGGTCTGTTGTTGATCAGGCCGTTTGCGTTCCAAATGGTAATGTCTAATCCCGTTTGCATAAGGACTTGCAGACGGTTGCCATCATCTGAGTCATTTGACTCATCACTTTCTCCATCATTCTCTCAAACATGGCTTCCATCCTGGCCATTAAGCTTTCCATCAGGCTGTCGGTATTGGCCTGTGGTTGAGTAACGGGATGAGTCCCATCAATTGCCTGCATAGCTGCGTTGGCATAGCTGAAGTTAGGAATAACCCTACTGTTGCTCACGGAATGCTGAGCGCGTGGAGCTGCCTGCTTTAGAGCTGCCTGCTTTGGAGCGAGCATGCTTTTCGCCTTTTTATATGCGGGGCAACCTTTGTAGGAGGCTGCATGCGGGCCTTCGCAGTGTAGGCAATGGGCCGGCTTGTTTTCATTTTTACAGTCTGAGGTTGGGTGACCGTCTCCGCACTTGACACATCTGTGCTCTAGGTGGCAGTACCGTTGGGTGTGGCCAAATCCCTGGCAGCGATAGCATTGCGGCACGTCGTTGAACTTTATCGGTGGTTCAATTGTCACTACTGAACTGCAGAGCCGCTTAACTTGATAAGCCTCCTTGTTGTTCTTGGCCGGCTCGAGGTTTGCGAAAAAGATGTTAAGTGGCTTTTTGGTGCTTCTCTGCGTGGGATTATAGAGATCTCTGACTTTATGTCCGTGACGGCTTAGACCTTCTCGAATTTCCTCCAGGTCCGTTGAGTAATGAAGGCCTTTGATGACTACCCTATACGCGCGTTCATCTCGGGGCTGGAAGGTTTGAAACCTTTTATTGGATTTGGTCAAAAAATCCTTGAGGGCGGAATAGCTTTCCTTGTCCGGGGTCATCACGCGGATATTGTTGTTGCTGGTCGCCTTAAAGGTGAACTCCACGTCTTTGCCGAGTACTCCAGCAATGCTACTAGAGAGAGCCTTTATATTGGTCACGTCTGGGATAAAGATAGGTGGTGGCTTAATCGTCTTTAGTTTCTCCTTCTCTAGGTTCTCCTTTGGAGGAGTCTTGGCTGGACCATCGTCACAAGCCTCCTCATCGTCATCATCATCCGATGATAAAAGTGCGAAGCTGTTGCGCGCTAGAGCAGCGGCTTTGCTCGTGCTGGGTCCGTCTATTGAATTGGGGTGCTTCAGCGGAGGCTTCCTCCTTGCCTCGCCTGGTTCAAGAGAGTCGTCGGAGTCCGAAGAGGAAGCGCTCTTCTTCTTGCGTTTGCTCCTAGTTGTCGATAGCCTAGAAGTAGGCAACGCCGCCTGCCAATCCATAGTGGGGGAGCAACAAGCGCCACCTGCTGCCGCTTTACGGAACTGATTGACGCACTCTGGCGGAGAAATTTTTAACTATAGGGATAGTGGCGCCACCTATATCGATACTGGTTCTGGTTATCGGAACCAGTTCAGCCAAGACACACACCACTGGAACAGCTGTTCCACCAGCTGACTTAGCCGACGACTGGTAACACCAGTCAGCTGATTTGCTGACCACGTGTATAAACTTTTCACTTTTGCAAATAAATTTAAATGCAATTTGCAGCTCAAAAACACGTCGCATTTACTTGCGTTCGTATGTCTGACGTACGCTAGGACTTCGCCTAATTGTCTGTACGTTTTTTACAGTTCAGGACTAACTTTTCACAGCGAAAAACACTCCGAAAATACACACCACGTTGCGCTCGTCCGCAGGCACGTCTGCACTCGACGAGAGTTCGATCGCGACTGAACAAAATATATGCCAAGCAAATATTTTGAACAATGACCGGTAGACAACCACTGCCTACCCTATATAGGTTTTTTGTCCCGCTGTCAAGCAGACGGTCATTTATCGTATGGAGATATGGGTATACATAGAGAAAATCTCTATAATCGTATTATAATATACAAATATATCAAAATTTTTGTATATTTCATATAATACGATCAATATTTTTTTTTTTTTCTGGCTTGGTGAGTTTATTTAACACTGTCCTTCCTGGACAACCAATAAATGTTATAGCAAAACTTAACCATTTATGTTACATTTATAACGTTAAATTAACCACCCTTTAACAATTGTTACTACGGCTAGTTTGGTCAGGAGAGGTCCAGAGGGTGTGTTCTCCAAGCAGCCTCCTAGTGCGTTGACTGGTGTCCAGTAGGTTGAGGGCCAGGGTGTTGGGGTGGTCTTGAAGCCTCTGTATGTACCGACTACTGCTTGACTTGATTTCATCCTCCACCCAGGGGAAGTTGAGAACCTCGTGGATTGTTTTGTTGTCGTGTAGGGGGTGAGCATTTGTGGCGGTACGAAGAGATTTATTTTCGAATGCCTGTATAATATGTAGATTATACCGGGAGGCGGTGCCCCACAGTTGAATGCCGTACGTCCAGATGGGTCTGATGATTGCCTTATAGATAAGGAGCTTTGATGACGTAGGTAGTTTGGATCGTCTGCCCATCAACCAGTAGAACTCTCGAACTCTTTCCTCGGCTTGTCTGCGCTTATTCAGCAGGTGCTGTCTCCACGTCAGTCTCCTATCCAGAGTGAAGCCGAGGTATTTAGGGTTGGCTACCTCTGGGATAGGAGAATCGTTGAGGCTGACTGGAGGACAGTTGCCTCGGCGGGTCGCGAAGGTGGTGGCGGAGGACTTCTCGCTGTTGACGGCGATGTTCCACTTTGCGTGCCACGTGTTAAGCAGGTCAAGTTGCACCTGCATTAACCGAGAGGCCTCTGCTGGGGTATCCGCTGCAGTGAGAAACGCAGTATCGTCCGCATATGTGGCTGCCATTAATTGGGGACTCACTATCACCGGTAAGTCTGCCGTATACGCGTTGTAAAGAAGCGGACCAAGTACGCTTCCTTGGGGAACACCAGCCCGGACTTCCTTCACTACTGAGCGCGCTTCTCCACATTTTACGGCGAATCTTCTGCCCTCCAGGAACGACTTCAGGAATTTGAAGTATGGCTGGGGCAGGCCGTTCCTTAGCTTCAAAAGGAGTCCAGGGTGCCACACCCGATCAAAGGCCTGCTTGACGTCTAGCATTACAGCTAAGCAGTATTTTTTGTTCTCAAAGGCGTCCAAAATATATTGCGTCACCCTGTGGCCTTGCTCAGGGGTCCCATGACGGCGTCTGAAGCCAAACTGGTGATCAGGGATCAGACCAGCCTCATCCATTACCGGCAACACTCTGCTCAAAAATACTCTTTCGAGTATTTTGGAGAGGGCTGGCAGCAAGCTGATCGGACGATAGGAGGCGAGATTTGCTTCAGGTTTACCAGGCTTAGGTATCATAACGACTTCGGCGCGTTTCCATAATGGTGGAAAGTGTCCCATTTGCAAGCATTTGTTAAGGATCGACGTGATTAGTGCCTTGCTAACGGGTGGTAGAAGCTTTAGAGCAATTGCATTGATGCCATCATCGCCTGGTGCCTTGTTATTGCCCATTGCCGCTATAAGCTCGGTGATCTCCTCTTCGGTGACCTGGGGTATCGGCTCAGAGTCTGCAAGGGGTTCAGCCAAGAGCCTGTCGGTTTCTATTGCGTCATTGGCAGAACACCGATTAATTGGGGTGAAAACTTCCTCCAAGTGTTCGGCGAAAGCGTTGGCTCTCTCGATCTCAGTTCTGCACCATGAGTTGTCTGATTTTTTAATTGGCGGAATCCTCTTTAGTGGCCTCTTAATGCGTTTAGTAACATTCCACAGGTTGTGGTGAGAGTCACCCGGCGCGAGATTACCTAGGAAGCTATCGAGGGCCTCCTTCCTGAGCCTAGCCAAAGTTTCTTTAAGCTCCTTGGTAGCTCTGTTGAGAGCTGTCTTGTCTCTAGGGTTCCTGGAGAGAAACCATACTCGTCGGAGACGCCTTTTTTCGGTCTTGAGCTCGACCACCTGCGGGTTCCAGAAGTGGACGTCCCTGCTGGAGTCTCTCGGCTGTTTAGAGAGCCTTGGCGCAGCATGAGCAGCTGCCTCTTGGATTTGCGTGGTGAGATTCGCAACCGCCGCATCGATCAGTTCAGGGGTGTCTAGTGGTGGGTTACAGTTGGTGGAGTTATTCAGCCAGTGGTGATATCTGCTGATGTCGGACGTTTTATAGATCAGCTTTTTACGGGCGGATCGCAATATAGCAGAGGCATACACAGAGACGGCAATGGCACTATGGTCCGAGAGAAGATCTTCTACCTCTCTGGTCTGAATTCTTGCCGGATCCAGGCCGCCGGAGATCGCAAAGTCCAAGACATCGGGAATTTTTGCAGGATCGGTGGGCCAGTAGGTCGGAGCTCCAGACCCGTGACAGTTGAGATTGCGGGAAAGAATTTGCCTGCACAACGCTTGACCTTTTGGATTACACACCCTGGACCCCCACCAGGTGTGCTTGGCGTTGAAGTCTCCACCTATGACGAATTTGGTGCCAAGGCTGTCAAGAAGCATGCAGAAATCTTCATCCGTGGGTCTGTGTCTGGGAGGACAGTAGGCAGCGGCTAAAGTGATGTCGCCGTGGGTGGTGTTTACGGAAATTCGAGCGCATTGCACCCATTCCTCTTGGATGGGCGGTAGAGGCTCAAACTTAATGCTGCTGCGGATAAGGATGGCGGCACCACCGCGGGCTGATCCGTTGGGGTGGTTGGCTGAGATAAGGTCATACCCCCTTAAGGTGAGGTAAGACCTGTCTGAGAAGTGGGTTTCGGAGATGAGTAAGATGTCGGCTTGGTTGGTCTTGCAGTATAGCTCGACCTCGGGCCTGTTGTTGATCAGGCCGTTTGCGTTCCAAATGGTAATGTCTAATCCCGTTTGCATAAGGACTTGCAGACGGTTGCCATCATCTGAGTCATTTGACTCATCACTTTCTCCATCATTCTCTCAAACATGGCTTCCATCCTGGCCATTAAGCTTTCCATCAGGCTGTCGGTATTGGCCTGTGGTTGAGTAACGGGATGAGTCCCATCAATTGCCTGCATAGCTGCGTTGGCATAGCTGAAGTTAGGAATAACCCTACTGTTGCTCACGGAATGCTGAGCGCGTGGAGCTGCCTGCTTTAGAGCTGCCTGCTTTGGAGCGAGCATGCTTTTCGCCTTTTTATATGCGGGGCAACCTCTGTAGGAGGCTGCATGTGGGCCTTCGAAGTGTAGGCAATGGGCCGGCTTGTTCCACCAGCTGCTTAGCCGACGACTGGTAACACCAGTCAGCTGATTTGCTGACCACGTGTATAAACTTTTCACTTTTGCAAATAAATTTAAATGCAATTTGCAGCTCAAAAACACGTCGCATTTACTTGCGTTCGTATGTCTGACGTACGCTAGGACTTCGCCTAATTGTCTATACGTTTTTTACAGTTCAGGATTAACTTTTCCACACCGAAAAACACCCAAACCGCCGTGTGCACGTCTGCACTCGACGAGAGTTCGATCGCGAATGAAAAAATATATGCCAAGCAAATATTTTGAACAATGACCGGTAGACAACCACTGCCTACCCTATATAGGTTTCTTGTCCCGCTGTCAAGCAGACGGTCATTTATCGTATGGAGATATGGGTATACATAGAGAAAATCTCTATAATCGTATTATAATATACAAATATATCAATATTTTTGTATATTTCATATAATACGATCAATATCTTGTATTATATTACAAAATATTTCATATCATTGAACAAAATATATGCCAAGCAAATATTTTGAACAATGACCGGTAGACAACCACTGCCTACCCTATATAGGTTTCTTGTCCCGCTGTCAAGCAGACGGTCATTTGTCGTATGGAGATATGGGTATACATAGAGAAAATCTCTATAATCGTATTATAATATACTTACTATAGGAGGTATTATAAGTCACTATATAATAAGTCATTTTAGTTTTGGGTTTTAAGATTTGGTTTTTATTAAATGGAGCAGGCAATGTCCCGCTCCAATGAAAGTGGCTTTGTTGATTGGCTTAACTTATTCATACAAAAGGTTTCTTAGCCTAATCCAGGTAGCAGCGCTGCCGGCGTAGGCTGCAGCGCTGCGACGCTTATATGCATATACATATAAGTAAGCGACGGCGAAGGGTCGCTGAGATAGGGGGAGCTATTATGTTCACGTATGTCGCGCATGTATGAAATGCGGACTCAGCACTTGGATAGCCCATTGCAAGGGTCTTTGACTTATAAATTAAGTGCATTAATATATTTGTATTTATTGTATTTATTTATGCATAACACTGAGTACAGTGTGCATTCGCTATGTGAACATACTACATCTCCCTCCTTTTGAAAAATAACGTAATCTAATGGAGTTATTTTCTAATTATTATATATTTTTTGTATTTATTTGTTATTATTTAATAGTATTTTAAGTTAAATTTTAGGTTCTAGAGTATATTTATTTTGTTTTTTTTTTGTTTTCTTTTTTTTTGTATTTATATTATTATTATTATTTTTTATTTATTTATTATTTTTTGTGTTCTTATTTTTTTTTTTTTTTTTTCGAATGAAAATTAATTGATTTAGTAATAAAAAATATACATATAATATGTTGATTAGGAAATAAAAATTTTTAATCTATCTTTATGTACTTTTTGTTTCTTATTTTTATTATTTGAAATTATAATATTTTCGTTTTCCTCTATACTTTCTACCTTATATGGTCCAGTATATTTAAAATCTAACTTATGTCCGGTTTCGTTTTTTAACAAAACCTGGTCTCCTATTTTTAGTTGGATATCTTTAACTTTCCTATCATATAATTCCTTATTTTTAAGTTTGTTATCTTCTATCATTAATCTAGCTCTTTTATAGGCTACTTCTAACCTATACTTAGATTCTTTAGCGTAATCATCCACATTGTATAGTGGTTCTATTCTATCTATGCTATTAAAATGTATCGGTAAGTTCGATGATTTACCGAATACTAGCTCATATGGACAATAGTCATGTGCCATTGAGGGCGTAGTGTTAAAACAATACGTGAAATATGGGATCCAATTGTCCCAATCGGTTTTGTCTAGTGAGATATAGGACCGGATGAATTCATTTAGTGTTCTATGACTTCTTTCTACGGTTCCTAAAGTCTGATGATGGTGTGCAGTAGATGTTATGTTTTTTATATTCATATTTTTACATAACTCTTCAATTATTGAATTTTTATATTCTGTTCCCATGTCCGTAATGAACGTCTTCATTGGACCGTACTTCAGAATAAAATCTTCAAATATAGCTTTTGCTACCGTTTTTGCACTTTTGTTTTTGATTGGTATTGTTACGAGGTATTTTGTTAAATCGCAGATTAATGTTACTGCGTATTCATTTCCTCTTTCAGATTTGGGCAGTGGACCGATCGTATCCACAATTACCCTGTCAAAAGCCATTTGTGGCGTCTCTGTTAGTGTCAATGGGGTCTTTGTATGCCTTGTCGTTTTTGACATTTGGCATTTAGGGCATTTTTTTACATAATTTGATATGTATCGGGTCATATTTTTCCAATAATAACTCCTTTTTATTTTAGCCAATGTTCTAGCTATGCCTGTATGACCTCCTTGTATCGGATCATCATGGAATGTAAACAGTATTGCTTCTTTCTCTTTTTCATTATTTGATAATAGGGTCACCGGCTTGAGTAGCGCTACTCTTAGAGATTGTAATGTTTTATTGCCCATAATTTCAAAAGATTCTATTGAGATGGTGTCAAAGATCTTTTCGCTCGGTGCCACTTTGAGTTGGCGGATATTAAGTATACCGGCTTCCTTTTCGAGCCTTTGAAAGAACTGACCTAAGTCGAGAATTTCATTGGTGTACATATCGCTAACATCAATTCTTGCTATAACTTTTTTTCCACGTTTTAGTAAACATAGTGAATTCGTTATTCGCAAGGTCACTACTTTTCGTACCTCGTCATTTACTATGACTTCGTATACGTTGGGCTGAGAAGCTTTGTTTTGAGTTTGCCTGGGCAAATCTATTTGTTCTTTTCCTGCGCAGGAATTTTTCTGTTTACTTTGGTTTCTGGTAGTGACTTTCAGAATGGAATTTTTATTTTGCATTTCCTTCAAATCTGATATTGTTATTCTGGATAATGCATCGGCTACGTAATTGTCCTTGCCCTTCAGATATTCTACTGTAAAGTTATATTCCTCAAGTTCAAGTCTCATTCGCGTCAGCTTTGAGCTTGGATTTATCATGGAGAACAGGTACGTGAGTGGTCTGTGATCAGTTTTGACAGTGAAATGTCTACCATAAACGTATGGTCTGAAGTAAGTTATTGCCCAATGAATTGCTGCCAATTCTTGTTCTGTGGTGCTTTTATTACTTTCGCCCTTAGTAAACGATCTTGATGCGTACGCCACTGGAAGCTGGAGTCCGTTTTTGATTTGAGTTAAAACTGCTCCACATGCTTGCTTACTAGCATCCGTTATTATGCAAAATTCTTTGCTAAAATCTGGGTATTGTAATAAATTTGGATTTATTAGTGCCGATTTAAGATGTTCGAAGGCATTCTGGCAATCAGTTGACCATTCGAATTTAACATCTTTCTTACATAATCTTGTTATGTGACGGGAATATTCGGCGAAATTTTGGATAAAACGTCTATAGTAATTACAAAAAGCTATGAATCTTCTAGCGCTGTCCGCATCATGTGGGACTGGATAATTCTTGATGACGTCGTATTTTTTGTCGTCAGGCAAGATTCCTTTATCTGTGCATTTGTGTCCCAAAAATGTGACCTCGTGCATGAAAAATGAACATTTTTCAGGATGTAATTTTAGATTGTATGTCCTACATTTCTCAAAAACATCAGTTAAGTTTTTAAGCATATGTTTTTCAGAACAACCTATGACTATTAGATCATCCATGTAAAGGAAAGCTTGAGAAGGTTCTAATCCGGAGAATGCTATAGTCATCATTCTCTGGAATGAATTTGGCGCTATTTTTAAACCGAATGGTAATCGCGTGAAGCGATATGAACCATTGTTCGTCGAGAAAGATGTTACGTCCCTTGAATTTTCTTCGAGTTCGATTTGATGGAATCCAGACATTAAGTCTAGACATGAGAAGTATTTCGCTCTTCCTAGTTGATCTAAAATATCATCAATTCTGGGTAGCGGAAATTTATCCGACAACAGTTTTTTATTAATTTGACGATAGTCGATTACTAGTCTCCATTTTTTCTTATCAGAACCGGGAAGGGATTTCTTTGGAACTAACAATAGTGGGCTATTGTATGGTGATACAGATGGTTCGACTATTTTATTATCGATTAGCTTTTGTACCTGTACCTGTATTTCGTCTTTTTGACTATGAGGATTTCTGTAGTTTTTTATGTATACCGGTTCGTCATCAGTCAATCTTAGTTTTTGTTTATAGAAATTATTTGTTGTTATTGATTCGGTTTCGAGTCCGAATATATCACTATATCTGGTGCATATTTCTGTCAATTTTGTTTTGAATTGTGGGGGAAGTTTTTTGTTAGTTGAGATAAGACAGTTTTTTCTCTTGCTTTGGGATTAGTTTGAACTATTTCGTAGTTCGAAAGTGTTTCATATTTTAAATCGTTAATATTTATTATTTTATCAACATTGGTTGTATTCAACAATCGGACAAATGCGTTTTTGACAGTTGCAACTGTGTTTGCAACATAAATACCATTTTGAATTTCCTGGTTGGGAATTAGTACACTATCTTCATTTGATGATATGTGAATCTTTCGGACCACTTGAGATCTTGCTGGTAGAATCATGGAATTATTACCAGAACTGTATGTTATTGGAACATAAATTGGGAAATTCAAATTTGTTGGTCTCATTATAAGCCAATCTTCGTTGGGTTTGAAGTCTAGTTGACAATTAAATTTCTTTATGAAATCAATGCCTATTATTCCATCACATGGTATTGCAAAATATGGATCTACTATATGAAAATCATGTGGAATTATATATTTATCTGTCTGTATCTCAATAAAAATTAACCCTTTGGTTTTTATTAATTCATGGCCTATGCCTTGAATACTGATTTTAGTATTTTCCTGAACATCATGAAATATGTCAGAATTTTCCTTTAATATTGATATATCTGCACCCGTGTCCACTAGGAACACAAGTTTTTTATTTGTTTCTGTATTATAAAAAGATACAAAAGTGTTATTACTAAGATTGATGGTATAGATTTTTTTATTTGGTATTACATATCTGAAGGGGTTTGAGAGTTTTCCGAGTTTTGAGCTACTCTCACATTGTTTCGGTTTTGGTTACCGTTATTCCTGTTATTCCTTTGTCTATAATTTCCACGACCTCTATTATAATTATTGGTCTGGTTATTATAATTTTCGTTGTATCCATTGTTTCTATAGTAACCATTGCCTTGGTAGTGCGCGTTATACTGAAAGGTATCACGGCCTCTACCACGAAAATTACCTCGATAGTTACCACGATAGGCCTGTCCACCGCGTGCAAATAATACTGAATTTGCATTGCCAGTCATTTCAGTACTGCATTGCATGTACTTCGTAACGGCTTCATTCATTGTATTATAATTACCGGCTTCCAGTATCGTTTTTAGCCTGCCATGCTCACAATTTTTAGTCATTGTGGCTATGGCCTCCTTGGTGCTGAACTTTTCAGCATGTTCAGCCGATAAACCTTCATCAATATATGATGCTTCAAGGAGTTTCCTAAGGTGGTTAATGTCATTGGTAAATTTTTCTGCAGTTTTACCTTTCTGCATCGTTCTGGCCATTTTAGCTTTTACTACATCGGACGATTCGCCGACAATATTGGCTTCTAATATGGCAATTATCGAAGAGATAGTGGTCTCATTTTTAACCTTGTACAAGGTTGACCCGATTATTTTCGACTTAATGACCTCTACCGCTAATTCTTCAAATGGTCCTTTTGTTAAATTGACCAATCTAACGGCTGTTAAAAATCTTGCCAGATTTAATTTTTCACCGTTGAATTCGGGTATGGCGCTTGATATATCTTTGATATATGCCCGTTGGGCCGCTGAGTCGGTCATTATGGTTTCTATAGTATCTAGTAAACCTATTAATGAAACAGACTCGTCTGACTCCAATACCTCTTCCTGTGTTGTTGGTATTGTTAATACCGCGGGAATGGTAAGATCGTGCAGATCTTGTTCCTCAACACGGGCTTCTTCTGCCTCAGTTTCAGGGTCCTGAGTTTCAGGGTCCCCAGTTCCTAGCTCAGTCGGCTCAGAATCTTCGCCTGTTTCAAGTGTCGATTGGGTGTTCAAAATGCTTGGGAGTGAAATGTCCAATTGGAATTTGTCTCTTATAGACAGCAAGTGTTTTCGAAACCTGTTAAGGAATCCCGACACTTCGGACCAATGTTTCTTGCTTAGTCTTTCTCTATTTTCGTATATTATTGCGCGTGCTTGGTTGAAACACTCTACCAAAACAGTTGCATGTTTGTTTACAGTGGCCTTTTGAATTGGCCTATTCTGTGTCAAAGATTTATACGACTTGTCGAACTGGTGCTTTATTTCGTTTAATATTTTGCACAATTCGTTCCATTCCATGCTAAAATTTGTTTAGACCTTGCAGTCTTTTAATATTCAATCTGGAATTTTAGAGAAATCGACTTTTTTTTTTTTTTTTACGACTCTTTCAGGTGGGTTTTTCTTTATTCATGTTTCTTTATTAAGGCAAGAAAATGTGTTGCTTGACTTTTCAAGGCTGGCATTGCCTGCACGTATAATTGCAGTGAACACTGTCCAGAGGCCCTGGGCAGTCGGCTGGGCAACTTTTCTTTTCTTGTGGTAACTGTTTTTCTGGTGGTGGCCTAATAATTTTCTTATCACATAATGATTTTATCGCGGAGTGCGTACTGCCTTCTGGGTTTTGCTTTTGGAGACTTGATGTGAGAAAATCAAGCTCGCTTTGCATCTTCTGGGCAACTGCCCACGCGGGAGGTGGAGAATTCGTATATAGTAGCCACTTTAAGTGCGCCACTCTTTTTTAATTTTATTTTTCACACCCCCGCGTTTACCCATCGCATAACGCACTCGAGTGGTTTTTTTTCGAATTTTAATTTTCAAATAATAAAATTAATTTAATTAATTTATGATACAAAATTTTTATTTATATTTTTTTTCTTTTTTGGTTTTTATTTTTCATATATGTATATGTTTTTTTTCAACAATGTAATATATTTCTGCCATAATCGTTTAGACCTTATCTAGGTCGTTTGCATGGCTTAAGGCCCTTTTCGTGATACATTTATTGTGCTTAATATAAGCTTTATACAAAATTTATGCACATAAAATTGCAACGATTATTGACAACAGTATATTCGTAAGATTCGAATTCGATTCTAGTTCGATCTTATTCTCAATATTTGCAGTGGAGTCCACTGCCTTATTGTCCAACATGGTTCTGATTTTAATTTTACTTATTGGTAGTATACCATTTATGAATGGTTTTTCAGCACTACTTATTGAAGTCGATACTCTATACATATAGCTTCAAAAAGTATTACTGAATTTTCTTTTTTTTTTTTTTAGTGGCATTCAACTAAATTTTTGTGTTTATGTGATTTTATCTATATATATATAAATTTTTTTTTAAATTTAAAAATGAAATTTTTATATAAATTTATGTAAATTTATATTTGTATAAAAGTTTTTTTTTTTCTAGCTCGATATTCCTACTTTTTTACAATAGTCCTACCTATTATGTCGTACGGCTTTACGGGCCATACTGCTCATCGGGCAGAAAAATTCCGCTCAATGTTACAAAGTGTCGTTTAGAAATAATATGCAGCGCAGTGCATCGAGGTTGGGTGTGCCACGCAGGGCAACAAAAAAAATTATATTCGGCTGGTCCGATGTCGGGCTGGCTGCTGTTTGCTCTTCCTTCCTTACGTCAGCTTGGCGTCGCCGGGCAGGCACGCTGACGTTCCCTCGAAGGTGCAGGCGGCGGGTTGCCTCCCGCACTCGGTTTCTGCCACTGCTGACCTGGGCCTATGGGCTCAGGCGGCGCCGGTGCTGGTCCTCGCACAGACTATTTATCTTCTGCTGACCTGGCCTATGAGCTCAGGCGGCGCCGGTGCTGGTCCTCGCACAGACTATTTATTTTCCGCTGCATATACGGATATTCTCGGCTAGTGATGCCGGGATGAGGATGTCCTAAGTGTGTTTCGGTTTCAGTTTCAGTTTCAGTTTCAGCATATAGGAGGTTTTAGTAGAGCCTGGAATCTGGTCAGGCGGCGACTTTCTCCATAACGGAGGTCTCGATCTTTTGCTTCGCCACATCAGTCATTTTGATTCAATATTGTTTTTACTTCCAGAGAATGACGAAGATCTGGGTTTTTCAACTCACTATTCGCAATAGATCATCACGTAGTTATAAACGAATTGGTAGATTGGAAGATCCATATAGGATTTTTATGGTTGCTGAATTTTTTTTCCGTCACACACTTATGTCACTTATGTCACGGTCGCCATATAGGAGGTTTTATAAGTCACCATATAATAAGTCATTTTAGTTTTGGGTTTTAAGATTTGGTTTTTATTAAATGGAGCAGGCAATGTCCCGCTCCGCTTTGTTGATTGGCTTAACTTATTCATACAAAAGGTTTCTTAGCCTAATCCAGGTAGCAGCGCTGCCGGCGTAGGCTGCAGCGCTGCGACGCTTATATGCATATACATATAAGTAAGCGACGGCGAAGGGTCGCTGAGATAGGGGGAGCTATTATGTTCACGTATGTCGCGCATGTATGAAATGCGGACTCAGCACTTGGATAGCCCATTGCAAGGGTCTTTGACTTATAAATTAAGTGCATTAATATATTTGTATTTATTGTATTTATTTATGCATAACACTGAGTACAGTGTGCATTCGCTATGTGAACATACTACAATACAAATATATCAATATTTTTGTATATTTCATATAATACGATCAATATCTTGTATTATATTACAAAATATTTCATATCATTGAACAAAATATATATTTTTTTTTTTTTTCTGGCTTGGTGAGTTTATTTAACACTGTCCTTCCTGGACAACCAATAAATGTTATAGCAAAACTTAACCATTTATGTTACATTTATAACGTTAACTTAACCACCCTTAACAATTGTTACTACGGCTAGTTTCAGGAGAGGTCCAGAGGGTGTGTTCGCAGCAGCCTCCTAGTGCGTTGACTGGTGTCCAGTAGGTTGAGGGCCAGGGTGTTGGGGTGGTCTTGAAGCCTCTGTATGTACCGACTACTGCTTGATTTGATTTCATCCTCCACCCAGGGGAAGTTGAGAACCTCGTGGATTATTTTGTTGTCGTGTAGGGGGTGAGCATTTGTGGCGGTACGAAGAGATTTATTTTCGAATGCCTGTATAATATGTAGATTATACCGGGAGGCGGTGCCCCACAGTTGAATGCCGTACGTCCAGATGGGTCTGATGATTGCCTTATAGATAAGGAGCTTTGATGACGTAGGTAGTTTGGATCGTCTGCCCATCAACCAGTAGAACTCTCGAACTCTTTCCTCGGCTTGTCTGCGCTTATTCAGCAGGTGCTGTCTCCACGTCAGTCTCCTATCCAGAGTGAAGCCGAGGTATTTAGGGTTGGCTACCTCTGGGATAGGAGAATCGTTGAGGCTGACTGGAGGACAGTTGCCTCGGCGGGTCGCGAAGGTGGTGGCGGAGGACTTCTCGCTGTTGACGGCGATGTTCCACTTTGCGTGCCACGTGTTAAGCAGGTCAAGTTGCACCTGCATTAACCGAGAGGCCTCTGCTGGGGGATCCGCTGCAGTGAGAAACGCAGTATCGTCCGCATATGTGGCTGCCATTAAGTGGGGACTCACTATCACCGGTAAGTCTGCCGTATACGCGTTGTAAAGAAGCGGACCAAGTACGCTTCCTTGGGGAACACCAGCCCGGACTTCCTTCACTACTGAGCGCGCTTCTCCACATTTTACGGCGAATCTTCTGCCCTCCAGGAACGACTTCAGGAATTTGAAGTATGGCTGGGCCAGGCCGTTCCTTAGCTTCAAAAGGAGTCCAGGGTGCCACACCCGATCAAAGGCCTGCTTGACGTCTAGCATTACAGCTAAGCAGTATTTTTTGTTCTCAATGGCGTCCAAAATATATTGCGTCACCCTGTGGCCTTGCTCAGGGGTCCCATGACGGCGTCTGAAGCCAAACTGGTGATCAGGGATCAGACCAGCCTCATCCATTACCGGCAATACTCTGCTCAAAAATACTCTTTCGAGTATTTTGGAGAGAGCTGGCAGCAAGCTGATCGGACGATAGGAGGCGAGATTTACTTCAGGTTTACCAGGCTTAGGTATCATAACGACTTCGGCGCGTTTCCATGATGGTGGAAAGTGTCCCATTTGCAAGCATTTGTTAAGGATGGACGTGATTAGTGCCTTGCTAGCGGGTGGTAGAAGCTTTAGAGCAATTGCATTGATGCCATCATCGCCTGGTGCCTTGTTATTGCCCATTGCCGCTATAAGCTCGGTGATCTCCTCTTCGGTGACCTGGGGTATCGGCTCAGAGTCTGCAAGGGGTTCAGCCAAGAGCCTGTCAGCTTCTATTGCGTCATTGGCAGAACACCGATTAATTGGGGTGAAAACTTCCTCCAAGTGCTCGGCGAAAGCGTTGGCTCTCTCGATCTCAGTTCTGCACCATGAGTTGTCTTATTTTTTAATTGGCGGAATCCTCTTTAGTGGCCTCTTAATGCGTTTAGTAACATTCCACAGGTTGTGGTGAGAGTCACCCGGCGCGAGATTACCTAGGAAGCTATCGAGGGCCTCCTTCCTGAGCCTAGCCAAAGTTTCTTTAAGCTCCTTGGTAGCTCTTTTGAGAGCTGTCTTGTCTCTAGGGTTCCTGGAGAGAAACCATACTCGTCGGAGACGCCTTTTTCGGTCTTGAGCTCGACCACCTCCGGGTTCCAGAAGTGGACGTCCCTGCTGGAGTCTCTCGGCTGGTTAGAGAGTCTTGGCGCAGCATGAGCAGCTGCCTCTTGTATTTGCGTGGTGAGATTCGCAACCGCCGCATCGATCAGTTCAGGGGTGTCTAGTGGTGGGTTACAGTTGGTGGAGTTATTCAGCCAGTGGTGATATCTGCTGATGTCGGACGTTTTATAGATCAGCTTTTTACGGGCGAATCGCAATATAGCAGAGGCATACATAGAGACGGCAATGGCACTATGGTCCGAGAGAAGATCTTCTACCTCTCTGGTCTGAATTCTTGCCGGATACAGGCCGCCGGAGATCGCAAAGTCCAAGACATCGGGAATTTTTGCAGGATCGGTGGGCCAGTAGGTCGGAGCTCCAGACCCGTGACAGTTGAGGTTGCGGGAAAGAATTTGCCTACACAACGCTTGACCTTTTGGATTACACACCCTGGACCCCCACCAGGTGTGCTTGGCGTTGAAGTCTCCTCCTATGACGAATTTGGTGCCAAGGCTGTCAAGAAGCATGCAGAAATCCTCGTCCGTGGGTCTGTGTCTGGGAGGGCAGTAGGCAGCGGCTACAGTGATGTCGCCGTGGGTGATGTTTACGGAAATTCGAGCGCATTGCACCCATTCCTCTTGGATGGGTGGTAGAGGCTCAAACTTAATGCTGCTGCGGATAAGGATGGCGGCACCACCGCGGGCTGATCCGTTGGGGTGGTTGGCTGAGATAAGGTCATACCCCCTTAAGGTGAGGTAAGACCTGTCTGAGAAGTGGGTTTCGGAGATGAGTAAGATGTCGGCTTGGTTGGTCTTGCAGTATAGCTCGACCTCGGGCCTGTTGTTGATCAGGCCGTTTGCGTTCCAAATGGTAATGTCTAATCCCGTTTGCATAAGGACTTGCAGACGGTTGGCATCATCTGAGTCATTTGACTCATCACTTTCTCCATCATTCTCTCAAACATGGCTTCCATTAGAGGTGCCGAAACATCGATGCTAACATCGATGTATCGATGTTTTTGAAAATTTCCGAAACATCGATGTTTTCAATCGACTATCGATGTTTTTGGTTCGTCAATATTTCAAGAACAAGAAGAAGAGGTACAACGCTAAAGGTATGCAAATTAGAAGAATTTGTTTTAAATATTTTAATTACCACGCGTTCAGACTCAATTTGTTTTGCTCCGGCAGCATCTTGAGATGGCGAACGAGCCAGAAAAGTGCGACGCACTCATTTTTTGGGAGGTAAATTTTTTTAATTTCGTACTATGAGCTATTTAAATTAATATTTTTAATTTTAGGAGAGTTCAACAATATGGCACCTTTCAAGGAACTGGCGTTGAAATACTTTTGTGTGCCTACAACTTCGGTTGAATCGGAATGGGCTTTTAGCAAAGCGGGAGAAATCATTTCCGATCGCCGAACCTGTCTCAAATCCGATTTAGTGGGAAAATTTATATTTATAAACAAAAATTTGAACATATCGACAACAAAGTGATTACATATACAATATGTAGGGGAAAGGTGGCAGTTGTGGACATAGTTTTGTTTTTCGCTGATATCTTTTTAACTAGAGCATATTATGCGGATATGTGCATATCAATGAAAAGCTAGAGACCTTAGCTAACTAGTTTTTGCATAATTACAGTGATATCTATCACTAAAAGAATAAATTTTAAGTTTTTGTAAAATAGTAATTTTTGCCAATTTCAGATTTTTAGGGGGTTGTGGACACCTTTATAGAATGTGCCAAAATTAGGAAAGTATCAAGTTAAACGTAATCAAATGAAAAAAAAATGAAATTTTATTCATTTGTAAAGCAAAAAAAAATAGTACGCATGACATCATTCCCAATCAGAATCACAATTCGCGCATGTGAAATAGCTGGCACGCATGTCAGCACACTTCAAGTGCACTGGCCGATCACAATCATTGTAGTGAACGGAGTTTTAGGCGGTCAATTTTTTTGGCAACAAACATCGAAGAAAGGATATAAACACCATTACAATATATTTACCTATATAGCTGTACTTATAATTCAATCAACGGCGATATTTTCAGATTTGTCAAACAAAAAATTGGGTGTCCACAACCCCCGACATTGAAGTGCCCACAACTTCCTCAAGCAGTCGTTTTAAAATCATATGAAAAAATTTGTTATTGTGAAAATTTGGTCCAAACCCGGTGTGGTATCTTAAACATAACTAAATTTCACGTCAAAAAATCTATTGCACTCAACTTTTTAATTGACACACTTCACATGGTGACACTTGTAAAAACGTGCAATAAAACTTTTCCGGGACACAAAGCAGACGCGTCCGTTCCGTTTGGTATAAGGCACAAAACAATCGAGCTTAAATAGCGCACAAATGACATTTGACAGATTCATATATCTATCCTATGTCAAAAGTTACACCGGGGTGTCCACAACCCCCCCCCGTGTCCACAACTGCCACCTTTACCCTACTCATTAACGATAGACTGTTGAAACAGATCTCTTATAAGTGTAATATTCCAGGTTTTTATTTTAAATGTTATAGCGTCGGATTGCTATTATTTTAATTGGTTTGCTATTATTTTATTTTACACACATGTTGGTCGTTCTTTTTACAACATCCAAGTGACCGTATTTCTTTACTCTTATAATCTAGCTTAATTCTATATAGATCGATAACACTTTATATACATTGTACAATTCGGTTATACTTAAGGCGCGCAGTTCAAAATGGGATGTTTACATAAGTTTAATTTCCTATTACACTGTGAAAAGAATTCGCATTGTTTTTATATTATTTTTTTTTTTTCAAGTGTTAATTCAAATATACATTTTGTTAGAAAACATCGGAAAACATCGATGTTACATCGATGTTTTTTGTGAAAAACATCGAAACATCGATGCTTCCAAACATCGATGTTTCGGCACCTCTAGCTTCCATCCTGGCCTTTAAGCTTTCCATCAGGCTGTCGGTATTGGCCTGTGGTTGAGTAACGGGGTGAGTCCCATCAATTGCCTGCATAGCTGCGTTGGCATAGCTGAAGTTAGGAATAACCCTACTGTTGCTCACGGAATGCTGAGCGCGTGGAGCTGCCTGCTTTAGAGCTGCCTGCTTTGGAGCGAGCATGCTTTTCGCCTTTTTATATGCGGGGCAACCTTTGTAGGAGGCTGCATGCGGGCCTTCGCAGTGTAGGCAATGGGCCGGCTTGTTTTCATTTTTACAGTCTGAGGTTGGGTGACCGTCTCCGCACTTGACACATCTGTGCTCTAGGTGGCAGTACCGTTGGGTGTGGCCAAATCCCTGGCAGCGATAGCATTGCGGCACGTCGTTGAACTTTATCGGTGGTTCAATTGTCACTACTGAACTGCAGAGCCGCTTAACTTGATAAGCCTCCTTGTTGTTCTTGGCCGGCTCGAGGTTTGCGAAAAAGATGTTAAGTGGCTTTTTGGTGCTTCTCTGCGTGGGATTATAGAGATCTCTGACTTTATGTCCGTGACGGCTTAGACCTTCTCGAATTTCCTCCAGGTCCGTTGAGTAATGAAGGCCTTTGATGACTACCCTATACGCGCGTTCATCTCGGGGCTGGAAGGTTTGAAACCTTTTATTGGATTTGGTCAAAAAATCCTTGAGGGCGGAATAGCTTTCCTTGTCCGGGGTCATCACGCGGATATTGTTGTTGCTGGTCGCCTTAAAGGTGAACTCCACGTCTTTGCCGAGTACTCCAGCAATGCTACTAGAGAGAGCCTTTATATTGGTCACGTCTGGGATAAAGATAGGTGGTGGCTTAATCGTCTTTAGTTTCTCCTTCTCTAGGTTCTCCTTTGGAGGAGTCTTGGCTGGACCATCGTCACAAGCCTCCTCATCGTCATCATCATCCGATGATAAAAGTGCGAAGCTGTTGCGCGCTAGAGCAGCGGCTTTGCTCGTGCTGGGTCCGTCTATTGAATTGGGGTGCTTCAGCGGAGGCTTCCTCCTTGCCTCGCCTGGTTCAAGAGAGTCGTCGGAGTCCGAAGAGGAAGCGCTCTTCTTCTTGCGTTTGCTCCTAGTTGTCGATAGCCTAGAAGTAGGCAACGCCGCCTGCCAATCCATAGTGGGGGAGCAACAAGCGCCACCTGCTGCCGCTTTACGGAACTGATTGACGCACTCTGGCGGAGGAATTTTTAACTATAGGGATAGTGGCGCCACCTATATCGATACTGGTTCTGGTTATCGGAACCAGTTCAGCCAAGACACACACCACTGGAACAGCTGTTCCACCAGCTGACTTAGCCGACGACTGGTAACACCAGTCAGCTGATTTGCTGACCACGTGTATAAACTTTTCACTTTTGCAAATAAATTTAAATGCAATTTGCAGCTCAAAAACACGTCGCATTTACTTGCGTTCGTATGTCTGACGTACGCTAGGACTTCGCCTAATTGTCTGTACGTTTTTTACAGTTCACGACTAACTTTTTCACAGCGAAAAACACTCCGAAAATACACACCACGTTGCGCTCGTCCGCAGGCACGTCTGCACTCGACGAGAGTTCGATCGCGACTGAACAAAATATATGCCAAGCAAATATTTTGAACAATGACCGGTAGACAACCACTGCCTACCCTATATAGGTTTTTTGTCCCGCTGTCAAGCAGACGGTCATTTATCGTATGGAGATATGGGTATACATAGAGAAAATCTCTATAATCGTATTATAATATACAAATATATCAAAATTTTTGTATATTTCGTATAATACGATCAATATCTTGTATTATATTACAAAATATTTCATATTATTGAACAAAATATATGCCAAGCACATATTTTGAAACATACATAGAGAAAACCTCATATATTTTCTAAGTCCAAGAAATGGACTTTATATTTTCAACTTGATATTCTCAATGTTTATTTTATTTCCATATATAATCAGTTCATGTCATTTTTCTATATAAAAAGTTTTTTCCAATATGTTAGTATATAATCAAATATACATTATGAGAAGAATCAAACATATTAAACATGATATTTTCATATATTTTCCAACTTTACTTTCACAATGATATATTTCCACATATATATTTATCAGTAATTTTCCATCTTTATTTTCTCAATATATTCTATATATCATAATAATCTTTATATCATGTCTTTTAATATGGAGTTCTTTCTTAATGTTATATTGTTATATATAAAACATGTTAATTTCATATATTTTCCAAGTCCAAGAAATGGACTTTATCTTTTCAACTTGATATTCTCAATGTTTATTTTATTTCCATATATAATCAGTTCATGTCATTTTTCTATATAAAAAGTTTTTTCCAATATGTTAGTATATAATCAAATATACATTATGAGAAGAATCAAACATATTAAACATGATATTTTCATATATTTTCCAACTTTACTTTCACAATGATATATTTCCACATATATATTTATCAGTAATTTTCCATCTTTATTTTCTCAATATATTCTATATATCATAATAATCTTTATATCATGTCTTTTAATATGGAGTTCTTTCTTAATGTTATATTGTTATATATAAAACATGTTAATTTCATATATTTTCCAAGTCCAAGAAATGGACTTTATCTTTTCAACTTGATATTCTCAATGTTTATTTTATTTCCATATATAATAAGTTCATGTCATTTTTCTATATAATGTAAACATCCCATTTTGAACCGCGCGCCTTAGTGTAACCAAATTGTATAATGTTAAGATATCGATATAAAGTGTTATCGATCTAAATAGAATTAAGATAGATTATAAGAATAAAGGAAGACGGTCACTTTTGATTTTGGAGAAAAACGACCGACGTCGTTTATAAAATAACGACGTCAAATAAAATAAAAGCAATCCGACGTTAAATTATTATAAAATAAAACCTGGAGTATTACAAATCAGGTGTGGGGTTCGCCCAAAGTAATATTTCGGCTTGAGAATGAAGTATTCAGTCATTCTTAACCTGACAATGGAGGAGCTTGCAAAATGGCTTTCCGAGAAGCGAGTGCCGTTGACCGGCGAGGAGACCATTCACCAGCTGCGGGGAATGGTAAAGGCTATGGTGGTAGACCAGGATAATGCCATAAAAGAAGGCGGAGAGCCGATCGGAGCGGATGGCGTGGCTGATGACGTGGCGGAGAGCGTCGCTGAGAGCGTGACAGAGAGCGTCGCGGGAAGAGAGAGTGAGCAGGAGGAGCGGGTTTCGGACGAGTTGACCGAAATTACGAAGCAGATGACGTTGTATACAGCACGAAAGGATCTCGCGGAGTTGAAAGCGAAGGTTGCCGCCTTGGAGGGAAATTCGCTGGACCGCAAGCCCGTGGTTGAGATCAGAGACCTTGAGGCTAATTTACGAAAATTTTCGGGAGACGACAACATGTCTGTGCACGCATGGATTCGTGACTTCGAGCTGGCTGCAGTTATGTACGGACTGGACAGCTCTCAACGTTGGACACTGGGAAGTCGAATGCTGGAGGGGATCGGCTCGCTCATACATTATGCTCGAAAAACCGGCTACTTGGAATGAGCTAAGTTAGAGTCTGCAAAAAACTTTTGGATTCCAAATGACGAATCACCAGGTGGCAAAGCAGTTGCAAAGCCGTTCTATTCGTGTGAATGAATCGCTGCTGCAATATTTCATTGCGATGCGTCAAATTGCCGAGCAAGGGACCTTTGAGGACGTGGACATCGTAAAATACATCGTAGATGGTCTGCAGGACCATACCGGATGTGCAGCTCCATTATATTACTGTGCTTCCCTCGAAGAGCTGCGTGAGAAGATGATGAGATACCAGATGGTACAGACGGAGAACAGGCGAAGGACACCAGTTGCACCATTGAGGCAGGTGACTGTAGCGAAACCTGCACATGCTGGAGGAGATGTCGGGAGCACAAGGTGCTTCAATTGCCGAGCGATGGGGCACTTCAGCAGTCAGTGTACGAAACCGAAGCGCCCGGAAGGCGCTTGCTTCCGTTGTTTCGAGACTGGGCATCATTATCGACGGTGCCCGAAGCGTTTGCAAGCGGCTTCCCCTTGTAATGATGACATGCTAGACGAGAAGGAAGACGACGACGATTCAACTGGCGGAAATCCTTATATTCAATTAGTAAGCATACGATTACTTAGTAAAGAGGGGTGCATTGATATTGATAACATTTTTGCGTTACTAGATACCGGAAGCCCAGTAAGCTTTATCAACAAGGAACTTATTCCGCAAGAATTGAAGGATGATCAGTTAAAAAAAAAGTAGATTTCGCGGCCTGAGCGGCCAAAACGTTTTGACATTTGGAAAAATTAAGATTGTTCTTTTGTTTCAAGAAGAGTATTACAGCATTGAAACCTATGTAATTCCTAATAATATATTACCAACGCCTATATTACTGGGCAGAGATGTACTTAGAAAGTTATCACTTAAGTTAGTCAAACGCAAAAATGTTATTAAAAAGAATCTCATCATTATCATTATATCAAACCCAATCTGTGCATCCCTATTTACTACTACATATTACCCAAACAATAATATAACCGAAAGTAAAGATAGGTATCCACGTGTAAACGCAGTTGCAACTCCGGTGAAGCCTCAGGACTTTCAGGAATGGATGCAGCAGTTCGAGAATTGTAGAGTATCAAGTAAGGATGACGTAGTTCAAGTAGGCAGTGAGTTTGGTCGCGCCTCATTGCAAGAGTGTCGTGAAATAATACAAAACCAATATATTAATAGGTTTTCCAAAAGTTTTAGTGAGCCAAAGTATAGAATGGGCATTCGTCTTACAGATTCTACACCGTTTTATTGTGCCACTAGAAGGTTGTCATATCGTGAGAGAGAAATAGTTTCGAGACCGTTAATGATCTTTTAGCCAATAGAATTATCCGACCTCGCCGTATGCCTCAGCCGTGGTTTTAGTTAAGAAGAAGGATGGAAACGTAAGGATGTGTATTGATTACCGTGGATAAAATAAGAAGACCGCTAGAGATAATTTCCCTTTACCCCTTATCGAAGATTGCTTGGAATACCTTGAGGGTAAATCCGTGTTTTCAGTTATAGATCTTAAAAGTGGCTTTCATCACTTAGGTGTTGAAGCTGAATCCGTGAAATATACCGCATTCGTAACTCCGAATGGTCAGTTCGAATACTTGAGAATGCCTTTTGGGCTTAAGAATGGTCCTGCCGTTTTCCAAAGATTTATTTCCGAGGCCCTGAGAGACTTTGTAAAAAACCGTCAGATCGTTGTTTATATGGACGATATTATTTTAGCATCATATTCCGTAGAAGAGCATAAAAGCATATTAGCTAAATTGTTAGACAGGCTCGTTGAGTTTAACCTTGAAATAAATTTGAAAAAAAGTAGTTTTCTGCAGAAACGAATAGATTACCTAGGTTATGATGTTAGTGTTCAAGGAATTTTGCCTAACGATACACATTTAACTGCTTTGGCGGAATTCATCTAGCTGTACGTCTATGACCGAGAAAGGTTACTTCGTGCATGAAAAGTTAGCACTTTTGTGGATGTAGCTTTAGATTATGGATTCTGCATAGATTAAAATATTTATCAAATTCTTGAACATATGATTTTCCAAACAACTATTTGCTATTAGGTTATCCATGTACAAGATTGCTTCTGATGGCTGGAGGCCTGAGAATGCTAGTTTAGCCATCATTCTCTGGAAATAATTTGGCGCTATTTTAAACCCAAAGTTAGTCGCGTGAAGCGATACGAACCATTGTCCGTTGAAAAGACGTTATATTTCTTGATTACATACTTATGTGTATATTCCCCCTGAACTTACAGTTGACTGGTATGGTTTTCAGGAGTAATGATAAGTAATAAATTGGCTAGCATTTTAGCAATAAAGGAACAGCAACTCCGGCACTTCTTCCAAAAGGCCAGTAATCGACCAAGGTTGCAAAGTAGCCTGAGGCTACTAAATGAGTACAGACTCTTTTACTCCAAAAATATTGTAAGCCTATTTAATTTTGATACTCGCCCTAACAGGGGGCGGTAAGGCTTTCTTGGACTTTAGTTTTCCGAGTCGGAATCAGAAAATGACACTCGGCTGTAGTAAAGAAATCGGTAAATTTTCCAAAATCGTGATAAAGTAATAATTGAACTTTATGTTATATAAATTTATTTATTTTTCATATATTTCTTTTTTTTTTTGTATATATATATATCAATTTAGGTTCAATACAATTTTTTTTTCATAATAAAGACCAATTTTGTGTGATTTTATTAGAAAGACCAAATATTTTCTGTATTTATTAATAAAATATTTATTGAAAAAATATTAATTTATTTTAATTTATAATTCATAAGAAAATTTACAATTTAAGCTCTTAAGCTTCACTGCATAAGTCATTGATAAATAATTAAACGGAATAAGGAAATAAACAGAATAAGCCTGTTTTGCAAAATTTTGATTCTTAAACTTCCCTCCATAAGTCCGACATTAGTTCGTGCTCCGTGTTTTGCCAAATACAGATACAGTGTTTAAATTAAATTAATAATGGCTGAAGATCAGAGCCGAGGACGCAGGCGTCCATACGACTATACTAAGCTTGCTTCCGAAAGGCCGCCATTTGCTTGTGCTCAGAAGTTGTGTAAAATAAGCAGTGTTTAAATTTGAAAAAATAAAAAAATATCAAAATGGAAGAATAAATATTTAAAGACCACAAAATCATATATAAACCAATAATGAAATGGTATGATCAACCATCAAAAAAATCATATTTAAATCAATAATAAATCAATTCACTCCTGGGTGAATGTACATAAATCCTACCTATACCTGCAGAAAAGGTTCCGCTCAATGTTACAATTTGTTTTTTTTTTTTTTAATTAATTGGTGTGCCTCATATCATCATATTCCGTAGAAGAGCATAAAAGCATATTAGCTAAATTGTTAGACAGGCTCGTTGAGTTTAACCTTGAAATAAATTTGAAAAAAGTAGTTTTCTGCAGAAACGAATAGATTACCTAGGTTATGATGTTAGTGTTCAAGGAATTTTGCCTAACGATACACATTTAACTGCTATAAAACAATACCGGAACCGATTAATAGCAAGACCTTGCATTCCTGTTTAGGTTTATTCTCTTATTTTAGAAAGTTTGTTCCAAATTTTTCGCGTGTAGCAAGGCCTTTAACTGACCTACTTAGAAAAGGGGGGGGGCCATTCCCCATGTCGTGTTCCGAAAAGGATGCATTCCTGCAGTTAAGGACAGCGTTATCAAGTCCTCCCGTCCTGTCAATCTTTAATCCTCATTATGAAACCGAATTGCATACGGATGCGAGTTCTCATGGATTTGGGGCTGTTTTATTGCAGCGACAGCCGGATAATAAACTTCACCCTGTTTTCTTTTATTCAAGAAAGGCCACTGCAGCCGAATCTCGTTATCATAGTTTTGAACTTGAGACCTTGGCAATCATATATGCCCTGCGCCGTTTTCGAATATATCTGGAACATAAACCCTTTTTGATAGTAACCGACTGTAGTTCCTTAGTTCAAACCTTGAGAAAAAAGGCTATAAATCCCCGTATCGCCCGTTGGTCCCTTGAGTTGGAA
>JAECXF010000065.1:0-76815 GCA_018151655.1 Drosophila bocqueti
TAGCGCAGAGCTACTTCAGCGACCGCATCCTCACGTTTGACACGAGACACGGGCACCAGAGCATACAAAGTCTCAGCCGGAGTCCCGCAGGGCTCCGTTTTGGGACCCTGCTCTGGGAACGCGACGGGGTGCTAAGACTGCCAATGCCATCCAGCACTAGCCTGGTAGGCTTTGCAGACGACGTCGCCATTGTGGTGGTAGCCAAGGAGCTTGCTGCAGTGGAGGGTCGCGCCAACGCGGCCATCCAAGCTGTGGAGGCATGGCTAGCGATCGCTGGGCCAGAATTGGCAGCCCACAAAACGGAAGCCGTCCTTATCTCGAGCCGGAAGGTTGTAGGAGGCAGCAACCGTGCAGGTCGGAGGGACTAGGATCCAATCGCAGCGGGCGATAAAGTACCTTGGCGTCCTCATTGACACGCGTCTGTCATTCAAGGAGCACCTGGAGTACGTCCACAAAAAGGTCAGCGGGACGACAGGCGCGTTATCCAGGATGCTGATGAATACGAGGGGCCCGAAGCAAGGAACAAGGAGGCTGCTAACGTCGGTAGTGTCCTCGCAGATCTTGTACGCGGCGCCGGTGTGGGCGAAAGCCGCCAAGGTGAAGAGCTATATGCGAGGGGTGGAGGCGTCGTACAGGCTGTGCGCCATCAGGGTAGCAAGCGCGTTCCGAACCATATCGGAAGATGCGGCGCTGGTCATCGCCGGGCTTGTTCCGCTCACCGAGCTGGTAAGGGAAAGGAGCGATCTATTCTCTGCCACGCAGGACAGGGCGGCAGCGTTTCGGCCCAGAGCCGAGATTAAGGCTGACGCTAGGAAGCGAAGCATGGAGAGCTGGCAGGCCAGATGGGACTCCTCTTCAAAGGGCCGTTGGACACACACCCTCATCCCTGACCTGGAGAAATGGGTGCAGAGGCCACACGGGCAGGTAGATTTTTACCTAACCCAGGCGCTCAGCGGGCACGGCTGCTTCCGCAGCTACCTAAAACGCTTCGGCCACGAGACCGAGGACTGGTGCCCGGAGTGTGGCTCGGGCATCGTGGAGGACGCGCAACACGTCCTCTTCGAGTGCCGCAGGTTCGGATTCGAGAGGCAGGAGCTTGAAGCTGTGGCAGGATGCACTATCAGCACTGATTCTTTGGTGCCGGTGATGCTGAGGGATGAGAGGCTGTGGGATGCTGCAGCTACTTTTGCCGCGCACGTCCTGAAGACTCTCAGGGCTCTGGAGAGAAGGCGGAAGGAGCAGACGGAGTAGGGGTCCCCGCGCACGCGAAGCAATGCCAGGCGGCGGTACCGCACCGCGCGAAGCCCTTGCTCTTAGTCTATAGTCTACCTTTTTTTTCCCGTAATGTTTTTGTATGTTAATGTATGTAGCATAAGGTTTAATTATTAGTAGGAAATAAATCACGAATACAAAAAAAAAAAAAAAAAAAAAAAAAACCCGATCACGCCACCGAAAATAGGCAAGCGCTCATGAGAGCGAGCGAGAGAGAGCAACCGATCGTACGGTAAACTCCTGGAAGAAGGCAAAGTGTGTGTGTGAGTAGGAAAATCTTTGCGAGCCCTCGATGCGGTGGTCACTAGAGAGTGCGGCCAGACCGACTCTAGAAAAATACATGTGCTCGAACTAACCTGTAGAACACTGTGAGAAAGTGTGCAAGACTTAAAAGAAATTATATAAAACATGAAAAACCATAGAATACACGGAAATAAAATTTTTAACAACAAGAATTTAGAAATTGTATAAAATATGAAAACATAGAGAACACAGAGAAAAAAATGTGGAAGTTTAGAAATAGGAAATCTGAGAAATTATAAATTAGGAAATTATGGAAACAAAGTAAGAAATTATAAGAAATAAGAAATCATAAAAAGAAAAGCGAGTGCACTAAGCGAAAATAACGGAAGAACCAAAAATTTAAAAATAAATAATGATATTAATTTTAACCAAATTGTGTTTAATAAATAAACATGGCAAGGGGGAAAAAATATGAAAATTTCAAAACCACGAGGTGGGGAAAATTACGTAATGGCGGGATAGAGACAGCTACACTGGGAGAAAATCTTTAAACAAAGAAAACCGAACAAAATTTACTTAAATTAAATTAAATAATTATTTAATTAAATAATGAAATTAAATACCACGAGATGGAGAGCCAGCTACATTGGGAGAAAATCTTTAAACAAAAATCAAACAAGGTTTAATTAAATTAAAGTAAATAATTTAGAACCAAGTTAACTTAAATGCCATGAGATGAAGACGGCTACACTGGGAGAAAAATATTTGCCAAAAATCAAACAAAAATATATATAATAAATTTAAAGTATATTTATTATTTGCTAAATATATTTTGGGCGAACTCTGTACTGTGGGAAATTCCCAAGTAAAAACTGAACATATTTTGGACGGGCCAGGCACAGCCGGCCGGAGCAAATTCGCTATTATTTCTTCTGTTCTCTCTCGGTTCGTCGGCCCCAAACATGTATGAAGGCTGATTCGATCCTTCCCTCTGTCACACCCTATCAACATATTTTTTAGTGTAACTCGGTGGCTGACAAACTCCACCCCGCGTCAGTCTACCGTCTCATATTAGGCACATGTCCCAGATCTTTATAAATTTTCTGTAGAGAGACCCTGGCGAGACTGAGTCTCTATCCCAGCCCAGATAACTACCTCACAGATGTCGTGAGCTTTGTCAACAATTCATGGTCGACATGTACGCAAAAATAGAGGCTGAACGATTACGATACTTACGCTTTAATCAAGGCAAGCTACGTGCGGAAGAATACATACACTTGCGAGACGCTATTGCCAACAACGCAGACGCCACCGAAATTGGTAACTACGTCATTCTACCATCATCATTCGCAGGCAGTCCACGGCACATGCAAGAGTATATTCAGGATGCTCTGACTTTCGTGCGAGAATATGGACGACCATGTTTATTCATCACGTTCACATGTAATCCGAACTGGCCAGAGATTCAAGTTTTGCTATTTCCGGGACAAAATGCAATTCATCGTCATGACATTAGATAAAAGTTTAAGTCTTTAATAATTTTAATTACTAAATTACATGTATTTGGTCCAACACGTTGCTGGCTGTATTCGGTAGAACGGCATGAGCGAGGATTACCCCATGCACAAATTTTGGTTTGGTTAAACGAAAAAATCAGACCTGAAGAAATCGATAATATAATTTCAGCGGAAATTCCAGAACAGTCTACAGACCAATTGCTGTTCGATATTGTTACAGCAAACATGTTTCATGGTCCATGCGGTTCAATTAATCCTTCATCGCCTTGCATGGTAGATGGAAAATGTAGCAAAAATTTCCCGAAAGATTTCACTAACGATACCATAACAAATATCGATGGATATCCAATATATCGTAGGAGGAATACCGATAATGGTGGGTGATCATTTATTAAAACCATCAACAATACAGAAATTGACATTGACAATCGTTGGGTGGTGCCATATTCGCCTTTGCTGAGCAAAACATACAATGCTCATATTAATGTTGAATTATGTAGTTCTGTGAAGAGCATCAAATACATTTGCAAGTATGTCCATAAAGGCAGTGACATGGCCGTGTTTAGAGTGGAAAATACCACTGCCAATGCTCCTCCAGTGAATGAAAACGATGAAATAACGCTCTATCAAATTGGTCGGTACATCAGCTCAAATGAAGCTGCTTGGCGTATCTTTGGCTTTCCCATTCATGAGCGAGATCCAGCAGTTATTCAGTTAGCCGTCCATCTTGAAAATGGTCAGCGTGTATTTTTTACAAACGAAACAGCGAATAATATTGCGATAAATCCACCAAAAACGACACTCACTGCATTTTTTGAATTGTGTAATCGTGCCGATGATTTTGGGGCCTTTGCACGAACTTTAATCTATTCACAAGTACCACGCTTTTTCACATGGGCTCAAACAAAAAATTGGAAAGCCCGCAAGCAAGGCTTACCAGTTGATGCATGTCCCAATTTAATCCAATCGAACGCGTTGGGGCGGGTGTTTACAGTAAATCCAAGGCAGACTGAGTGCTTTTACCTTCGACTGTTGTTGGTTAATGTTACTGGCCCGTTATCGTTCCAAGATATACGTACAGTGGATGGACAACTGTATACAAACTAACTCCAGAGTACTTATGTACGCGGACGACGTCAAACTTTGCGTGCAATATAAGGACGCTTCCTGCCAGTCTGATTTACAAACAGATCTCAATAACTTCCAAACATGGTGCCGCATAAACTTATTGAACCTAAACGGCTCTAAATGCAAGCTAATGATTTTCTCTCGTGTCACTCCCAAGCTCGCGACTTACACGCTTAACTGCTGCTCTTTGGAAAGAATTAATATAGTCGATGATTTGGGTGTCCGACTGGACCCTAAACTTGACTTTATCGATCATATTTCGTGCATGGTGAATAAAGCCAGAGGTGTGCTTGGTTTCATTAAACGGTAGTCGAAAGAATTCAATGACCCCTGTGTTACAAAATCCTTATATATTTCGTTAGTTCGTCCTATCTTAGAATATGGAGCTTGCGTCTGGAGCCCTCAGTATGGGGTTCACAGTACACGCATTGAGTCAGTTCAGAAGAACTTTCTGCTTTTCGCTTTACGCGGCTTGAACTGGGATCCAAACCAGAGGTTACCCTCGTACTCTAATAGACTTCTCCTAATTAACTTACCTTCTTTAGCTAACCGTAGAACCATGCTTGGCATTACGTTCATTTTTAATCTTATCCACGGTGACGTGGAAAGTTCTGACTTGCTGGGTCAGCTTAACTTTCACGTACCGAGTAGAAATACTAGATCCTATATTCCTTTAGTTTTGAGTCAATGTAGAAGGTCTTTTGAATTGCATGAACCCTTTAGAGTCTTATGTGCAAATTATAATGATTTGTACATGATAACATCAAACGTAGATAGCCTTCCCCAACTAAAAACCTTAATATTAACCCACTTAGTACGCATGCAGGCAAACAGTCTGGCAGCACGCCAGTAGTCACTTCCTCGTATTCCTGTTCTATACTTTCATTTGTCGCGCCTACTAACACCTAACACGAACAGGCACGTGCTTGGTGTCAGATGGGCCACTTGAATGTACTGATCGTAGTGCATCAACGTGCAATTAAAAAAAAAAAAAAAAAAAAAAGTATAAAGATGCATGTCTTGCACTCGGCTTGCTGGAAGACGACAATCAATGGGAATGTATGCTTGCTGAAACAGCACTGAACTGTACAGCAAAACAAATTCGTCTACTCTTCGCTATAGTGTTGACTACATGTTCACAAAGATTCAATGACTGATGATATATTACATCAACATCGTACACGGTGCAACGATGTAACGATAACATTCAGTGACGATATGTACAATGAAGCATTGATTGCTATTGAGGATCTTTGCATTATCATTGCCAACTTAATACTCAGTCATTTCGGTATCAATTGTAACGATCCTTTTCGCACAAATCCTCAGCATTACGCCCCAGCACATGTAAATACTATATAAGCACTAGATATTAAGTTCACCAAGTTATAATAATAGTTTAATCGGGACACGGAGTCCATCCATATTTTATACGGGACACGGAGTCCATCCATAGTTAATTAGGGACACGGAGTCCATCCACAGTTTAATTGGGACACGAGTCCATCCATATCGATACTTTAGTAGGAATACCCTTCACAAGTGCCCAGGTGGCAACCTAGGACACCGATAGATCGACACGATATATCGATATAAGAGCGATCGACGAGATGCGATCACTAAACCGGAGATCGTGGCTTTTGATTTCCGGTCTCGAACGAGGCAGACGTGTGCGTGGAAAAGTACCGAGTGTCCGTAGAGAACACGCGGCATCGTGATCAGAAAAGCTCCCAGAGACGCGCGAGTGTGCGACCAAGTATCAGCGGCGACGGCGTTTCCCGCCGCACCAGACAATCCCGAGACACGCGAGTGCGCGACCAAGAACCAGCGGCGATAGCCGAATTCCCGCTGCATCCGAACCGCAGACGGTGGAACACCAGCGGCGACAGCGTTTTCCCGCTGTGTCAGACGACAGAAGTAGAGCACGTAAGCCACCCGTTTCCCCCTTCCCCTTGGCCGCAGCCAGGGGCAGTGGATTATTGAAATAAACTAAACCCACATTACTGCAACCAAGTTTTAGCGCCTTTTCTTGTCCAACCCGACTGCCTCTGTTCCCCCTCCCCTTGCATGCCAACCTAGGGTAGCACGCCGGGAACTTTGCGCGCTTGGATTCCCATCCGCCACAACTCCCGAGTCCGCACCCTTGCTCCCGCCTCATCCCGATCCTCTGCCGGCGTAAGCTGCGTGGCCCGACGGTTCCTCTGCGTTTGGATTCGCATCCGCACCGGAACTCCCGAGTTCACGACGCTACGCTATTGGCCTTCCCACCACCCCCGGTAGCCTCCGCGATCATCCGGAGTAGTAGAAACCCCGGAGCCTTCGCGATTATCCGGAGGAGGAGGCCTGAGAAGATGTGCATCAAGTTAGCAGGGCAACTTTGGAAAATCAAAATTTTGTTTATGCCATAATTTGCCGTTAATTATACGTTAATTATTCGTGAAAGAAAAAAATTTGCCGTTCAATTTTTTATCCTTTTTTTGATGTCCTGCTAAGTTGATATCAAGTTAGCAGGGCAACTTTGGAAAACTTTAAGATTTCCAAAATTTTTTTTTCTCAGAATTTGCCGTTAATTATTCGTGAAAAAATAAAATTTGTTGCTCAAGTTTTTAATATTATTTTTTAAAAACATAAAGTTGCCCTGCTAAGTTGATATCAAGTTAGCAGGGCAACTTCTGAAAACTTCAATATTTCCAAAATGTTTTTTAGCCAGAATTTGCCGTTAATTATCCGTTAATTATTCGTGAAAGAATTAAATTTGTCGCTCCATTTTTAATATATATATATATTTTTTTAAACACAAAGTTGCCCTGCTAAGTTGATATCAAGTTAGCAGGGCAACTTTGGAAAACTTTAAGATTTCAAAATTTTTTTTTTCTCAGAATTTGCCGTTAATTTGCCGTTAATTATTCGTGAAAAATAAAATTTGTTGCTCAAGTTTTTAATATTATTTTTTAAAAACATAAAGTTGCCCTGCAAAGCTTGATATCAACTTAGCAGGGCAACTTTGTGTTTTTAAAAAAAATATATATATATACTAGAGGGCCCGCTATTGCATCCTCGCTTTGATCGGATGCAGATCCACACTTAAAATTTCGTATTAACCTTCGCTTTGAAGTCAGCGCACTGAATGAGAAATAAAGATTCTTTGAAGTCGAATGACAAATATAAAATGAGGCAAGGCCTACTC
Source organism: Drosophila bocqueti (assembly GCA_018151655.1). Classification (NCBI taxonomy): domain Eukaryota; kingdom Metazoa; phylum Arthropoda; class Insecta; order Diptera; family Drosophilidae; genus Drosophila; species Drosophila bocqueti. The sequence goes on from JAECXF010000065.1 coordinate 7,348, forward strand.
TGAGCCTTAGACCAATATCAATATTATTCCATTAATATTATTTTTTTAATTAATTATGTTTTTTATTTTTTAAAATAGGTTGCAGGTGGAATTAGAAAATTAAAATACCCATACGAATCTGGAAATTTTTTTTCTGATTTTTTAAAAAAAACTTCAAGTCCCTAAGACATGTGGTTTGGCCATGGCTGTGATCTATCAGTCAGTCAGTCAGTCAGGACAAAGCATTTTATATAAATAGATTAAAAATGGAGCGACAAATTTAATTCTTTCACGAATAATTAACGGATAATTAACGGCAAATTCTGGCTAAAAAACATTTTGGAAATATTGAAGTTTTCAGAAGTTGCCCTGCTAACTTGATATCAACTTAGCAGGGCAACTTTGTGTTTTTAAAAAAAATATATATATATATTAAAAATGGAGCGACAAATTTAATTCTTTCACGAATAATTAACGGATAATTAACGGCAAATTCTGGCTAAAAAACATTTTGGAAATATTGAAGTTTTCAGAAGTTGCCCTGCTAACTTGATATCAACTTAGCAGGGCAACTTTATGTTTTTAAAAAATAATATTAAAAACTTGAGCAACAAATTTTATTTTTTCACGAATAATTAACGGAAAATTAACGGCAAATTCTGAGAAAAAAAATTTTGGAAATCTTAAAGTTATCCAAAGTTGATATCAACTTAGCAGGACATCAAAAAAAAAAGGATAAAAAATTGAACGGCAAATTTTTTTCTTTCACGAATAATTAACGGATAATTAACGGCAAATTATGGCATAAACAAAATTTTGATTTTCCAAAGTTGCCCTGCTAACTTGATGCACATCCTGAGAAGCCCCAGTGTCCCGAGGATTCCCACGACTCCCCCGCCCCCTCGGCCCACGAGCTTCTGGACAGAGTTGCCAGATCGGTCAAAGTTGACAGGGTTGCCAGAGCGGTCAAAGTTGACAGGGTTGCCAGATCGGTCAAAGTTGACAGGGTTGCCAGATCAGCCGAATTTGCCAGATCGGTCAAATTTGACAGAGTTGCCAGATCAATCAAAAGTGCTAGGGTTGCCAGATCGGTCAGAGTTGACCGAGTTGCCAGATCGGTCAGAGTTGCCAGATCGTGCGGAGTTGCCAGACCGTGCGGCCACTAGCCCCGTCAACGGTCGATCGCCAAGCCAGGCGATCGCCGCGTATCACCGCCAGGGACGTCCTTGTTTACACAGCCGACTGCCGGTCGCTCAGTAGCGTGGCCGCGAGTCAAGAACGGTCCAGCACCTACATAATAGGTCGCAGTAAACGGTCGAGAATTATGCTTCAACACTTCTGGTGGCCTCCTCGCCCCTACGTACAAAATTCCTAACTACAGGTTCCACCCTTCTATACAAATTTCTTGTGTAGGTTCCTTGGCCGCGACTGAGATCTCACCCCGGCTATAGAAACCACGTCACACAATCCACCAAATCAAGCTGCATCAGATTTTATGAACACTAAAATGAATCGTGAACGTCAGTACAACACTGTAGAAATGGCAAAAATTGTTACGCGGAATGTACCACTACTGAATGAGAACCAAAGAGTCATTTATGATCGCATTATGATCGCACTTGCAGCAGGAGGAACAGGAAAAACATTCCTCATTTCGCTAATTCTGTCGGAAATACGAGCAAATGATAGCATAGCGTTGGCCGTTCCATCATCGGGCATTGCGGCTACTTTATTAGATGGAGGCAAAACAGCTCATTCAGTATTCAAGCTGCCACTAAATACTAATCACTAATCATAAAAAAACAATCGTCCATGGCCACAGTGCTAAAGCAATGTAAAATAATCATCTGGGATGAATGTACTATGGCACACAAACATTCTCTTGCGGCATTGAACAGGACTTTGAAAGATATTAAAAAAACAACAAACTATTTGGGGGCACTATCTTAGTCCTTTCCGGTGATTTCAGACAAACACTTCCCGTCATTCCGCGTTCAACATACGCGGATGAGATAAACGCGTGCTTGAAATCATCCCCATTATGGCGTAATGTAGAAAAACTACAGCTCAAAGTAAATATGCGCGTTCAAATTCTTCAAGATCCATCCGCTGAGACATTCTCAAACCAACTATTAACTATCGGCGATGGGAAACTTACTACAGATGAAACTGGATGCGTTAAATTACCGACAGATTTCTGCACAATCATTGATTCCCAACATGATCTGATTCAAAAAATTTTACCGGATGTACACACACATTACATAAATCAGGAGTGGCTTGCAGAAAGAGCAATTTTAGCGGCAAAAAATGCGGACGTTGACGATTTGAATCTCAAAATACAAGAGTTGTTGCCAGGGAACTTGGTATCATACAAATCTATTGATACAGTTTGTGAAGAAAGCGAAGCTGTTAATTTTCCCACAGAGTTTTTGAATTCATTGGATTATCCAGGCATGCTACCGCATAATTTAGAATTGAAGGTTGGATCTCCCATTATTTTGCTTCGGAATCTGAACCCGCCACGACTGTGCAACGGTACGCGATTAGTTATTCAAAAATTAATGAAAAACGTTATCGAAGCCAGCATTTTAAATGGAAAGTTCCGAGGTGAAAAGATATTGATACCGCGAATCCCTATTATCCCGACAGATGTGCCATGTCCATTTAAACGAATCAAGTATCCAATTCGATTGGCATTTGCAATGACAATTAATAAGTCCCAAGGTCAAACGATGTCAGTTTGTGGCTTAGATTTGAGCAAACCATGTTTTTCACATGGTCAATTATACGTTGCATGCTCGCGAGTGGGTAAACCCTCCAGTTTGTTTGTCCTAGCGAAAAATGGGCTAAAAAAGAATATTGTGCACGCCATAGCATTGAGAGAATAAATTTAAATGAATTTAACAAATTATTGTTCAGTGTTATGTTATTTACACATTTCATTTTCGTGAACAGCGCTCCACGACTCTCACTCATATACCACATCCTTACATACTTGCAATAATAGTTGTTTTCATCCTAGACAGAGATAAAAATGGTTTTTGCTTATACAGCATGAATTGAATCACGGATAGGTGGGACGAAGTTCACCGGGTCAGCTAGTATTAATATAAAACGAAGTGTTCGGAGGGGGATGGCTTTAACCTGGAACACTCGATAAGTAAAACACGGAAGAACTTCGGGTTATTACGCGACGTGCGTTTGAGGTCTTTATTGGTAGAATCGGACATTAGTACTAGTACAATAAGTCTTAAAGATACCTTGGGGAGAGCGGATCAGCAGCAGTGGAAGAGGAAGAGAGAGAGCGAGTGTACTGGATCACACTGCCTCCGGAAAATAAACGCCCTTCCGGCGTGAACATTCTCCCCCCTCCTTGCGAGGATACGCAGCAAAATATAATAAGACCTTCGAGGCCCCCCTAGCGAGGATACGCTGTAGGAATATTGGAGGCCTTTGCTCGGGAAAGCGTTGGATACGCTGAGCGCTCGTGGACATGAAGAAGTGTGTGGTGATCCTGGCCACACGACTGGCATCGCTCGTCAATGCGGCAAGATACCGTGGAATGCTGGTGGGCCAGGCAATTAACGCAGTACTTCTTTTGTATGACTGCCTGGAGACGTTCCTCAGCGCTAAGCCGAAGGAAACGGTGACATTTTCGAAGAGGATGGTTTCCTTGGCAGACTCGGCATGGGTAGGATAAAATACCTCGGGAACGTGTGCATTTTCCCTCGTCATATGGAACACAATAATTGGAGGTGCAGTAGTCACTCGTGTGGAGAACGAGGAAATCCCTTGGATCGGAGCGGATACTGTATCAGGCGAAATCGGTACACTGGAGGAGCGGTTTCTTGGATGCAACAAAGTGTGAAGCCGACCGTGACACGTGAAACATTTGTGGACGCTTGTACAATTACGGAGTTGTTCTCTTTGGAACATTGTGACGCGGGACGCACAAATAAATAATAAATAATACAAAATGTATATAAATAATAATAACTAAACTAAATAAATAATAAATAATACAAACTGTATATAAATAATAATAACTAAACTAAATAAATAATAAACAACTCAGACTGTAAATAAATAATAACTAAACTAAGTAAATAATAAATAATACAACCTGTTCGTAGGGGGATGGCTTTAACCTGGAAGGCACTCGATAAATAAAACACGGAATGACAACTTTCGGGGTATTACGCGACGTGCGTCTTTATTTGTGTAATGGTAAATTAGTACTGAACAGAAGAAGGCTTAAAACTAACTTGGGGAGAGCGGACTAGGAGCTCGATGCACAAAAGTGCAGTGGAAGAGGGAGAGAGAGAGCGAGTGTACGGGATCACACTGCCTCCGGAAAATAAGCGCCCTTTTGGCGTGAACATTCTCCCCCCCCTTGCGAGGATACGCAGCAAAATTATAAGGAGACCTTCGAGGCCCCCTTAGCGAGGATACGCTGTAGGAATATTGGAGGCCTTTGCTCGGGAAAGCGTTGGATACGCTGAGCGCTCGTGGACTTTTTTTTTTTTTTTTGTATTCGTGATTTATTTCCTACTAATAACTAAACCTTATGCTACATACATTAACATACAAAAAACATTAAGGGAAAAAGGTAGACTATAGACTAAGAGCTAAGGGCTTCGCGCGGTGCGGTACCGCCGCCTGGCATTGCTTCGCGTGCGCGGGGACCCCTACTCCGTCTGCTCCTTCCGCCTTCTCTCCAGAGCCCTGAGAGTCTTCAGGACGTGCGCGGCAAAAGTAGCTGCCGCATCCCACAGCCTCTCATCCCTCAGCATCACCGGCACCAAAGAATCTTTGCTGATAGTGCATCCTGCCACAGCTTCAAGCTCCTGCCTCTCGTATCCGAACCTGCGGCACTCGAAGAGGACGTGTTGCGCGTCCTCCACGATGCCCGAGCCACCTCCGGGCACCAGTCCTCAGTCTCGTGGCCGAAGCGTTTTAGGTAGCTGCGGAAGCAGCCGTGCCCGCTGAGCGCCTGGGTTAGGTAAAAATCTACCTGCCCGTGTGGCCTCTGCACCCATTTCTCCAGGTCAGGGATGAGGGTGTGTGTCCAACGGCCCTTTGAAGAGGAGTCCCATCTGGCCTGCCAGCTCTCCATGCTTCGCTTCCTAGCGTCAGCCTTAATCTCGGCTCTGGGCCGAAACGCTGCCGCCCTGTCCTGCGTGGCAGAGAATAGATCGCTCCTCTCCCTTACCAGCTCGGTGAGCGGAACAAGCCCGGCGATGACCAGCGCCGCATCTTCCGATATGGTTCGGAACGCGCTTGCTACCCTGATGGCGCACAGCCTGTACGACGCCTCCACCCCCTCGCATGTAGCTCTTCACCTTGGCGGCTTTCGCCCACACCGGCGCCGCGTACAAGATCTGCGAGGACACTACCGACGTTAGCAGCCTCCTTGTTCCTTGCTTCGGGCCCCTCGTATTCATCAGCATCCTGGATAACGCGCCTATCGTCCCGCTGACCTTTTTGTGGACGTACTCCAGGTGCTCCTTGAATGACAGACGCGTGTCAATGAGGACGCCAAGGTACTTTATCGCCCGCTGCGATTGGATCCCTCCGACCTGCACGGTTGCTGCCTCCACAACCTTCCGGCTCGAGATAAGGACGGCTTCCGTTTTGTGGGCTGCCAATTCTAGCCCAGCGATCGCTAGCCATGCCTCCACAGCTTGGATGGCCGCGTTGGCGCGACCCTCCACTGCAGCAAGCTCCTTGGCTACCACCACAATGGCGACGTCGTCTGCAAAGCCTACCAGGCTAGTGCTGGATGGCATTGGCAGTCTTAGCACCCCGTCGTACATGGCGTTCCAGAGCAGGGGTCCCAAAACGGAGCCCTGCGGGACTCCGGCTGAGACTTTGTATGCTCTGGTGCCCGTGCTCGTGTCAAACGTGAGGATGCGGTCGCTGAAGTAGCTCTGCGCTATCCTGAGCAGGTATCCCGGAATGTTGAAGTTCCTAAGGGACTCCATCGTACGGCCCCAGTCTGCCGAGTTAAAGGCGTTCCTGATGTCCAGAGTGACCACCAGACAATAGGACTTGGTTCCACCTTTCCACCTGGCCCCTGCTATGGCTTCTTCTGCCAGCTTGGCGACCCTCGAGATGGCGTCCAGCGTTGACTTCCCCTTCCGGAATCCGTATTGCTCCGGGGAGAGGCCACCAGCCGCTTCTATGGCTCCGCTCAGTCTGGTGGAGATCACCCGCTCAAAGACCTTCCCAATCGTGTCCAATAGGCATATTGGTCGATACGAGGATGCTTCTCCTGGTGGCTTGCCAGGCTTTGGGAGTAGCAGCAGTCGCTGCCTTTTCCACCTATCGGGGAACGTCCCTTCCAGGAGGCACTTATTATAAAGGCCGGCTACTTCTGGCGCCATCAGCGCTAGGGTCAGCTTTGTGGCTCTGTTCGGGATAGCGTCTGGTCCGGGTGCCTTCTTGGGTTTCAGCTTCCGGCCGGCCTGGAGAACCTCAGCTTCCGTGACTCGCTGTATGTCACCTATCTCCGTGCTGGCGAAGTTGGCGACCTGCCGACCGCTCGGGAACAGGGCACTGACTATCCCTTCCAGGGTTGCCGGGTCAGAAGGGGCCTTGCCACCCGCATTTAGTCTTTTGACTACCAATTTGTAGGCGCCTCCCCATGGGTCGTCGTCGGCGGCATCGCACAGCTTGAGGAAGCATTCCCGCTTGCTGTCCCTGATGGCAGACTTCAGCTCCTTCCTTGCCGTTTTGTAGCGGTCGCTACACTCTGAGAGGCGCGGAGTGCCTTTAGCCCGCTGCAGAAGCCTTCTGTTGCGGAGGCAAGTGCGGCGGAGGTCCGCTATCTCCTCGCTCCACCAGTACACCGGAGAGTGGTGCTGACGGAAAGTCCTCCTCGGTAGCATGCTCTGGTTGCACGCGTCTTCCATCGCTGCAGCCAGCTTGTTCGCCATTGCATTAGCCCCGTCTGCTTCGTTCGCCGAGAAACCATCCAGGGCGTGTGCAAACGCTTGCGGCCTGAAGGTGTCCTGTCTGAACGCCTTCCTGGGCAGCGGTGCGGTGCAACTCGGTCGGCCAGCTGGGTCTATCGCGCATTCGATGGCCTCGTGGTCGCTGGCGGTGTAGGCGTCGCTAATCCTCCAACGTGCATGGCGGGCCAGCGCGCTGCTGGCGAAGGTGAGGTCGATGATCGAGCTCGCCCCCGCTCTGCTGAATGTCTGCCGGGAGCCTTCATTCAGCAGGGCAACATCGAGAGAGGCAAAGGCCTCCAACAAGGCTCGGCCTCTAGCATTGGTCCGAGGGGACCCCCATTCCACGGCCCAGGCGTTGAAGTCGCCACCGACCACAGCACGGCTCCTTCCGCGTACGTCGCTGCATAGCTCGTCCAGGATCCTGTTGAAAGACTCCAGAGAGAGGCTGGGTGCCAGATAGCAGCTGTACACCCAGACGCCGCCAACATTTGCTCGGACGAATCCCTCGGCCGACTTCACGTCCCGCATCTCCAGCGTCCCCAGACCGCAGAGCCACAGGGCCGCCCTGCCAGAGCAGTCCATTGCCCAGTCGCTGCTGCTGCCTACCCTGTAGGGTTCGCTGAGGACAGCCACCTCCGAGCCAAGCTCGCGAACCGTCTGCGCCAGGAGATCCTGCGCCGCTCTGCAGTGATTCAGGTTCAGCTGAATCAACTGCATCTGGTTGCGTGGTTCCCGTTCCCGCTGCCAGCGGCTGGGCATCCTTTGCCGCCTGCCTGGTGCCTCGTGTCCTTCTGGCCGGCCGCTGCGCAGATGAAGCATGATGCCTCCTGTCTGCACTCTGCTGCCCTGTGCCCCGGCTTGCCACATTTGATGCAGCAGCCGCTCCTGTCCACCGGGCTCTTGCAGTGGACCGCAATGTGGCCCAGTTCCAGGCATCTGAAGCACCTCGGTGGGCCTAGCCTCTCCCGGATCCTGCATATGGTCCACCCGATCCGAACTTCCCCACGGTGGAGGACAATTTTGCCCAAGGAGACCGGCAGACTAATTACCGCCGATTGGGTCTCAGCGTATCCACGCCGCATGCTTCGCACCTTCACCCGGTCCGCCTCGAATTTGAATTGGGCCGCGATGGCGGCGCAGACTTCCTGCTTCGACGTAATGGAGTCGATGTTCCGGATCTCTAGGACTAGCACCTTCGAGTCCTCCGTCGTGCTGCGCACTGACGCTGCATCGCCTAGCACCTTCTCGATGCACTCCTTCATGGATTCAGCGCTCTCGGCGCTGCCTTTGGCCACTTCGAGGAGCAGGTTTCCGTTGGCGGTGCGGCGAACTTTGGAAACGCTGCACCCCAGGTCCGACAGCTGCTTGTCATCCCTCCTTGTGACCATGGCGAGCACTTCGCTGTAGGATTTCCCACGCGCCTGCACGATAACGGCGTCGGGACGAGTACGCCGCGCTGCCCTGGGTTTTTTAACGACCACTTCCCATTCGGCCTCAGTGTTCCCAAGACTCTCGGGCTCCCTGGCGGTTGCTGGCGTCGCCTCACCCTCCCGGGCTGCCACGTGGGGTTTGACTCGCGGCCTCTTGGACGCTTTCCCGCTTTTCCGCTGCGGAGCACGGTTAGTTGGGGCCTCCGTCGCGGATGAACCCTGCTCGAGCTGCTGGCTTAACCTCCGCCAGGGCTCCGTTTGAGCTGCAGCCTCCCTCTTCCACACCGTAAGCGTCTGCTGCGCTTTATCCACGCTCTGCGTGCTCTGATCGCACTTGGAGCACGATGTGGCAGCGGCCTGTCTCTCCAGGCTGTCGCCGTCGCCCTTGGCGGCCGCTAGGCTCGCACTGAGGATACTAGCGTGTAGTGCCGTCATCTTGGTGAACATCTCCCTCGTGGCGATGGTGATGTGGCGCAAGGACCTGTCCATCATTTTGGCTGCCACCTCCTGCAGCATGCTCCCCAGCTCCTGGAGCTCCTCCAGACACAAAGTGCGCTCGTGGACGTGGAGAAGTGTGTGGTGATCCTGGCCACACGACTGGCATCGGTCGTCACTGCGGCAAGATCCAGTGGAATAGTGATGGGCGAGGCAATTGACGCAGTATTTCTTCTCGATGACTGCTTGGAGCCGTTTCTCCGCGCTAAGCCGAAGAAAACGGTGGCACTTCCGAAGAGGATGGTTCCCTTGGCAGACTCGGCATGGGTAGGATAAAATACCTTGGGAACGTCTGCATTTCACATCGTCGTATGGAACCCAGTAATTGGAGGAATCGGGAGCGGTAGTCACTCGTGTGGAGAACGAGGAAATCTTTTGGATCGGAGCAGAAGCAGTATCAGGAGCAGTCGGTTCACTGGAGGAGCAGTTGCTTGGATGCAACAAAGTGTGATGCCGACCGTGACACGTGAAGCACTTGTGGGCGCTTGTGCAATTACGAATTTGATGATTGCTTGCAAAGCAATTTAAGCATAACTGTTTTTTTTTGATGTAGCCGGAACGCGCGTCAACTGACATTTGGAGAAAGCGCGGGCATAAACGTACTGGATGGTTCTCTTTGGAACATAAATCGCATCCTTTGGATATCGGAACGATCCTCGTACTGAAGGATTTCAGTATTCGTGGCGACACGTCGGAGGGCTTCGGTTCGGACGGATGGAGGCGCACCGTACTAGGATGTATAAACTCTATGGCCTCCAGAGTTCTATGGCGCTGAGTCAGGAAAGAGTCAAGTGCTAGCCACGTAGGAATGTCGGTCTTGTTCGGGATAGATTGCTCCCATAATGAGAGCGTCAGCTTTGGAAGCTTCGTGGAACACACATACACCAGGAGACAATCCCAATTTTCCGTAGGAAGGCCGGACAAATTTAGGGATGTGAGGCAGTTTTGGATCGTATTTTGCAGCTCCTTCAAGGCTGCCGAGGATTCGTGTGCAATGGACTGCAAGTTTAATAACTTTTTTAGTTGGCTGTTCACCAGCGCTCGTTTGTTTTCGTAACGCTCAGATAAGTTTTTCCAGGCTGAGCGGAAACCATCGTTGGTGAGTGGCGAATTGGAAACTACGGAATGAGCTTCACCACTAGTCTTGGCATTTAGATAGAACAACTTTTCAACAGGGGTCAGCGCAGGATTGTCTATATAGACCGCTGTGAAAAGGTCTCGGAAAGTCGGCCAGCGAATGTAATCGCCCGAGAAAACTTCTGTTTCGCACGGAGGAAGCTGACAGCCAGACGGATAGGAATTTTGGGGCGCAGTGGCTTGGACTGGAGCTGCGTTAGAAGAGATCGTATCGATCTGTTCCATGAGCTGGGCGGCACACCTTCCGTAAATAAAATAGGCATACTCGTATTTTGCCTTCAGAGTGAGTAAGGTGTCCGCCTCGCCCTCTAAGCCAACTGAAATTAGGTCTGAACAAGCTTCATATTCTTCTTTGACCTTATTCCATAGCTCTCTGACTTGGTCGAGATGGATTTGGCAAGTGTATTTGGATGGACTGGGTGCTGCCGGATTGTAGACTGTGGAATCGAAGTGACTTAGACGGTCACAGATCGAAATGAATTTATTTAAAATGGAAGAACTCATTCTGGATATTTAAAAAACAAACTGGATTGTCTGTTTATGGATATATATTTGTTTAATTAGTTATACGTGTCGACGCAGGAATTGGAATTTAGGAACCAATCGGAATATAGAAGGAATGAATTTATGAATTTTATTGTGTAGTGGCGGAGATGTACGGAGATGTACGGTCACACTAATGCGGATATGGAAGCGCACTTGAATTTCTAACTGATTTAGTTAGTTGGGATTTTTTTAAAAAAAATTTTTAAAATTTTTTTTGTGTTTGTTTTTTTTTTTTTTTGGCCTTTTTTTTTTTTTCCGTTTTTTTTTTTTTGGGTCAAAACCCAATTAGAATATTGTATATCGAATTGTATATTTGAATTCCGCGCTTTTTGAATTATGTTAACATAACAGCTGTTGCACTAGGCTGCCAACTCGTATTAGCGAACGGGTGGCAGATAGGAATTAGAAAAAAAAGAGAGAATAGAAAAACGTAGACGAAAAATTGAAGTTGAAGATATAGCCACGAGGAGTTTAAGTGAGGAGAAATAATCAAGAATTGTCATTAAAACTTAACTATTAAACTAGCACCATCCGACTTATCATTTATACTCAAGAAAAAGCTCTTGTTTTCACATTTTGGCGACCGTGACAGGACTTGTGCTACGTTTTGGTTAATTTTGGTGATGATTGTGGTTACGTTCGCCCCCATTTTTACTTTGCTCTAAGTCTCGCACGCGCATTTACGACCTTTTTGCCCTGCCAAACTCTCGTACATTCGCGCATCGCGTTCGCTGCCGGTCTACCCAGCGTCCGCATAGGATTTTCGCTAGTGCATTTGCGCACAACTACATGCAGCGCAGCTGCCGGCTATACTCAAGGGTCTCCCGCCGCATCATTGGACATCGTTGGACATCCTCCAAGTGTCATCGCCATAGTTGGAGTCGACATCTCGGTCCTCCATCTATACATATTGCCCCCAGGAGCACCCCCATACATAACCTCATTCTGTCGCAACACTCTAGGTTGCACTCTCGGCTTGGCGAGCGAAAATTTTCCACTCCATCTCGTCGTCTCGCTCGCTCTCACAGACCTTGTCAAGCAAGGAATTGCCAGATCGAAATTAAATAAAGTAAACAAACATCTGCAAAAATGTCTTCGCTGGAGCAACTTAAAGCTCAACGAACGAGTGCTCGGAAAAACCTTACACGTATGAGCAAATCAGTGGAACCTGGTTTGAATTTATCTCCGTTGGAATTATCTTGCCGTTTGTCGATTTTGGAATCGTATTTTAAACTCGCTTTATCTACCCAGGAAGCCATAGAGCAGATGGAGCCAGCTGAGGCGCAGCGCAATACTCGCTTTGAAATAGAGGAGCTGTTTATCCACGCCAAGGTTTGCGTTCAGGAGCAACTTGGACCAGACGCTAACAGCACCGGCATTCATGAATCTACGGTTAATTTTGGGCACACCTCTGCAGTTAAGCTCCCGCGCTTATCTTTGCCGACATTTGACGGCAAATACTGCGAGTACCAAAACTTTATCTTGTCGTTTAACCAAGTTATTGGCCACCAGCCATCCATGTCTAAGATCGAGAAGTTTAACCAGTTGTTAAACTGTCTTCGAGGACCAGCCCTTGAAACGGTTCGAGCTTTCCAGGTGACCGCAGACAACTACACAAAGGCTCTGGACCGCTTAAAGCAGCGCTATGACAACCCGACTCTCGTATTTTTGGATAACATATCGTCACTCTTCGCATTGCCAACTGTCACCAAGTCAAATGGTCAGCAGTTGCGCAGCCTAATCGATAATGCATCCGCATTATACAACTCGTTGCGTTCGTTGAGCACCGAGCCACAGATCTGCGAGGCCATGCTCATCTCCATAGTTATGGGCAAAGTGGACCAGGAAACTAAGAGGAAGTGGAATGAGTCGCTGGACTACACTACGTTGCCTTCGTGGGACAAATGCGTTGGAGTCGTTGAACGTCATTGCCAATATTTGGAATCGGATAAGAAGCCTCCTACTGAAGCCCCTATGAGTCAACCAGGTGGCCATAGGTCGCGCTCGCAGAGGAATCAGGCAAGTCTGTCCTTCAATTGCACCACACAAACTTGTAACATCTGTTCGCAGACAGACCACAAGACCTTTAGATGCCCAGAACTAATCAATCTCGCCCTAGATAATCGCCTCAATGCAGTAAAGCGCCACAAGCTATGCATTAATTGCCTTGGCAGGGGTCATCTTGTAGCCAACTGCCCGTCGACGCGGAGATGCCACTCATGTGCACTACCGCATCACTCGCTGCTTCATCGGCCATCGCCAGGATCGGCCGCAGCTCCCTTGTCACTCCCTCAAGCGGAGCCTGTACAAGTTTCGGACGCAGTCGCGCATACTCACACGGAGTCTCGGTCCGACTGTGTCATTTTGGCCACGGCACTGATCCTGGTCAAGGATGCATCTGGAAGCTATAAAATAGGAAGAGCGCTTCTGGATTCATGTTCTCAGGTGAATTTCATAACCGAGGAGTTTGCCCAAAGACTTCGACTGCCACGGAGCAAGCTTAACCTCGAGATTCGTAGCATTGGTGAGACACAAACGCGAATTAAACACCATGCAACCACCAATATCAAGTCGAGGCACAATGGATTCGAGTTGCTCCTTGATTTTTGCGTGACATCCCACATCGCCTATCATCCAGAATCGGAAATTGACATTTCTGCGTGGAACCTTCCGCAGCACTCATCTCTTGCTGACGAGAGCTTCAACAAGTCTCGTCGGATCGATTTGCTTTTGGGGACGGAAACCTTCTTCGATATATTGGCAGTCGGCCAAGTTAAATTAGGAAAGGATCTGCCCGTACTACAAAAAACACTACTTGGATGGATAGTGTCTGGTCGATGCCGAGCTCATCCCAGGACACTTCATCAGTACTCATCTATCGCATTAACAGAAATTGACCGAAAAATGGAACGGCTATGGCGCATCGATCATGTGGAGACTCCTGAGATCACACTTACGCCAGAGCAGCGAAACTGTGAGGAGTTCTACACCAATACGGTACGACGTAATTCAGATGGTCGATTGGAAGTACGACTTCCATTTAAAGATGAACCTACCGTTCTCGGAGCCTCATTCGACATTGCCAAAAGGAGATTCCTCTCCCTCGAACGCAGCCTATGCAAAAGGCCTGAGGTAGGGGCCAAATATGTTGAATTTATGCAGGAGTTTCAAAATCTGGGACACATGAGTCCCGTGAGCCATCCACAGTTAAACACTCCGCATTATTATATTCCGCACCACTGCGTGCTCAAGCCTAATAGCACATCAACAAAGCTCAGAGTGGTTTTCGACGCATCTTGTAAGACGACGTCCCAGAAATCGCTCAACGACATTCTGATGGTCGGACCGACCATTCAGCCAGATCTTTATACCCTACTCCTGCGTTTTCGGATACATCGCTATGCCATCACTGCGGATGTGGTCAAGATGTTCCGCCAAGTCAACATGTTTGCCAAGGATCGCAGATTCCAATACATTCTTTGGAGAACGTCGCCATCGCAACCATTGAGCACCTTCGAATTAAATACTGTAACTTATGGCACAGCGGCTGCACCGTATCTAGCCATACGCAGTTTGTCATATCTAGCCGACAAATTCATGGACAAATTGGAGATGGGAGCTAAAGCCATCAAATCGTCTTTCTATGTGGATGACTTCCTAGGTGGAGCGGATACGGTAGAGGAGCTACATCAAATCAAAAGGGAAGTTACAGCGATTCTACAGGATGGCCAATTAGAACTCGCAAAATGGCATTCAAATCACTGCAAGTTTGTCGATGACGCTACAGTCAAACACTTGCAGTTGGACGACGAAATGCTAACCAGCACGCTTGGCCTAAAATGGGACCAAGTACGGGACACATTCATGTTCTCGTTCTCGCCAAGAGTCGATTCGGACAACGTCACCAAGCGCTCGATTTTGTCCATAGCCTCTTCGCTGTTTGATCCGTTGGGATTAGTTACTCCCATCATCATAGTGGCAAAAATTATCCTCCAGGAGCTGTGGCTCCTAAAACTACATTGGGACGAGTCAGTACCCCAAGGCATTCATACAGCTTGGATGTCCCTGCTTGCATCGCTTTCGTCGTTGGAGTCTGTAGCAATACCACGATATTGCCTCCAATCAGCGATACATACCTTTCAGATACACGGCTTTTGTGACGCCTCCATTCGAGCGTATGGATGCTGCATCTACGCTCGCACAATCGGATCAGATGGGCTGACCAAGGTACAGCTAATCACATCGAAGTCCAGAGTTGCTCCCACCAAGAAGCTATCTCTGCCGAAATTAGAACTGTGTGGAGCACATTTGTTAGCACAGCTCTACAAAAAAATCATTAGAATCTTCGCTGACAGAAAGCCGACTTCGTTCTTATGGTGCGATTCTCAAATCGTTCTACATTGGAATCGCCAACACTCGGCCACCTTATCAACCTTTGTCGGCAATCGAATTGCTGAAATTCAAGAACTCACGTCAGATTGCCACTGGAGACATGTTCCGACTCACTGCAACCCGGCTGATATCTTGTCCAGGGGCTGCACTATCACCGAGTTGGAACAATCGATATGGTTCGAGGGACCTGAGTTTCTAGGCCAAGATCAGGAACATTGGCCAAAGGACAGTCGAGACAACAGTGACATTGATATGGAAACTGTCCAACTGGAGAAGAGAAAATCAGCCTTTGCCGTACACACGACTACTAATCAACTGCTTGAAGGAATCTACAAGATCAGTTCGCATCATCGCTGCCTACTAGTTATCGCTTGGATGTACAGATTTACTCAGCGCTGCCGTAAACTAACGCCATTCCGCTCACCTTCGCCGACGCCAGCAGAACTGATGCGGGCGCTACATTGCATCGTCTGGAATATTCAAACTATTCACTTCGCTCAAGAGATGTCCTCGGTCCTGAAGGGCCATCCGATTCGCACTAACCTTAAAAATCTTAGTCTCTTCCTCCAGGTTACAGATGGCTTCCAACTGCTAAAGGTCGGAGGGCGCCTGGAGCTAGCAGACTACCCAGAAACCCAAAAGCATCCTGTCCTGCTCCCAGCTAAGGATCCATTTGTGTCACAGTTCGCTCGCTATCTTCATCTACAGAACTATCACGCCGGGCCACGGACGCTCGTCGCTTTAATTAGAAAACAGTTCTGGATAGTGAATGCAAGGGACTTGGCGCGACAAGTCGTTCGCTCATGTATACATTGTCGTCGCTATCGACCAACTCTCGAAAGGCAGCTAATGGGCCAACTGCCTAAAGAACGGATCACACCATCTAGGCCATTTTCAAGATGCGGAATAGACTTTTGCGGACCAATCAACGTCTATTTGCGCATCCGGGGTAAGCCGCCTACCAAGGCCTACCTAGCCGTCTTCGTTTGCTTTGCCACGAAGGCGATACATGTCGAAGTGGTATCGGATCTCACGACGGATAGCTTCATTGCATCACTAAAGCGCTTTATTGCCCGACGCGGACTTCCCTCGGACATATTCTGTGACAACGCTACAAATTTCGCAGGAGCCAACAACAAGCTCGAATCGTTGAAGCAGTTTTTGTTTAAAGACGAAACAACAAAAACAATCTACAATTTCTGTCGCTCAGAGTTCATTAACTTCCACTTTATTCCACCCAGGGCTCCACACTTCGGGGGCATATGGGAAGCTGCAGTCAAAAGTGTCAAGGGACTACTCAATCGCACTCTTCGAGACACCAGATTAACCTTCGAGGAGTTAGCCACTGCAGCTGCTGACGTCGAGGCGATCCTGAACTCTCGCCCGTTAACGCCGCTCTCATCAGACCCAAACGACCTGGCCGCTCTCACGCCTGGCCACTTCTTAGTGGGTGACGCACTCCGAGCACTACCGGAACTTCCACCAATCGACGACAACCTGGACAAGTTGGATCGATGGAAACGGGTCAGCGCACTCAAACATCACATCTGGAGTCGCTGGAGCCACGAGTACATCAACGAGCTCCAAGTTCGCACAACCTGGACGAAGACTTCACCAAATTTGGCTGTCAACGACATGGTCATCGTTCACGAGGATAATCTTCCCCCACAACGGTGGCTTCTTGGGCGCATAGTCAGCACGATCGCAGGAGCGGACAACATCGTGCGTGTAGCCGACGTACGCACTGCCAAGGGAATCATCCGCCGCCCTATACGGAAACTCGCCTTATTACCTGTCTCTTGAAAGTCAATCGCATACTTTCAAGGGGGCCGGTATGTTGGGTCAAAACCCAATTAGAATAT
The DNA here is from genome assembly GCA_018151655.1 of Drosophila bocqueti. Taxonomy (NCBI): domain Eukaryota; kingdom Metazoa; phylum Arthropoda; class Insecta; order Diptera; family Drosophilidae; genus Drosophila; species Drosophila bocqueti. Next base: position 24,148 of record JAECXF010000065.1, read on the forward strand.
TGTATATCGAATTGTATATTTGAATTCCGCGCTTTTTGAATTATGTTAACATAACAGCTGTTGCACTAGGCTGCCAACTCGTATTAGCGAACGGGTGGCAGATAGGAATTAGAAAAAAAAGAGAGAATAGAAAAACGTAGACGAAAAATTGAAGTTGAAGATATAGCCACGAGGAGTTTAAGTGAGGAGAAATAATCAAGAATTGTCATTAAAACTTAACTATTAAACTAGCACCATCCGACTTATCATTTATACTCAAGAAAAAGCTCTTGTTTTCACACTGTTCTTGAAGATAAGGCGTGCGTGTGAATATGTTTGTGCAATGCACAATGTGCATTCGCCGTTTGCCAATGCAGAATAGCGGAGACAACGAGAGGCGGAAAAAATTGCCAAAAATCGGAGCTTCGACTTGCAGTCGAATTACATATTGTAATTACAATGTTTGTAGGTATGTTCGCCTGTACAGGATAGACCAGGGGAGTAAATAAATGAATGTACAAATTAACTCGGCGTTTCTGTGCCTTGATTTTGGGGATATAAATATATTTATTCTTTAGAGCAGTGGACTGTATTTGGAGTTTATATTTATTTTCAGTTGTGGATTAAATTATTTAAATTATGTGTTAAAAACCCGAAATATTTGTAAGTAGGTATATATTAATTTAATTTTGTTTAAATTGCTTTTGGCGCTCGTAGATCAGTAGAGTGGACTGTATTGTATATCGGAGAGTGTAAATATGTAAATGCAAGCGGAACACAGTGAACGGTTAGAATTTCGGAACTAGAAGTTTCACTGTGGCTTATAGCATATGTACATATATTTAAACACACACTTTTTGAATGTTGAATTCGCGGAAAATTAATATAAATTAATTGCGATTCGGATGTGGAAGCTGCCGTAGTGTCGGATCAATCGGACGGATGGCTCGGATTTAGACAAAAATCATAAAAATGACCGGCAGCTAAGTAAAAATGTTTACTTATCTTGTGCGGTGTTAAAGCCACCGGAACTGCTGGAGATATAATTATCCGGCTCTGTTGGACCAAATGTTCGTAGGGGGATGGCTTTAACCTGGAAGGGACTCGATAAATAAAATACGGAATGACAACTTTCGGGGTATTACGCGACGTGCGTCTTTATTTGTGTAATGGTAAATTAGTACTGAACAGAAGAAGGCTTAAAACTAACTTGGGGAGAGCGGACTAGGAGCTCGATGCACAAAAGTGCAGTGGAAGAGGGAGAGAGAGAGCGAGTGTACGGGATCACACTGCCTCCGGAAAATAAGCGCCCTTTTGGCGTGAACACAACCTGTAAATACATAACCACTAAACTAAGTAAATAATAAATAATAACAACTGTAAATAATCCATAATAACCAAGACCCATAAACAACAACCCAGTGATAAAGAAGTTCAAATTCGAACAAGGTTCGCGCGCCCGCCCCAACGAACGAAGGGGCACTCTAAACCCGACGGCCACACTAAGTCGGGCAAAATCCCCGAGCATCGGCCACACTAATTCGGGCAAAACCCACGGCCCGAGCGGGCACACTAAAACCAGCCAAGCGCTATATAAAGCGGGCCGCTGGCCTCAGAGCTATCATTCGGTGGTCGGAGTCGACCAAGGTGGAAGTCACCAGCGAGCAGCAACCAAGCCACCGAACTCAGGAAATTAGGAGGCAGCGGTAACAAGGAGTAAGACTTTAACCACACTAAGTATTCGGTTGACGGTTTCGTCCTCTTTCTCCATACTAAGTTCTCTGACGGTTTCGCCATACTAAGTCTTCTGCTGACGGTTTCGTCCTATTTCAACTACTACGTCTTTCGCTGACGGTTTCGTCCTACCTTTCAATACTTACGTTCCTCGCTGACGGTTTCGTCCTCATTATCAACTACTACGTATCTTGCTGACGGTTTCGTCCTAGCTTTATCAACACTAGTTTTGCTGCGCATTTTCGTCCTGACGTTATCAACACTACGTCCTGCTGACGGTTTCGTCCTCTTTATCAACACTACGTATCCTGCTGACGGTTTCGTCCTGCTATATCTCGCATACCCTCGCTGACGGCTTCGTCCTGCAGACGGCTAACCATATTACGTATCCTGCTGACGGTTTCGTCCGTGCGTTTATCAATACTACGTATTCTGCTGACGGTTTCGTCCTGTTTTATCAACTCGCTACGTCGTCCTGCAGACGGTTTCGTCCTGCTTTATCAACACTACGTATCTTTGCTGACGGTTTCGTCCTACTTTATCAACATTACGTATCTTTGCTGACGGTTTCGTCCTACTTTATCAACACTACGTATTCTGCTGACGGTTTCGTCCTGCTTTATCAACACTACGTATCCTGCTGACGGCTTCGTCCTGCTATACTCGCTACTCCTGCTGACGGCTTCGTCCTATTTCTAACCAATTACTATCTCGCTGACGGTTTCGTCCTGCTTTATCCACACTACGTCTCCTGCTGACGGCTTCGTCCTGCTATATCAACCCTACGTATTCTCGCTGACGGTTTCGTCCTGCTCTATTAATACTACGTATCCTTGCTGACGGTTTCGTCCTGCTTTATCAACATTACGTATTTCCTGCTGACGGGGCTGCGTCCTGCTGTATCACCATTTATCCCAGCCAGAAGCCAGGAGCCCCCATACACGGACACCGGACACGCGGAGCTTCCCCAGGACACGGACGCTCGTCGGCAACGTGGTCAGCCGGCCGATCACCACCCATCTTCGTAGCCAGTTGCATTACTCTGTCAAGAAGACCAATAAACTTCGTATATCTTTAAGCCTAGTTAAGGTTAAACTCTGCGCGTTATGACTGGGACTCGGGTCGGCGATTCCTTTTCTAGCACCACTATCCTGAACCAAATAAATGACCCTGGCCAGCACTGACTATCCGAGGCAAGGCTGAACGTCACAGGTGGCACCCGAGCAGGTTTAAGTGGTGATTAGAGGAAACCGACGCCGAGAGAGTGATGTCCAGTTGGGTATATATGGCAACAAAACCCGAACTGATAGAATACGCAAGTGAATTCGGATTGGAGTCATCAGGGAAAAGCGAGGATTTACGGAGAACATTGGCCGCTTTTTCAAAAAGGACGGACCACGCAGAAACAGTAAGGAAGAAGCTGACACTGCTGGCAGAAAAATACAAAAAAGAGAAAAGCCCCACCAGGATACCGGAAATCATAGTAACGGAAGTAAAAACAAGAATGGACAACGAAAAGGAACCGAAGATGGAAGGCAAAAGGAGACAGGGATAATTGACAGGGTGCGAAATTGGGATATCAGATACCAAGGGACGTCCAACCCACTAGAATTCCTAGAAAAAATGGAGCAATGGGCAACCGGATATGGACTCCATCTGGATCAACTGGTCCAAACAATGCCATTCATACTGGAAGGGATCGCAATAGACTGGTGGAACACGACACCAACAAGGATCACCTCATGGGCGCAAGTACGAACGGAACTGCTGGAGTACTTTTTACCGCCTCGGTACAGAGAACAGCTGGAAACCCAGATAGCGCAGTTAAGACAGAGAGAAAACGAGCCAGTAAGGGAATACGCGATGAACCTGAGGAAGCTGATGAGGTTCACGAAACTGTCGGAAACAGAAAAGCTAGACTGGGTGTATAAGAACTGCAGGAGCAAGCTGAAACTGTGTGCAAGGAGAACCGGATTCACAACACTGACGGAATTCCTCAAGCTCGCCGAAGAGGTGGAAGAAATCCAGCAGATGGAAGCACAAACCGGGCAAACAGTACCACAACCGGTGAGGCAAAAAATATGCATGAGATGCGGCGGAACCGGTCATACGGCACGCACATGCGACAACCCACCAAGGCTGTTCTGCTGGGTGTGCGGGAGAAACGGAGTCAGAACAACAGAATGTTGCCGGGCCAGGTCGGGAAACGTCGGAGGCCTGAGCGGATAGAGCTGGCAGCTCAGGCGCGAAGAATAGGTCCAGCAGCGGGTGATATGAGGTGCGACGGCTACCAGATAGTAGCGCAATTTGGAGTAGGGTGTAGGAGTGCCAAGGGCATAATAGACACCGGAGCGACAAAAAGCGCGATAAGCTGAAACATGTTCCAAGATCTAAGAGAGAATGGAAGGCGGAACAGGATGCATGCGGAGATATCACTGGCGGACGGATCTCGACAGAAGGCGATGGGAGGATTCAAGACAAACGTAGAGTTCGGAGGACGGAGATTTGAAATAACATTCATGATCCTACCGAACGTAGAAGGAGGAATCCTCTTGGGGATGGACTTTCTGGCAGGAGCAGAGAGCGTGCTCAGATGCGGCGGATTGGAGCTGAAAATCCGGGGATCCGAAAACGAAGGGAGAAAGGAGAGACAAGACACAAGAGAGACAACGTCGCCAGGGGAACTGTCCGAGGAGAAGATCAATGCATTCTTGGAAGAAAATACCGTACACAAAATATACCTCAGGGACGACAAACCCATCAAACAGAGGTACTATCCGCGAAACCCAAAACAACAGGCGATAATCAACGAACAGGTAGATGAGTTGCTAAGCCTGGGCCTGATAGAGCGATCACGAAGTCCATACAGCGCACCTGTAGTGCTAGTAAGGAAAAAGAATAACGAATGGAGAATGTGCATCGACTACAGGATGCTGAACGACAGGACAGAGAAGGATGCGTACCCGGTACCACGTATGAACTTCATCCTCGACCAACTACGGGAAGCCAAATTCATAAGCACCATAGACTTGAAATCGGGCTACTGGCAAATCCCAGTGGAGGAGAAGAGCAGACAATATACGGCATTTACGGTACCAGGGCGAAGGCTGTTCCAATGGACTGTAATGCCATTCGGGCTGACCACAGCGCCGGCAACATTCCAAAGAGCACTGGATAACGTTATCGGGCCAGAAATGGAGCCATTTGCCTTCGCGTACCTAGATGACATAAGAAGAACACCTGGCAAAACTGAAAGAGGTATTCAGGAGATTGCAGCGAGCGAACCTACGTATCAACCCAGACAAATGCAAGTTCTTCCAAAAGGAGTTAAAATACCTGGGGCACGTAGTAAGCGACCAGGGCATCCGAACGGATCCCGAAAAGGTAGCAGCAATCAAAGATTTACCAGCGCCGAAGACCACTAAAGAGGTGCAAAGCTTTCTCGGGATGGCCGCATGGTATAGGAGGTTCATACCAAAGTTTACCGAACAAGCGGGACCGCTACAGGAGTTAATCCGGAAAGGAAAAAGGTTCGAGTGGAGCGATCGTCACCAAGAATCCTTTGACAGCCTAAAGCAGAAGCACCAGTACTGTTATGCCCGGACTTTACAAAACAGTTCAAACTGCAGACGGACGCCAGCGACGTGGGCATCGGAGCCGTACTGACTCAAGAAACAGAAGGCGGAGAACACGTCATATCGTTTGCCAGCCGAAAGTTGAGTAAGGCGGAGCAAAACTACAGCGCAACGGAAAAGGAATGTCTAGCAATCCATTGGGGCATCGGGAAGTTTAAGATGTACCTGGAAGGATACCAATTCATAGTGGTGACAGACCATATGGCGCTTAGATGGCTGAACTCAATCAAAAGCCCGGCAGGAAGGATAGCGCGATGGGCATTGGGACTTCAGCCATACTAATTTGAGGTGCAGTATCGGAAAGGGAAACTGAATGTGGTGGCGGACACACTGTCAAGAACCCCACCAGTGGAACTAAAGGCGATCAGAAACACCGAAGGCTGGGTAAACCGGAAGATCAGGGAACTGCAAGAGGACCCACAAGACACGGAGTTCCGAAGAGAAGGAAAACGGCTGTATAAACTGAGTCAAGACAGAAGGGACCAACACCCGTGGAAACTGTGCGTGCCAGAAGAGGAAGTACAACAGATTCTGACGGAGAATCACTGCCAGGCAGAAACAGGACACATGGGGATGTTCAAAACAGCGAGAAGGATAAGAACTAAGTACTTCTGGCCGCAACTAACGAAATACGTGAGGAACTTCGTTCGGAGCTGTGAAAGCTGCCAGCAGGGAAGATGCTGACCAAGGTCGCGGAAGCCCCGTGGGAGACAGTATGTGTCGACTTCGTAGGGCCGTTGCCACGGTCAAAGCATGGAAACACGGCACTACTGGTCATGGTGGATAAATTCTCAAAATGGGTAGAGTTGGCGGCAATAAGACAAGCCACAGCAGACTCATTCCTGCGGGTGTTTCGAGAAAGAATAGTAACCAGGTATGGAGCACCGAAAATATTAATATCAGACAATGGAGTCCAATTCACCGGGCGCAAGACAAAGCACGAAATGGAAAGATGGGGCATTCGTCAACAATTTACGGCTCCATACACCCCGCAGGAAAACCCCACAGAGAGGACCAATAGGACCGTGAAAACAATGATCGCCCAAATAACAGGCGAGGACCAGACAAACTGGGACGACAAACTCCCAGAACTAATGCTGGCTTTCAACAGCAGCACGTCGGAGTCCACCAAATATAGCCCAGCGCAGATAGTGCTAGGGAGAGAATTACGAATACCCAACACGGTATTCGATAGGGAGACGGAAGGCTCAGGAATGAAGGAAGAAAGCATAAAGGAACGGTGGAGACGGATAGAAAGCCTACGGAAAGAGGCTGCAGGGCACATGGGAAAAGCAGCGGAACAGCAAAAACGCCAGTACGATTTGCGGAAGAGAGAGTGGAAACCAGCAAGAGGGGAACTCGTGTGGTGCAAGACACACCACTTATCCAACGCAGCGGAAAAGTTCAACGCAAAACTAGCCCCAAAATACGACGGTCCTTGGAAGGTAACAGGGTTCGTGTCTCCGGTGATCCTGACAGTTCGGAACCAAACAACACGAAAAACAAAACGAATATATATCGGGGACACAAAACCGCAAATAAGCGAAGACACAAACCATCACGAACACGATCAATCGACTATCGGGCCAAGGAATATCGATATATCGACCCCAGGACCAATACAGGGGCAAAATGACGGATTCGAGTTACCAACGCCAACAGGCACACTAAGGAGGGAAAGCCGAAGCGAAGACAAGCACACTAAAAGGCGGACAAGGCCTATATAAGCAAAGCCAGAAGCAGTCAGAGCCACAGAAGGCGATCGGCAGCGAAATGAACAAGTTCAAGTTGAGCGTCGAACGGTTCAGGAAGAGCCACACCAAGGCGAAGGAGGTGCTAGCCCGGTCAAAGCTGATCGAGCCGCCGGCACAGGGCACGACCCGGAAGAGGACGGCGCCACCAAAAATGGCACCGCCACGACGACCGGCGGGTCAAGGAGGAGGAAGTGACGCAGCGTCCTCACGGCTGACGGAGACCGTCCAGGGAGGCCGAAGCAGCACAACCGTCCATCCGGAGACCGGGAGACCACCAGCGGCGAGAGAGGCGACCCGCGACGGAAGGGCCCAGCCGACGGAGATCGTCCGAAGGATCCAATCCGGAGCGACCCACCCACAAGGCCAGATGGGAACAGGCTATCCCGCAACGGTCCCGATGCAGACGGAGATCGTCCAACAGGGCCGGAACGGGAATGTCAGAACCCCAACGGGAAACACTGGCGGAGCGAACCCGAGGGAGGTGAACGGCGAAGGAAGGGCCCAACCGATGACGGAGATCGTCCAAAGGGGCCGGTCCAGAGTCGCGCATCTTCCAAGGAGTAGCGGTGGACACCCACGGAGCAGCCAAGGAACAAGGACAACGAAACAACCGATGACGACCACAGCACCGACGACAGGACAAAGCCATGGAAAACGAACAACAGAGACACCGACCACTCTCATAAACTTCCGGACAGCCGCAATCATGGGCACGGCATCGATGGACACAACGCCGCGGGATAATTCACCGGATAGAGACGTTCTGGAGCTCCACACCGACAACACAGTAAACGAGTTGGGATGGACGATGCCAGCGGGAGCCCGAATCTCGGATGAGATGATGTCAAAAATAAGGGCGAACCTGGCGCAGAAGAAGAAAAGGACCCAACAGCGCTGGTTGGAGAAGGACGGGAATACATGGTGGCGAATTACCTCCAACAAGGGAAATTTTGTGACGATAAAACGTCACTTCCCAAAGGAGGGGGGAGTGTGACGCGGGGCGCGCACAAATGACTAAATAATAAATAATAATAAACTAAATTAATAATAAATAATAATAAACTGTAAATAAATAATGACTAAATAATAAATAATAATAAACTAAATAAATAATAAATAATAAGAAACTGTAAATAAATAATAAAACATAATAATCCATAATAATATACTGTAAATAAATAATACATAACTATAATAATAAATAATAATAACAACCCATAATAATAGACTGTAAATAAAAATTAATAACAAATAATAATAATCCATAATAACCAAGACCCATAAACAACAACCCAGTGATAAAGAAGTTCAAATTCGAACAAGATTCGCGCGCGCGCCTAAACAAGCGAAGGGGCACTCTAAACCCGAGCGCCGGCCACACTAAGTCAGGCAAATCCCGAGCATCGGCCACACTAATTCGGGCAAAACCCACGGCCCGAGCGGGCACACCAAAGCCAGCCTATAAAAAGCGCTATAAAAAGCGGGCCGCTGGCCTCAGATTATTGATTCAGTGGTCGGCGTCGACCAAGACGAAAGTCACCAGCGAGCAGCAACCAGGCCACCGAACCAGGATTAGGAGCCAGCGGTAACCAGGAGTAAGACTCTAACAACACTAAGTATTCTGCTGACGGTTTCGTCCTGCTTTATCAACACTACGTATCCTGCTGACGGTTTCGTCCTGCTATATCTATACCCTGCTGACGGCTTCGTCCTACTCTAACCATATTACGTTTCCTGCTGACGGTTTCGTCGTGCTTTATCAATACTACGTATTCTTCTGACGGTTTCGTCCTGCTTTATCAATACTACGTATCCTGCTGACGGTTTCGTCCTGCTTTATCAACACTACGTATCTTTGCTGACGGTTTCGTCCTACTTTATCAACACTACGTATTCTGCTGACGGTTTCGTCCTGCTTTATCAACACTACGTATCCTGCTGACGGTTTCGTCCTGCTATATCTATACCCTGCTGACGGCTTCGTCCTACTCTAACCATATTACGTATCCTGCTGACGGTTTCGTCCTGCTTTATCAATACTACGTATTCTTCTGACGGTTTCGTCCTGCTTTATCAATACTACGTATCCTGCTGACGGTTTCGTCCTGCTTTATCAACACTACGTATCTTTGCTGACGGTTTCGTCCTACTTTATCAACACTACGTATCCTGCTGACGGTTTCGTCCTGCTTTATCAATACTACGTATTCTGCTGACGGTTTCGTCCTGCTTTATCAATACTACGTATCCTGCTGACGGTTTCGTCCTGCTTTATCTATACCCTGCTGACGGCTTCGTCCTACTCTAACCATATTACGTATCCTGCTGACGGTTTCGTCCTGCTTTATCCACACTACGTCTCCTGCTGACGGTTTCGTCCTGCTATATCAACCTTACGTATTCCGCTGACGGTTTCGTCCTGCTATATCAACCTTACGTATCCTGCTGACGGTTTCGTCCTGCTATATCAACCTTACGTATCCTGCTGACGGCTTCGTCCTGCTGTATCACCATTTATCCCAGCCAGAAGCGAGGGGCCCCCCATACACGGACACCGGACACGCGGAGCTTCCCCAGGACACGGACGCTCGTCGGCAACCGCCGTGGACAATCGGCCACACCACCCATCTTCGTAGCCAGTTGCATTACTCTGTCAAGAAACCAATAAACTTCGTATATCTATAAGCCTAGTTAAGGTTAAACTCTGCGCGTTCTCACTGGGACTCGGGTCGGGGATTCCTTTTCTAGCACCACTATCCTGAACCAAATAAATGTCCTGGATGACCCTGGCCAGCACTGACTCTCCGAGGCAAGGCTGAACGTCACAGGTGGCACCCGAGCAGGTTTAAGTGGTGATTAGAGGAAACCGACGCCGAGAGAGTGATGTCCAGTTGGGTATATATGGCAACAAAACCCGAACTGATAGAATACGCAAGTGAATTCGGATTGGAGTCATCAGGGAAAAGCGAGGATTTACGGAGAACATTGGCCGCTTTTTCAAAAAGGACGGACCACGCAGAAACAGTAAGGAAGAAGCTTACACTGCTGGCAGAAAAATACAAAAAAGAGAAAAGCCCCACCAGGATACCGGAAATCATAGTAACGGAAGTAAAAACAAGAATGGACAACGAAAAGGAACCGAAGATGGAAGGCAAAAGGAGACAGGGATAATTGACAGGGTGCGAAATTGGGATATCAGATACCAAGGGACGTCCAACCCACTAGAATTCCTAGAAAAAATGGAGCAATGGGCCACCGGATATGGACTCCATCTGGATCAACTGGTCCAAACAATGCCATTCATACTGGAAGGGATCGCAATAGACTGGTGGAATACGACACCAACAAGGATCACCTCATGGGCGCAAGTACGAACGGAACTGCTGGAGTACTTTTTACCGCCTCGGTACAGAGAATAGCTGGAAACCCAGATAGCGCAGTTAAGACAGAGAGAAAACGAGCCAGTAGGGGAATACGCGATGAACCTGAGGAAACGGATGAGGTTCACGAAACTGTCGGAAACAGAAAAGCTAGACTGAGTGTATAAGAACTGCAGGAGCAAGCTGAAACTGTATGCAAGGAGAACCGGATTCACAACACTGACGGAATTCCTCAAGCTCGCCGAAGAGGTGGAAGAAATCGAGCAGATGGAAGCACAAACCGGGCAAACAGTACCACAACCGGTGAGGCAAGAAATATGCATGAGATGCGGCGGAACCGGTCATACGGCACGCACATGCGGCAACCCACCAAGGCTGTTCTGCTGGGTGTGCGGGAGAAACGGAACAGAACAACAGAATGTTGCCGGGCCAGGTCGGGAAACGCCGGAGGCCTGAGCGGATAGAGCTGGCAGCTCAGGCGCGAAGAATAGGTCCAGCAGCGGGTGATATGAGGTGCGACGGCTACCAGATAGTAGCGCAATTTGGAGTAGGGTGTAGGAGTGCCAAGGGCATAATAGACACCGGAGCGACAAAAAGCGCGATAAGCAGAAACATGTTCCAAGATCTAAGAGAGGAAGGAAGGTGGAACAGGATGCATGCGGAGATATCACTGGCGGACGGATCTAGACAGAAGGCGATGGGAGGATTCAAGACAAACGTAGAGTTCGGAGGACGGAGATTTGAAATAACATTTATGATCCTACCGAACGTAGAAGGAGGAATCCTCTTGGGGATGGACTTTCTGGCAGGAGCAGAGAGCGTGCTCAGATGCGGCGGATTGGAGCTGAAAATCCGGGGATCCGAAAACGAAGGGAGAGAGGAGAGACAAGACACAAGAGAGACAACGTCGCCAGGGGAACTGTCCGAGGAGGAGATCAATGCATTCTTGGAAGAAAATAAGCGGATATTCGAGAACATGGAAGGAGTCAGCAACGCAGCCGTACACAAAATATACCTCAGGGACGACAAACCCATCAAACAGAGGTAGTGCTAGTAAGGAAAAATAATAACGAATGGAGAATGTGCATCGACTACAGGATGCTGAACGACAGGACAGAGAAGGATGCGTACCCGGTACCACGTATGAACTTCATCCTCGACCAACTACGGGAAGCCAAATTATAAGCACCATAGACTTGAAATCGGGCTACTGGCAAATCCCAGTGGAGGAGAAGAGCAGACAATATACGGCATTTACGGTACCAGGGCGAGGGCTGTTCCAAAAGACTGTACTGCCATTCGGGCTGACCACAGCGCCGGCAACATTCCAAAGAGCACTGGATATCGTTATCGGGCCAGAAATGGAGCCATTTGCCTTCGCGTACCTAGATGACATAATCGTGATAGGACGCACCAAAGAAGAACACCTGGCAAAACTGAAAGAGGTATTCAGGAGATTGCAGCGAGCGAACCTACGTATCAACCCAGACAAATGCAAGTTCTTCCAAAAGGAGTTAAAATACCTGGGGCACGTAGTAAGCGACCAGGGCATCCGAACGGATCCCGAAAAGGTAGCAGCAATCAAAGATTTACCAGCGCCGAAGACCACTAAAGAGGTGCAAAGCTTTCTCGGGATGGCCGCATGGTATAGGAGGTTCATACCAAAGTTTACCGAACAAGCGGGACCGATACAGGAGTTAATCCGGAAAGGAAAAAGGTTCGAGTGGAGCGATCGTCACCAAGAATCCTTTGACAGCCTAAAGGAAAGCCTCACAGAAGCACCAGTACTGGTATGCCCGGACTTTACAAAACAGTTCAAACTGCAGACGGACGCCAGCGACGTGGGCATCGGAGCCGTACTGACCCAAGAAACAGAAGGCGGAGAACACGTCATATCGTTTGCCAGCCGAAAGTTGAGTAAGGCGGAGCAAAACTACAGCGCAACGGAAAAGGAATGTCTAGCAATCCATTGGGGCATCGGGAAGTTTAAGATGTACCTGGAAGGATACCAATTCATAGTGGTGACAGACCATATGGCGCTTAGATGGCTGAACTCAATCAAAAGCCCGGCAGGAAGGATAGCGCGATGGGCATTGGGACTTCAGCCATACTAATTTGAGGTGCAGTATCGGAAAGGGAAACTGAATGTGGTGGCGGACACACTGTCAAGAACCACACCAGTGGAACTAAAGGCGATCAGAAACACCGAAGGCTGGGTAAACCGGAAGATCAGGGAACTGCAAGAGGACCCACAAGACACGGAGTTCCGAAGAGAAGGAAAACGGCTGTATAAACTGAGTCAAGACAGAAGGGACCAACACCCGTGGAAACTGTGCGTGCCAGAAGAGGAAGTACAACAGATTTTGACGGAGAATCACTGCCAGGCAGAAACAGGACACATGGGGATGTTCAAAACAGCGAGAAGGATAAGAACTAAGTACTTCTGGCCGCAACTAACGAAATACGTGAGGAACTTCGTACGGAGCTGTGAAAGCTGCCAGCAGGGAAGATGCTGACCAAGGTCGCGGAAGCCCCGTGGGAGACAGTATGTGTCGACTTCGTAGGGCCGTTGCCACGGTCAAAGCATGGAAACACGGCACTACTGGTCATGGTGGATAAATTCTCAAAATGGGTAGAGTTGGCGGCAATAAGACAAGCCACAGCAGACTCATTCCTGCGGGTGTTTCGAGAAAGAATAGTAACCAGGTATGGAGCACCGAAAATATTAATATCAGACAATGGAGTCCAATTCACCGGGCGCAAGACAAAGCACGAAATGGAAAGATGGGGCATTCGTCAACAATTTACGGCTCCATACACCCCGCAGGAAAACCCCACAGAGAGGACCAATAGGACCGTGAAAACAATGATCGCCCAAATAACAGGCGAGGACCAGACAAACTGGGACGACAAACTCCCAGAACTAATGCTGGCTTTCAACAGCAGCACGTCGGAGTCCACCAAATATAGCCCAGCGCAGATAGTGCTAGGGAGAGAATTACGAATACCCAACACGGTATTCGATAGGGAGACGGAAGGCTCAGGAATGAAGGAAGAAAGCATAAAGGAACGGTGGAGACGGATAGAAAGCCTACGGAAAGAGGCTGCAGGGCACATGGGAAAAGCAGCGGAACAGCAAAAACGCCAGTACGGTTTGCGGAAGAGAGAGTGGAAACCAGCAAGAGGGGAACTCGTGTGGTGCAAGACACACCACTTATCCAACGCAGCGGAAAAGTTCAACGCAAAACTAGCCCCAAAATACGACGGTCCTTGGAAGGTAACAGGGTTCGTGTCTCCGGTGATCCTGACAGTTCGGAACCAAACAGAACGAAAAACAAAACGAATATATATCGGGGACACAAAACCGCACATAAGCGAAGACACAAACCATCACGAACACGATCAATCGACTATCGGGCCAAGGAATATCGATATATCGACACCAGGACCAATACAGGGGCAAAATGACGGATTCGAGTTACCAACGCCAACGGGCACACTAAGGAGGGAAAGCCGAAGCGAAGACAAGCACACTACAAGGCGGACAAGGCCTATATAAGCAGAGCCAGAAGCAGTCAGAGCCACAGAAGGCGATCGGCAGCGAAATGAACAAGTTCAAGTTGAGCGTCGAACGGTTCAGGAAGAGCCACACCAAGGCGAAGGAGGTGCTAGCCCGGTCAAAGCTGATCGAGCCGCCGGCACAGGGCACGACCCGGAAGAGGACGGCGCCACCAAAAATGGCACCGCCACGACGACCGGCGGGTCAAGGAGGAGGAAGTGACGCAGCGTCCTCACGGCTGACGGAGACCGTCCAGGGAGGCCGAAGCAGCACAACCGTCCATCCGGAGACCAGGAGACCACCAGCGCCGAGGGAGGCGACCCGCGACGGAAGGGCCCAGCCGACGGAGATCGTCCGAAGGATCCAATCCGGAGCGACCCACCCACAAGGCCAGATGGGAACAGGCTATCCCGCAACGGTCCCGATGCAGACGGAGATCGTCCAACAGGGCCGGAACGGGAATGTCAGAACCCCAACGGGAAACACTGGCGGAGCGAACCCGAGGGAGGTGAACGGCGAAGAAAGGGCCCAACCGATGACGGAGATCGTTTAAAAGGGCCGGACCAGAGTCGCGCATCTTCCGAGGAGTAGCGGTGGACACCCACGGAGCAGCCAAGGAACAAGGACAACGAAACAACCGATGACGACCACAGCACCGACGACAGGACAAAGCCATGGAAAACGAACAACAGAGACACCGACCACTCTCTTAAACTTCCGGACAGCCGCAATCATGGGCACGGCATCGATGGACACAACGCCGCGGGATAATTCACCGGATAGAGACGTTCTGGAGCTCCACACCGACAACACAGTAAACGAGTTGGGATGGACGATGCCAGCGGGAGCCCGAATCTCGGATGAGATGATGTCAAAAATAAGGGCGAACCTGGCGCAGAAGAAGAAAAGGACCCAACAGCGCTGGTTGGAGAAGGACGGGAATACATGGTGGCGAATTACCTCCAACAAGGGAAATTTTGTGACGATAAAACGTCACTTCCCAAAGGAGGGGGGAGTGTGACGCGGGGCGCGCACAAATGACTAAATAATAAATAATAATAAACTAAATTAATAATAAATAATAATAAACTGTAAATAAATAATAACTAAATAATAAATAATAATAAACTAAATAAATAATAAATAATAAGAAACTGTAAATAAATAATAAAACATAATAATCCATAATAATAGACTGTAAATAAATAATACATAACTATAATAATAAATAATAATAACAACCCATAATAATAGACTGTAAATAAATAATAATAACAAATAATAATAATCCATAATAACCAAGACCCATAAACAACAACCCAGTGATAAAGAAGTTCAAATTCGAACAAGATACGCGCGCGCGCCTAAACAAGCGAAGGGGCACTCTAAACCCGAGCGCCGGCCACACTAAGTCAGGCAAATCCCGAGCATCGGCCACACTAATTCGGGCAAAACCCACGGCCCGAGCGGGCACACCAAAGCCAGCCAAGCGCTATATAAAGCGGGCCGCTGGCCTCAGATTATTGATTCAGTGGTCGGCGTCGACCAAGACGAAAGTCACCAGCGAGCAGCAACCAGGCCACCGAACCAGGATTAGGAGCCAGCGGTAACCAGGAGTAAGACTCTAACAACACTAAGTATTCTGCTGACGGTTTCGTCCTGACTTTATCAACACTACGTATCCTGCTGACGGTTTCGTCCTGCTTTATCTAACTAACGTCTTCTGCTGACGGTTTCGTCCTACTTTATCAACACTAACGTTTCCTGCTGACGGTTTCGTCCTGCTTTATCAATACTACGGTTTCGCTATTTATCATTTCTGCTGACGGTTTCGTCCTACTTTATCAACATTACGTATCTTTGCTGACGGTTTCGTCCTACTTTATCAACACTACGTATTCTGCTGACGGTTTCGTCCTGCTTTATCAACACTACGTATCCTGCTGACGGTTTCGTCCTGCTATATCTATACCCTGCTGACGGCTTCGTCCTACTCTAACCATATTACGTATCCTGCTGACGGTTTCGTCCTGCTTTATCAATACTACGTATTCTTCTGACGGTTTCGTCCTGCTTTATCAATACTACGTATCCTGCTGACGGTTTCGTCCTGCTTTATCAACACTACGTATCTTTGCTGACGGTTTCGTCCTACTTTATCAACACTACGTATCTTTGCTGACGGTTTCGTCCTACTTTATCAACACTACGTATCCTGCTGACGGTTTCGTCCTGCTTTATCAATACTACGTATCCTGCTGACGGTTTCGTCCTGCTATATCTATACCCTGCTGACGGCTTCGTCCTACTCTAACCATATTACGTATCCTGCTGACGGTTTCGTCCTGCTTTATCCACACTACGTCTCCTGCTGACGGCTTCGTCCTGCTATATCAACCTTACGTATTCCGCTGACGGTTTCGTCCTGCTATATCAATCTTACGTATCCTGCTGACGGTTTCGTCCTGCTATATCAACATTACGTATCCTGCTGACGGCTTCGTCCTGCAGTATCACCATTTATCCCAGCCAGAAGCGAGGGGCCCCCCATACACGGACACCGGATACGCGGAGCTTCCCCAGGACACGGACGCTCGTCGGCAACGGACAATCGGCCATACCACCCATCTTCGTAGCCAGTTGCATTACTCTGTCAAGAAACCAATAAACTTCGTATATATATAAGCCTAGTTAAGGTTAAACTCTGCGCGTTCTCACTGGGACTCGGGTCGGGGATTCCTTTTCTAGCACCACTATCCTGAACCAAATAAATGTCCTGGATGACCCTGGCCAGCACTGACTCTCCGAGGCAAGGCTGAACGTCACAACACATAAGTCGCATCGTTTGGATTTTTGAATGATCCTCTTACTGAAAGATTTCAGTAGTCATGGCGGCACGTCGGAGGGTGTCGGTTCGGACGGATGGAGGCGCAACGTAGTAGGATGTATAAACTCTATGGCCTCCAGAGTTCTGTAGCTCAGTCAGAAGGAAGCGCTGTCAAGTGCTACGCAAGCGTCATGCTACCCACGTTGGAATGTCGGTCTTGTTCTCAGGATAGATTGCCTCCCCATAATGAGAGGTCGCCGTTTTGGAATTATCCGTAGGAAGGCCGGACAAATTTAGGATGTAAGGCAGTTTTGGATCGTATTTTGCAGCTCCTTCAAGGCTGCCGAAGATTCGTGTGCAACGGACTGTATGTTTACTAACTTTTTCAGTTGGCTGTTCCCACACAGCGCTCGTTTGTTTTCGAAACGCTCAGACAGGTTTTTTCAGGCTGAGCGGGAAACCACCACGTTGGTGAGTTGCGACGTGAAACTATGGAATGAGCTTCACCACTAGTCTTGCCATTTAGATAGAACCACTTTTCAATAGGGGTCAGCGCAGGATTGTCTATATAGACCGCTGTGAAAAGGTCTCGGAAAAGTCGGCCAGCGAATATAATCACCCAGAAAAAACTTCCGTATCGCAAAGGAGGAAGCTGACAGCCACAGACGGATAGGAATTTTGGGACGGAAGGAATGGTTGATTTGAGCTGTTTTAGAAGCGATCATCTCAATCTGTTCCATGAGCGGGCTGGGTGGCACATCTTCCGTAAATAAAATAGGCATACTCGTATTTTGGCCTCCAGTGGTGAGTAAGGTGTCCGCCTCGCCGTCTAAGCCAACTGAAATTAGCTCTGAACAAGCTTCATATTCTTCTTTGACCTTTATCCTCCAGAAGCTCTTGGTCGAGATGGATTTGACAAGTGTATTTGGATGGACTGGGTGCTGCCGGATTGCAGACTGTGGAATCGATGTGACTTAGACGGTCACAGATCGAAAATTATCTTCAGAAATGGAAGAACTCTCTGTTCTGGATATTTAAAAAACAAACTGGATTGTCTGTTTATGGATATATTTTTGTTTAATTAGTTATACGTGTCGACGCAGGAATTGGAATTTAGGAACCAATCGGAATGTATTAGGACTTTAATTTATTTTGTAGTGGCGGAGATGTACGAAGATGTACGGTCACACTAAGGACTTAAATTTCGAACTGATTTAGTTAGTTGGAATTTTATAAACAATAATTTTAAAATTATTTTCTGTGCCTGGACAGTTGACAGCTGCTGTATTTACTGCGTTACTGTTCTCTAGCGGAGACAACGAGAGGCGGAAAAAATTGCCAAAAACGGAGCTTCGATTTGGAATCGAATATGTATGTAATTACAATTTTTTTTTGGTTGCCTATGCATGTAACGCCGCTCAGGATAGAGCGAAGGAATGACAATAAATATATGTTTATTTAAATGTAGCTGAGCTCAGGATAGAGCCAGGGAGAGACAATAAATAATTATATATTTATTTATTTATAGGAGCTGTGGACTGTATTTGTAGAATTTTGTAGTTGAACGTTGAGGAATTATTATAAATATATTTATTTTATAATTTGCGGGGTAAATTATTTAAATTATTAAAATACCCGTGCCGGAATATTTGTAAGTTTATATGTTTAATTTAATTTTGTGTAAATTGCTTTCCACTTGAAGGCTCCAAAGTATAAATGCATAGTCAGCGTTCTCACGCTGGCCAAACGCTGCTATGTGTACCCACGGCATTCCAACTCCAAAAGAGCCGAGAGGAAAAAAAAAATGTGAAAATGTGAAAAAAATATTGAGCAGAGATGATCAAGGAATACGCATAGTTTATCTGAGACACAGCCATAACTGAGCGAGAGCTAAAAAATTGGAGCAACATCGAGTGAACAATTAACAAATATTAAAATAATGAAAAACAAAAAACTTATCTAATCCAAAAGTAACACAATCCAGCGCAAGCACTCAAACAGGGTGTAGTGTGTAATGCTCAAACAGCAAGCAGTTCGCCTTCGTTAGCCACTTCAGCAGCAAGCAGACCGCTCTTTACTAATGTCAAATAATAAAATGCAGCGAAGGCTGGAGTATTGCCCTCAGGCTTCACCTAGATCGGCCAGCTATGCCGGATGAGGTTGTCCTGAGTGGGTTTTAGTTGGACGAGGCAGATGATGAATAGCCTGTGCGAGGACCAGCACCGGCGCCGCCTGAGCCCATAGGCCCAGGTCAGCAGCAAAAGCAGAAACGGCAAGCCTGCCGCCGCTGCACCTCCGGCGGACTGCACGGTCGAGAGCGTGCCAGCCCGGCGACGCCCAGCTGACGTAAGGAAAGAAGGAGACAACGAGTCCGGGAGGCAGCCCGCCGCCTGCACCTGCGGGGAACATCCGCATGCCAGCCCGGCAAAGAGCACGGACCAGCCGAGTACAGCTATTATTTTTTTTGTTGCCCTGCGTGGCACGCAGGGGGGGGGGTCAGCGCAGGATTGTCTATATAGACCGCTGTGAAAAGGTCTCGGAAAGTCGGCCAGCGAATGTAATCGCCCGAGAAAACTTCTGTTTCGCACGGAGGAAGCTGACAGCCAGACGGATAGGAATTTTGGGGCGGAACGGGTTGGATTTGAGCTGTTGTAGAAGCGATCGTATCGATCTGTTCCATGAGCTTTGCGGCACACCTTTCGTAAATAAAATAGGAATACTCGTATTTTGCCTTTAGAGTAGGTAAGGTGTCCGCCGTGCCCTCTAAGCCAACTGAAATTTGCTCTGAACAAGCTTCATATTCTTTCTCGACCTTATCCCATAGCGCTCGGACTTGGTCGAGATGAATTTGACACGTATATTTGGATGGACTGGGTGCTGCTGGATTGCAGACCTTGGAATCGAAGTGACTCAGACGGTCGCAGATCAAAGTAAACTTAGTTAGACCGGAAGAAGTCATTCTTGATATTTAAAGACAACTGGTTTGTTTGTCAATGGATTAATTTTTGTTCGATTTAGTTATACGTGACGAAGCTTATTCAGTTGACCGCTGCTGTATTTTCCGCGGTACTGTTCTTGAAGATAAGGCGTGCGTGTGAATATGTTTGTGCAATGCACAATGTGCATTCGCCGTTTGCCAATGCAGAATAGCGGAGACAACGAGAGGCGGAAAAAATTGCCAAGAAACGGAGCTACGACTTGCAATCGAATATGTATGTATGTAATTGCAATTTGTTTTTGGTTGCCTATGCCTGCATGTAACGCCGCTCAGGATAGAATGACAATAAATATATAATATATATGTTTATTTAAATGTAGCTTAGCTCAGGATAGAGCTAGGGAGAGACAATATATAATTAAGTTCGGCGATTGTGTGCCGTGATTTTGGGGATTTATTTATTTATGTATAGGAGCTGTGGACTGTATTTGTAGAATTTTGTAGCATAACGTTGAGGAATTATTATAAATATATTTATTTTAAGTTGTGGAGTAAATTACTTAAATTATTAAAATACCCGTGCCGAAATAGTTGTCAGTGTAGGTATTTATATAATTTTTTGTAGATTGTTTTATTTTGGAATGTTTATTTACTATTATTATCCAGGTTAGGAATATTTATTTCGTAAATTGTTGGTGCCGATTGTAGATAAGTGAAGTGGATTGTATGTATTGGACATATGTATGTATGTACGTAGGTGTAGAAGTGGAAATAAATGCAAGCGGATCACAGCGAACGAAGAGAAGATCGAAATTGGAAATTTCACTGTGGCTTATGGCATATATTTAAACATACACTTTTTGAATGTTAAAATCGCGGAAAATTAATATAAATTAATTGCGACAATAGGATTCTACAAATCGGATTCGGAATTGGAAACTGCCGTAGTGTCGGATCAATCGGACTCGGATTAAGACAAAAAACATAAAAATGACCGGCAGCAAAGTAAAAACGTTTACTTATCTTGTGCGGTGTTAAAGCCACCGGAACTGCTGGAGATAGAATTATCCGGCTCGAAGGACCAAATATTCGGAGGGGGATAGCTTTAACCTGGAAAACTCGATAAGTAAAACACGGAAGAACTTCGGGGTATTTTGCGACGTGCGTTTGGGGTCTTTATTGGTAGAATCGGACATTAGTACTAGTACAAGAAGTCTTAAAGCTAGCTTGGGGAGAGCAGCTAGCAGCTCTATGCACGAAAGTGCAGTGGAAGAAGGAGGGAGAGAACGAGTGTACGGGATCACACTGCCTCCGGAAAATAAATGCCCTTCCGGCGTGAATACCAAGAGCATATGAAAAAGTTACATATAAATATGAAACTATTATCATATTGTTAAAATGTAAATACATTAATATTTAAAAAAAATACAATGCAATACATTTTTTTTCCAGGATCAAATATAATATAAATTATATCTGCCTGCCGCCATAAATTTTTGGCCTTTGTTTCAAGTATATTATCTTTCCTTAATAAATATACGTCGCGCTAATCCAAAACTTTAAGATTCTCATATGAGAATATAGACAACAAATTTTATATGACACTAGCTGACCCGGTGAACTTCGTCCCACCTATCCGTGATTCAATTCATGCTGTATAAGCAAAAACCATTTTTATCTCTGTCTAGGATGAAAACAACTATTATTGCAAGTATGAAAGGATGTGGTATATGAGTGAGAGGCGTGGAGCGCTGTTCACGAAAATGAAATGTGCAAATAACATAACACTGAACAATAATTTGTTAAATTCATTTAAATTTATTCTCTCAATGCTATGGCGTGCACAATATTCTTGTTTAGCCCATTTTTCGCTAGGACAAACAAACTGGAGGGTTTACCCACTCGCGAGCATGCAACGTATAATTGACCATGTGAAAAACATGGTTTGCTCGAATCTAAGCCACAAACTGACATCGTTTGACCTTGGGACTTATTAATTGTCATTGCAAATGCCAATCGAATTGGATACTTGATTCGTTTAAATTGACATGGCACATCTGTCGGGATAATAGGGATTCGCGGTATCAATATCTTTTCACCTCGGAACTTTCCATTTAAAATGCTGGCTTCGATAACGTTTTTCATTAATTTTTGAATAACTAAACGCGTACCGTTGCACAGTCGTGGCGGGTTCAGATTCCGAAGCAAAATAATGGGAGATCCAACCTTCAATTCTAAATTATGCGGTGGCATGCCTGGATAATCCAAAAAGTCTGTGGGAAAATTAACAGTTTCGCTTTCTTCACAAACTTTATCAATAGATTTGTATGATACCAACTCCTGGCAACAACTCTTGTATCTTGAGATTCAAATCGTCAACGTCCGCATTTTTTGCCGCTAAAATTGCTCTTTCTGCAAGCCACTCCTGATTTATGTACTGTGTGTGTACATCCGGAAAAATATTTTGAATCAGATCATGTTGGGAATCAATGATTGTGCAGAAATCTGTCGGTAATTTTGTAAGTGTTGGCCTTGGAGAAAATAACTAAAGTTCAAAAGAATATTTAAAATATCGGCTTACGCGCCATACGATATTCGAACTCCCTCTCCAGCCCTAGTGGATAACAAACAGCTGCTCCAAGTTGCCAGCTGATCCTCTCAATCGAATTATCGATTATAAAATAACTATCGTTTCCGACCCAAGCCGCGTGTGTCCCGAAAAAGTTCTTTTCTTTTCCGCCGATTCACCCGAACAGAAGTGCATAGCTCTGAATAACAAAAGTGCATATCAAACATAACAAGTGCCACGCGCCCGTGTCCGCACTTTATAAAAATCTCACGGCATCCGCGACCTAATCAGCTAATTTAGCTAACAGGCGCACACCCGCCAATCCCGAGCTAAAGGTACGGTAAATATTTCGAGACAAAAAGCATCACGAAATTAATTTACTTTTATCTCGTATAGGCAGCCAAATACCGCGTGTTCTCACGGCCGGCTGCCCCGGCATTGCCTTACATACAGGCCTACGGATTAACTTGAACTATATTAGTCAAGCATACAGCAGCTGTACCTGCAATTTTCATTTTCGGTAAATAGTTTCCGTATAGTGAAAACTTTCGGTCCATTAAAAACAACATTTCTTACAGTCGTTCCTTAATAAAAAGGCCACGTTTGTGCCTTATAAAAGGGCGAGCGAAAACCCTTTCGACCCAGCAGCTATGTTTAGCGCGGTCGCAGCGACACAAATCAAGCTTTAACATCGTCGCTTGTTGTTGTTGTCATCCTACCCGCGCTCATCAAGGCGGCTGAGCAGCGCGGAGGGAAGGGCAACGCCCACAACTGCACCGAGGGAGGAATCCTTGCCCGGCCAGGATCGACAGTTGCTGAAAAATTAAGATAAACCCCTTTGCCATTTGACTAAAATCTGTTTTCATTGAAGCCTATAGGCTAGTGTTTGAGTTTTTGTCGAAAACAATTGTAACAGTTAATTTTTTTTCTGTGCATATTCTTTTCTCCTCTGCCACCCAAAATGTAAACAATTATAAATATGTAGTCGCAGAACGCATAAACGAATGCGGAGAAGGTGAAGAGAGACATAGTAAATGCGAGGATAAAAACAAAAAAAACAAGAAAAAATGCATTCATAAGTTAGGGAAATTAAACTCCAGAACAAATCATTCATATTAAGTTAACCCCTCTAAACATGCAAACAGCTCTTCATCCCTGTCATCGTGAAGGCCTTCAACGAGGATCGGAATGTGGGTAAGTGAACCAAGCGAACTGGATTTATAATATGAAGTGAAAAGAAAACAAAATTAAATCAAAAACAAACCAAAGCAAATTATTAAGTCAACCTAATGTGAATGATCTGTCCGTTTTATACTGCCCAATCCCATCGCCCACGGCTGACGATAATGAGCATAAAAGCTCCGTCCGTGATTTGTTTTCGTTTTGATGCGTTGGATTGCAGCTAAGCTTGCATCGTTAAGAAAGTTCGTATGTGCAAACTCGCAGTTAGTTCATTGATAATGCTCATTCTCTTCTCCGTTCGCTTTGCATTCCCAAATTAGTGTTGTTGTTGTGCTGCGATTATATTTTGCGATCTTAATGAAGATACCTGATGATCATTAAGTACGATAAGAATAAGCTTAGGAGCGATGCGCTTAATAATTAACCATGCATATGTAAGCAAAATAGTAACGAAATAGACCCAAACAAATCTAGCTTTTAAAAATCACAAAAATCAAATGAATATTATATCGTAGAGTAAAATCAATATCTTAATTAAATATTAATCCTTATTATTATTAATTAATTCCAAATTAGAAATTATTAATGGAACACCGCAAACGTAATCATGCCATACATCTGAATTTTTGTTTACGTTTTTCTTTCTGAAAGTTATTGAATAAATAATTATGTATTGCATATCTTGATCCGCATAAATATGAGTGAGTAGATGTTATTCTTTCGCGACCTGGGGATTTAAATGGTTTGATCGGCTACAATTTGGGGTCTTTGTTAACAATTAAAGGTCAAAGGCATTGGTAGGGTGGGTAGCGACTCTGTGTGCGTCAAACATCATCTAAGACGCCACACCATTAATCCTGTTGTTCACATATTTCCCTCTCGCTTTGATTTTAGTCTTTTGGTTTGAGTATTTGCTCAGATCTGGTTCTAGGGCAAATAGCTTTTGGTATTTTCGCCATGATCGGATGGCTTATTAGTTTCTGGCAGGGACTCTATAAATTTTCTTAATGTAATGTCAGGAGCAGATACAGTAAACCCCATCCCGGAAGAGCTAGAAGTAACAAGGGGTCCCGCTCCGCTGTACACTCTGCTAGCCTGAGAGAGCGAAAGCCATCGTTTCGTTGTTTAACCTGAGGAATAATGGTAATCATTTCGGTTCAGGGTAGGCAACCATTACAAAAGTTTTTGGCGCTCTCAACTTGTATACGCTGATGACTAGGGTCAATGATTTTGGTTTTCAGTAAATATAGCGCAGTCATTACATAAGTTGTGGCGCCCAACGTGGGGCTACGATATTTGAATCCTACCATCTTATAGATTCAGTTATTAAGCCCATTGGTCTTGTAAGTTTGAGAAATGGGACAGTTAATTTATTTTTTTCGGATTTCGAATTATTTGCGCGAGGGAGTAATATCGACCAATATAAATAATAGGAACATTGTGTATTACATTTGGATTTTTTAAGAAACAAAACATCGTTAAGTTAATGTAGGAGCAGGATCGTCAAACATTCAATAGCTCAATTAACTTGTTATAGAAAAAGAAAACTCAAACTCACTAGATGGATAGCTCGTTTTGTTTTCGCATGATAAATTACTGGTAGTAAACTGTACTAACTAGGATAACTATATTCGATACTTTCTGGACATCGTAGGTTTGCGAAAGTGGACTTTTACGACCAAAGTGGGGTATGGTGTACTAAACTGCAGTATAACTTCATTAAGTATCATCAACGGAGTGAGGAAACTGTTTATCGGTTGGCTGCTTGCAACGTCGTATTGACTGGAATACCTAGAGTATGCGTAAGCGTACCTATGTCCGTTAACTCTGACCAGTAACTGGCTTAACGTCAAGGTCTACAGGAAGAATCATTCTAGGTAAAGGAAATAGCCCAAACATACTTAAAAATTTAATAAAGTAATAAACACAAATTTTAAAATGAGATATGTGGTAACCAGGATAAGGGAAGATCAAATTATCATTTCCCCAAAGAACAGGTCTAAGCGAAGAGATATAATAAATATTAAAAAAAAAAAAATAAATAAAAAAATAAAATAAAATAAACAACATACAAAAAAATAAATAAACATTTGAGAACGTATTACAAACAAAGATAAAGAACTTAACAGAAACACTATGCCAATTCATCATAGTCCTGATAGAGGTTTAGCCCCAATGGCTACTCAAGAGGTGTGTTTGCTTTGCGGAGATCCACTGGCCAATACCCAGCCTTGTGCAATCACCCCTTGTAAGCATATATTTCATAAAACTTGTGTTGATAATCGATTCCACCCGGACAAAGAAAACGAATGCCCGGTGTGCTTTACAAAAGTTCTGCTAAAGGAGGTTAAAGTAGTTATTGGAAATTGCTCTCCGGAGTCGAAAAACGGCTCACAAGAAAATCAGAATACCCGTCCCCATACTCAATCAGTTGCTAGACAGCTAGAACTAGGAGAAATTCCGCCAGTGGCAGGAGATCTTCTGCAGCAACAAGACTTAATACCTAACATAGGCCCAGTAACAGCGGCTGCCGAAAGTAATCGAGGTGCCAGGGGCAACTACAACAATATGGACAGAGGTACTGCTACTAGAAGAAATATACGTCGAGGCAGACCTCCTAGAAGATTCAATCGGAGTGACGACAATCTTAATGAAGATAATTGGTCGCAACCGGACATTGAGAGTTTAGTTAGAGAAACTGTTAGGCAGATGATGCAATCGTTATCGATCAGAAATAGTCAAGAAAATCGACAGCAAGGAAGACCGTCCTTGGGTAACCAAAGTCCTATTTCTCATACTTCGACCATTCTTGCAACAAATAAGGTAGCAGATGTTATTCAAAAAGTGGGGAGTGCGTTTTGAAGGAACCTCAGAAGGTCTGTCAGTTGAAGAATTTTTATACCGAGTACAAGTGTTGACTCGAGAGCATCTTAATAATGATTTTGATGCACTTGTCCGAAATGTACATCAGCTGTTAGTTGGAAAAGCTAGTTCTTGGTTTTGGAGAATGCATAAACAAACAGAGAACCTTAACTGGCAACAGTTTGCTATTGCATTGCGCTCCCAATACAAAGAAAGTCGATCAATGACAGAGCTACGCGAACAAATTCGCGCTCGAAAACAAAGACATGGTGAATCGTTTGATACCTTTTACGAATCCATTTGTAAACTTATGGATAAACTGTCAGTACATTTTGAAGAACAGGAGTTAATGGAATTAGTACAGGGTAATTTGCTTTCTGATATGAAAGAGAGGTTACTGTTTGAAGACATCTTCTCCATAGAACACCTTAGAAAATTGGTTCAAAAGGGGGCGTTTTCTGCAGGATACAGGGAAAATCGTTCGAACTCAGATGAAACCCAAAGAGACAGCTTATCGTGTCTACGCAGTAGAGGAAGATGCTATAGAAGAGGAAGGAAACGAAGAAGAAGATAATGATATTTCGGCGTTTCGAGCTCCCTCGAAAGTTATTTGCTGGAACTGCAACAAGGCAGGGCACATATTTGAAGATTGTTTAGCAGAACGTCGCGTATTTTGCTATGGATGCGCCAAACCAGACATGTATAAACCAAATTGTCTGACTTGTAAAAACCGGTCGGAAAACCGAAAGGCCGGGGCATCCCTAAACAATCGGATGTCCAAAAAGTAGATAAGGAATTTATTAATTTACCAGAGAATAGGATAAAGGAGAAGAGAAGTATTGAAATAAAGGATATTCCATCCCAAGTATTAAAAGGCATAGACAACACTCAACCGCCAAGAGAACCGAAAACAGCGTTTCGGCCATATGATGAAAGGCTTCGAAACTATTATTTAGTTAGAGATAGAATATTTAGTGAGAAAACTCGGAATAGGAAACGGAATACAAGACGATTAAAAAACTATTATTTGAATTTAAGAAATAAAAGACTTAATATAGTATCCACCATATTTCAAAACACATCGGATAGAAGAAGTTATGCAAACGTGACCTTTCTGAATTTTACAGAATGGGGATTGCTGGACACAGGAGCAAATGTTAGCTGTATAGGAGCAGATTTAGCTTTGCATAATTTTAGTTCTTTTCCTGGATATAATGCCCTTGTATCACAAGTGAAAACGGCCGATGCCAAGGCACATAAGGTATTAGGAATATTGAAAGTTTGTATGAAATATAAGGAAAATGTACATGATATGGAGCTATATATTATTCCCACCATAGCTCAGAGACTCATATTAGGAATAGATTTTTGGAGAACCTTTGAGTTAGCGCCTAAGATAGTTGGAGCCATGGAAAAGCCTCTTGACTTGAAAATAAGCCAGGACTCCTATCCGCTCAATGAGACTCAACTTCAACAATTAGAAGCGGTAAAGGAATTGTTTCCAAATTTTTCAAAACAAGTACGCCCTAATACTTTATTACTAAAGCATCATATCGATGTAGGATTAGCCACTCCAGTGAAACAGAGACACTACCCAGTCAGTCCCGCCGTCGAAAAAGTTCTTTATACTGAAATCGATCGAATGCTAGAGCTTGGAGTGATAGAACCTTCAAACAGTTCTTGGAGCTCACCAATTCGAATGGTTATTAAACCAAATAAAGTAAGACTTTGCTTGGATGCCCGAATGTTAAATGAGGCAACCAAAAAAAGGCGTATCCTTTACAAAGCATCGATGGGATTTTCTCTCGCTTGCCAAAGGCCAATATTATTAGTAAACTGGACCTGAAGTATGCCTATTGGCAGATACAGTTAAGGGAAGAGGCAAAACCACTCACGGCTTTCACAGTGCCAGGTCGAGCTCTTTTTCAATTCATCGTAATGCCATTCGGCTTATGTAACGCACCATCCACTATGTGTCGTCTAATGTGTGACGGTTAGTCGAGGGTTTGGGCGGCTCAGGGCTGGCCCAGGGTTGTCACAGATATTTATTTGTATCGGATGTGGTTGCTGGAAGAGAAAGCCGACCCCGTCCCAGAGTAGAAGCCAGGGTGAATTACACGGTAACTTAGAATCGTACTGGTTTATTCACAGAAAGTGGCAGAGTTTAAGAATATGTGGGGGCGGTCCGTGCTACTCGTTCGGCTCGGCCGGCGTCCGGTCGGTTCGTCTCTCTTGTCACGGCGAAGGCGGCGTTCCACGGTGAGTCGTCGTTCCGCGTGGCTGCGCAGTGGGGTGGCGCGGGGTTTGCGGGCGGGCCGTGGATCGTCGTCCGGAGTCGTCGTGGGCGCTGAAAAGACAGAATGATCGGTCCCTTAGGCGGCCATTCAGGTCAGCCACAGGAGTGAGCGAGACCCCTAAATTTGACCATTCAGATCCAAGAGAGAGAAATCCCTAAGCGGCCATTCAGGTCAGCTATAGGAGTAAGCGAGAACCCTAATTATGACCATTCAGATCCAACAGAGAGAGATAAATCCTTAAGCGGCCATTCAGGTCGGCTATAGGAGTAAGCGAGAACCCTAATTATGACCATTCAGATCCAACAGAGAGAGATAAATCCTTAAGCGGCCATTCAGGTCAGCTATAGGAGTAAGCGAGAACCCTAATTATGACCATTCAGATCCAACAGAGAGAGATAAATCCTTAAGCGGCCATTCAGGTCGGCTATAGGAGTAAGCGAGAACCCTAATTATGACCATTCAGATCCAACAGAGAGAGATAAATCCGTAAGCGGCCATTCAGGTCAGCTATAGGAGTAAGCGAGAACCCTAATTTATGACCATTCAGATCTATAGATTATAGGAAGGCGGGAGGGTATTAAGCGCTAACTACCATTTAATTACTCCAACTTACTGGTTTATCTTACCACGCTGCTGCTGCTGCTGCCGATGCTTACCCGATCGCTGTCGGGAACTGAGTGCCGATATGAGGCCAACTGCCCGCTTTATATAGGCCCCTGCCGTTTCTAGTGTGCCCGCCGATGATCCGCAATTTGCCCGAATAGTGTGGCCAGCCTTCTCTCCTAGTGTGACCAGCTCTCTCTCTTTCAGTGTGGCCAGCTCTCCGTGGTTGGCGCGCGCGCGGATCTTGTTTAAATTCAAATTTAGATCAATTCCATTCCTTATTCCTCTATTACAACTATATTTGTGCGCGTCTGCGCGTCACACTCCCCCCTCGCTTAGGAGACGGTGTGATACCTTACCGTAATTGCTTCCCCCTATCGAAAACGCTTCTCCAGGTTACATTATTACCCTGCTCTCGACCCTGCTTCCATTCCCACTCGCATGTTCCTGTTGCCGTTGTCTTCATCGCCGTGTCCCTCTTGTCGGGTGCTGCCTGTCCGGCTAGTGGTTGCCGCGGTGTCTCTGTGCCGTTGGCCTCTTCCAGCTCCGGTTCTATAGTTTTCCGGAAAATCCCCTCGATCGCCACACCTCCTTCGACCTTCTCTGCTTGCTCTGTGTCCTCCTTCCTTCCTGTCTTCATCTGTTCCTCATCCTTTTGTTCTCCAGATTCAGCTCCCAACTCTTTTCGTCCATCCTGTCCTTCTTTACACTGATCCGTTCTCCTATCCACCTCGTCTGTCTGCCTTGTGATGCCCTCTTCTTGATGCTCCACGTTGACCTCCTCCAGTTGTTCTATATCGTCTTTCCCAACGGCTGACCTCACGCACACCGCGGTATCTCTACCTTCCAGTGCGATCCATGGGTCACGAACTACCTGGCCTGTCTGCTCCGGTTGGTTCTCCGCCATTTCACAGTAATCGATGGTTTCGGTGGCTATATTACGCTGCACCGTACCGTCGGATCCCCCGCAGATCTCTGGGCTGAGTCCGTACTGTGCGTGTTCGAGACTTTCTGCTTCGATAATCTCGACTACTTCTGCTAACTTTAGGAACTCTGGGAGTGTTTTAAACCCCGTTCTCTGTATATTTAGCTTTATCTCGCTTCTGGAGTTATAATAAACCCGGTCCACTTTTTCCTTTTCCGTGTACCCGTGAATCTCATCATCTTCATTAACTCCAGCGCGTATGCCCTCGATGGTTCCGACTTTCCTTGTCTACGCCCAGTAACTTGTTCCTTAAGTTGCTCCTGGTATCTTCTAGGCAAGAAGTACTCCACCATCTCTTCAGTTAGCACCGCCCAACTGTTTTATTTTGATTGGCGTGCAGATCCACCAATCAATCGCGGCGTCTTCCAAAACGAATGGCATCGACTGCACCAATTCGTCGTGATGGATGCCGAATGGCGTCGCCCAATTCTCCATCTTCCGAATAAACTCCAGTGGATTGGTTGTCCCATCGTACCGTATTCCCCAGCTTCGTATCCGGTCGAGGATCTCCACATTTATCTTTCCTTCCATCTTCGTGTCCGTTCGTTCTGCTTCAGTCTCACTCCGACAATCTTTCGTTGACCTGATACACCCAGCTCGACATTACTCTTCTGGTGTCGGTTTCTCCCTTGCAACCACTTTAATCTGTTCGGGCGCCACTGTGACGGTTAGTCGAGGGTTTGGGCGGCTCAGGGCTTGCCCAGGGTTGTCACAGATATTTATTTGTATCGGATGTGGTTGCTGGAAGAGAAAGCCGACCCCGTCCCAGAGTAGAAGTCAGGGTGAATTACACGGTAACTTAGAATCGTACTGGTTTATTCACTGGAAGTGACAGAGTTTAAGAATATGTGGGGGCGGTCCGTGCTACTCGTTCGGCTCGGCCGGCGTCCGGTCGGTTCGTCTCTCTTGTCACGGCGAAGGCGGCGTTCCACGGTGAGTCGTCGTTCCGCGTGGCTGCGCAGTGGGGTGGCGCGGGGGGTGCGGGCGGGCCGTGGATCGTCGTCCGGAGTCGTCGTGGGCGCTGTAAAGACAGAATGATCGGTCCCTTAGGCGGCCATTCAGGTCAGCCACAGGGGTAAGCGAGACTCTAATCTATGACCATTCAGATCCAAGAGAGAGAAATCCTTAGGCGGCCATTCAGGTCAGCTATAGGAGTAAGCGAGAACCCTATTATGACCATTCAGATCCAACAGAGAGAGATAAATCCTTAAGCGGCCATTCAGGTCGGCTATAGGAGTGAGCGAGAACCCTAATTATGACCATTCAGATCCAACAGAGAGAGATAAATCCTTAAGCGGCCATTCAGGTCAGCTATAGGAGTAAGCGAGAACCCTAATTATGACCATTCAGATCCAACAGAGAGAGATAAATCCTTAAGCGGCCATTCAGGTCAGCTATAGGAGTAAGCGAGAACCCTAATTATGACCATTCAGATCCAACAGAGAGAGATAAATCCGTAAGCGGCCATTCAGGTCAGCTATAGGAGTAAGCGAGAACCCTAATTTTTGACCATTCAGATCTATAGATTATAGGAGGGCGGGAGGGTATTAAGCGCTAACTACCATTTAATTACTCCAACTTACTGGTTTATCTTCCCACGCTGCTGACTGCTGCTGCTGCTGCTGCCGATGCTTACCCGATCGCTGTCGGGAACTGAGTGCCGATATGAGGCCAACTGCCCGCTTTATATAGGCCCCTGCCGTTTCTAGTGTGCCCGCCGATGATTCGCAATTTGCCCTAATAGTGTGGCCAGCTTTCTCTCCTAGTGTGACCAGCTCTCTCTCTCTTAGTGTGGCCAGCTCTCCGTGGATAGCGCGCGCGCGGATCTTGTTTAAATTCAAATTTAGATCAATTCCATTCCTTATTCCTCTATTACAACTATATTTGTGCGCGTCTGCGCGTCACAAATGGATGATCTAATTCCTACTGAATTTGGATATTTAGATGACTTATGCATAGTTACCGAAGACTTTGAATCCCATTTGTCGGTACTGATCCGTATTGCAGAGCAGTTTCGAAAAGCAAACTTAACATTAAACATTAGTAAGAGCCATTTCTGTGTGACCAAAGTTAATTATTTAGGATACGTCATTGGCGACGGAGGTATTTCCACGGATCCTGCCAAGATATCCTGTATTTTGAACATTTAAATGGTCACCGGAAGTACAGGATGCTATGGATGCATTAAAGCTGAAGCTTACCTCTGCCCCGGTACTGCATAATCCTGACTTTACGCAAAAATTCTTTCTTCATTGCGATGCGAGTGACTATGGCATTGGAGCAGTCTTAGTTCAAGTGTCTGAGTCGGGAGATGAAAGGCCCATAGCGTTCATGTCCAAGAAACTTTCCAAGTCACAACGAAATTATAGTGTCACCGAGCGTGAGTGCTTGGCCGTTATATTGTCAATCGAAAAATTTCGTTGCTATCTCGAGTTGCAGGATAACAGATCACTCCAGCCTAGTTTGGCTAATGAGGCAACCAAACGTATCAGGCCGTCTTGCCAGATGGATTTTTCGGTTACAAGGATTTAAATTCACCATATCTCATCGAAAAGGGAAGGATCATATCGTGCCAGATGCCTTATCGAGGATATGTGAGTAAAACATTGAAAGTCTAGAGTTTGTAGGTCCCGAAATCGATTTAGACTCTGATGCTTTTAATAAGCAAGAGTATGTAGAACTCCGAAATAGAATAGAAGAAAACGTAGATAAATTTCCTGATTTACGAGTCCATGGTAAATTCGTATACATACGAAATGACCATCCAACAGGGAATATAGAACAAGAAGCTGATAGTTGGAAACTCTGGGTCCCAGAAAAGCTACGAGCTGCTGCTATTTGGCAGGCCCATGATAGTGTCGTTTCTGCTCATGGAGCAATACAAAAGACTATTGAGAGACTACGACGAAACCTTTTTGGCCAGGATTGTCGAAAGAAGTTCGCAATTATATAAATGAGTGTGAAATGTGCAAACAGACAAAAGCACCCAACAAAATTCTACGACCACCCATGGGAGAGCAGAGTGCATCAACCAGACCCTTCCAAAGGTTATACGTTGATATTCTCGGCCCCTATCCACGTAGTAAAAAAGGATATACCGGATTGCTAATCGTGCTAGATCATTTCAGCCGATATCGTGGCTCTGTCCACTTAAAAAAATTCACTACTTCAGCCATTAATACCTTTTTATGCGAACGAATTTTTTTGTGAATTTGGAGTACCAGAGACACTAATTAGTGATAACGGATCCCAGTTTAAGGCTAAAGAATTCGAGACAATGTTAACCAAATGGGGTATACGTCATGTTTGTACCGGTCTTTATTCACCGCAAAGTAATGCGGCGGAAAGAGTCAATCGTTCTTTATTGTCAGCTATACGATCATATCTGCGAGAAGATCAAACAGACTGGGATTTGAACTTAACAAGTATCTCGTCTGCTCTTCGTTCGGCTCTGCATCAGTCCATAGGCTGTTCTCCGTATAAAGCTCTGTTTGGCTTTAACATGATTAACCATGGGTCCGATTATAAGCTCTTGAAACAATTATCCCTACTAGAGGAACATACTCGGTTGGATAGAGTGGACAAATTAGCATTATTACGGGAAGACATAAAAAGAATAGCCGTAAGGCATATGAAACGAATGTTAGGCAATACAACCTAAGATCGAACCCTTGGTATATAGAGAAGGACAAGAAGTCTTTAAGCGAAACTTTTTCTTAAGCAATTTTAGTCAGAATTACAAGAAGTTAGGTCATCAATTTTCAAAGTGTAGAATTAAAAAGAAATTAGGTAACGCGTTTTATCTATTAGAAACGTTAACAGGAAAAGAAATCGGAACATATCACGCAAAAGATATCCGAAGCTAATTCCAGCTAATCTGTCTGCGATTACTCGTCAGATTATCTGTGGTTGTAATGGTTGGCCTTGTAGAAAATAACTAAAGTTCAAAAGAATATTTAAAATATCGGCTTTCGCGCCATACGATATTCGAACTCCCTCTCCAGCCCTAGTGGATAACAAATAGCTGCTCCAAGTTGCCAGCTGATCCTCTCAATCGAATTATCGATTATAAAATAACTACCGACCCAAGCCGCGTGTGTCCTGAAAAAGTTCTTTTCTTTTCCGCCGATTCACCTGAACAGAAGTGCATAGCTCTGAATAACAAAAGTGCATATCAAACATAACAAGTGCCACGCGCCCGTGTCCGCATTTTATAAAAATCTCACGGCATCCGCGACCTAATCAGCTAATTTAGCTAACAGGCGCACACCCACCAATCCCGAGCTAAAGGTACGGTAAATATTTCGAGACAAAAAGCATAACGAAATTAATTTACTTTTATCTCGTATAGGCAGCCAAATACCGCGTGTTCTCACGGCCGGCTGCCCCGGCATTGCCTTACATACAGGCCTACGGATTAACTTGAACTATATTAGTCAAGCATACAGCAGCTGTACCTGCAATTTTCATTTTCGGTAAATAGTTTCCGTATAGTGAAAACTTTCGGTCCATTAAAAACAACATTTCTTACAGTCGTTCCTTAATAAAAAGGCCACGTTTGTGCCTTATAAAAGGGCGAGCGAAAACCCTTTCGACCCAGCAGCTATGTTTAGCGCGGTCGCAGCGACACAAATCAAGCTTTAACATCGTCGCTTGTTGTTGTTGTCATCCTACCCGCGCTCATCAAGGCGGCTGAGCAGCGTGGAGGGAAGGGCAACGCCCACAACTGCACCGAGGGAGGAATCCTTGCCCGGCCAGGATCGACAGTTGCTGAAAAATTAAGATAAACCCCTTTGCCATTTGACTAAAATCTGTTTTCATTGAAGCCTATAGGCTAGTGTTTGAGTTTTTGTCGAAAACAATTGTAACAGTTAATTTTTTTTCTGTGCATATTCTTTTCTCCTCTGCCACCCAAAATGTAAACAATTATAAATATGTAGTCGCAGAACGCATAAACGAATGCGGAGAAGGTGAAGAGAGACATAGTAAATGTGAGGATAAAAACAAAAAAAAAACAAGAAAAAATGCAGTCATAAGTTAGGGAAATTAAACTCCAGAACAAATCATTCATATTAAGTTAACCCCTCTAAACATGCAAACAGCTCTTCATCCCTGTCAACGTGAAGGCCTTCAACGAGGATCGGAATGTGGGTAAGTGAACCAAGCAAACTGGATTTATAATATGAAGTGAAAAGAAAACAAAATTAAATCAAAAATAAAACAAAGCA
Source organism: Drosophila bocqueti (assembly GCA_018151655.1). Classification (NCBI taxonomy): domain Eukaryota; kingdom Metazoa; phylum Arthropoda; class Insecta; order Diptera; family Drosophilidae; genus Drosophila; species Drosophila bocqueti. The sequence continues at coordinate 59,680 of JAECXF010000065.1, forward strand.
AATTATTAAGTCAACCTAATGTGAATGATCTGTCCGTTTTATACTGCCCAATCCCATCGCCCACGGCTGACGATAATGAGCATAAAAGCTCCGTCCGTGATTTGTTTTCGTTTTGATGCGTTGGATTGCAGCTAAGCTTGCATCGTTAAGAAAGTTCGTATGTGCAAACTCGCAGTTAGTTAATTGATAATGCTCATTCTCTTCTCCGTTCGCTTTGCATTCCCAAATTAGTGTTGTTGTTGTGCTGCGATTATATTTTGCGATCTTAATGAAGATACCTGATGATCATTAAGTACGATAAGAATAAGCTTAGGAGCGATGCGCTTAATAATTAACCATGCATATGTAAGCAAAATAGTAACGAAGGCAACTATGAGACCCAAACAAATCTAGCTTTTAAAAATCACAAAAATCAAATGAATATTATATCGTAGAGTAAAATCAATATCTTAATTAAATATTAATCCTTATTATTATTAATTAAATCCAAATTAGAAATTATTAATGGAACACCGCAAACGTAATCATGCCATACATCTGAACTTTTGTTTACGTTTTTCTTTCTGAAAGTTATTGAATAAATAATTATGTATTGCATATCTTGATCCGCATAATTATGAGTGAGTAGATGTTATTCTTTCGCGACCTGGGGATTTGAATGGTTTGATCGGCTACAATTTGGGGTCTTTGTTAACAATTAAAGGTCAAAGGCATTGGTAGGGTGGGTAGCGACTCTGTGTGCGTCAAACATCATCTAAGACGCCACACCATTAATCCTGTTGTTCACATATTTCCCTTTCGCTTTGATTTTAGTCTTTTGGTTTGAGTATTTGCTCAGATCTGGTTCTAGGGCAAATAGCTTTTGGTATTTTCGCCATGATCGGATGGCTTATTAGTTTCTGGCAGGGACTCTATAAATTTTCTTAATGTAATGTCAGGAGCAGATACAGCAAAAACCCCCCCATCCCGGAAGAGCTAGAAGTAACAAGGGGTCCCGCTCCGCTGTACACTCTGCTAGCCTGAGAGAGCGAAAGCCATCGTTTCGTTGTTTAACCTGAGGAATAATGGTAATCATTTCGGTTCAGGGTAGGCAACCATTACAAAAGTTTTTGGCGCTCTCAAGTTGTATACGCTGATGACTAGGGTCAATGATTTTGGTTTTCAGTAAATATAGCGCAGTCATTACATAAGTTCTGGCGCCCAACGTGGGGCTACGATATTTGAATTCTACCATCTTATAGATTCAGTTATTAAGCCCATTGGTCTTGTAAGTTTGAGAAATGGCACAGTTAATTTATTTTTTTCGGATTTCGAATTATTTGCGCGAGGGAGTAATATCGACCAATATAAATAATAGGAACATTGTGTATTACATTTGGATTTTTTAAGAAACAAAACATCGTTAAGTTAATGTAGGAGCAGGATCGTCAAACATTCAATAGCTCAATTAACTTGTTATAGAAAAAGAAAACTCAAACTCACTAGATGGATAGCTCGTTTTGTTTTCGCATGATAAATTACTGGTAGTGAACTGTACTAACTAGGATAACTATATTCGATACTTTCTGGACATCGTAGGTTTGCGAAAGTGGACTTTTACGACCAAAGTGGGGTATGGTGTACTAAACTGCAGTATAACTTCATTAAGTATCATCAACGGAGTGAGGAAACTGTTTATCGGTTGGCTGCTTGCAACGTCGTATTGACTGGAATACCTAGAGTATGCGTAAGCGTACCTATGTCCGTTAACTCTGACCAGTAACTGGCTTAACGTCAAGGTCTACAGGAAGAATCATTCTAGGTAAAGGAAATAGCCCAAACATACTTAAAAATATAAATAAAGTAATAAGCACAAATTTTAAAATGAGATTTGTGGTAACCAGGATAAAGGAAGATCAAATTATCATTTCCCCAAAGAACAGGTCTAAGCGAAGAGATATAATAAATATTAAAAAAAAAAATAATAAAAAAATAAAATAAAATAAACAACATACAAAAAAATAAATAAACATTTGAGAACGTATTACAAACAAAGACAAAGAACTTAACAGAAACACTATGCCAATTCATCATAGTCCTGATAGAGGTTTAGCCCCAATGGCTACTCAAGAGGTGTGTTTGCTTTGCGGAGATCCACTGGCCAATACCCAGCCTTGTGCAATCACCCCTTGTAAGCATATATTTCATAAAACTTGTGTTGATAATCGATTCCACCCGGACAAAGAAAACGAATGCCCGGTGTGCTTTACAAAAGTTCTGCTAAAGGAGGTTAAAGTAGTTATTGGAAATTGCTCTCCGGAGTCGAGAAACGGCTCACAAGAAAATCAGAATACCCGTCCCCATACTCGATCAGTTGCTAGACAGCTAGAGCTAGGAGAAATTCCGCCAGTGGCAGGAGATCTTCTGCAGCAACAAGACTTAATACCTAACATAGGCCCAGTAACAGCGGCTGCCGAAAGTAATCGAGGTGCCAGGGGCAACTACAACAATATGGACAGAGGTACTGCTACTAGAAGAAATATACGTCGAGGCAGACCTCCTAGAAGATTCAATCGGAGTGACGACAATCTTAATGAAGATAATTGGTCGCAACCGGACATTGAGAGTTTAGTTAGAGAAACTGTTAGGCAGATGATGCAATCGTTATCGATCAGAAATAGTCAAGAAAATCGACAGCAAGGAAGACCGTCCTTGGGTAACCAAAGTCCTATTTCACATACTTCGACCATTCTTGCAACAAATAAGGTAGCAGATATTATTCAAAACCCCCGTTTTGAAGGAACCTCAGAAGGTCTGTCAGTTGAAGAATTTTTATACCGAGTACAAGTGTTGACTCGAGAGCATCTTAATAATGATTTTGATGCACTTGTCCGAAATGTACATCAGCTGTTAGTTGGAAAAGCTAGTTCTTGGTTTTGGCGAATGCATAAACAAACAGAGAACCTGTAATGGTTGGCCTTGGAGAAAATAACTAAAGTTCAAAAGAATATTTAAAATATCGGCTTACGCGCCATACGATATTCGAACTCCCTCTCCAGCCCTAGTAGATAACAAACAGCTGATCCAAGTTGCCAGCTGATCCTCTCAATCGAATTATCGATTATAAAATAACTATCGTTTCCGACCCAAGCCGCGTGTGTCCCGAAAAAGCTCTTTTCTTTTCCGCCAATTGCCTAGCACAGAAGTGCATACATCCGAATAAGAGAAGTGCATATTAAACATAAAAAGTACCTCGCGCCCGTGTCCGCACTTTATAAAAATCTCACGGCATCCGCGACCTAATCAGCTAATTTAGCTAACAGGCGCACCCCCGCCAATCCCGAGCTAAAGGTACGGTAAATATTTCGAGACAAAAAGCATCACGAAATTAATTTACTTTTATCTCGTATAGGCAGCCAAATACCGGCTGCCCCGGCATTGCCTTACATACAGGCTTACGGATTAACTTGAACTTTATTAGTCAAGCCTACAGCAGCTGTACCTGCAATTTTCATTTTTTCGGTAAATAGTTTCCGTATAGTGAAAACTTTCGGTCCATTAAAAACAACATTTCTTACAGTCGTTCCTCAATAAAAAGGCCCCGTTCGTGCCTTACAAAAGGGCGAGCGAAAACCTTTTCGACCCAGCAGCTAGAGTTAGCGCGGTCGCGGCAGCACCAGCCAGACGCACACATAGTCGTTTGTGTTGTTGTTTCCCTACCCGCGCTCATCAAGGCGGCTGAGCAGCGCGGAGGGAAGGGCAACGCCCACAACTGCACCGAGGGAGGAATCCTTGCTAGGCCACGATCGACAGTTGCTGAAAAATTAATATAAACCCCTTTGCCAGTTGACTAAAATCTGTTTTCATTGAAGCCTATAGGCTAGTGTTTGAGTTTTTGTCGAAAACAATTGTAACAGTTAATTTTTTCTGTGCATATTCTTTTCTCCTCTGCCACCCAAAATGTAAACAATTATAAATATATAGTCGCAGAATGCATAAACGAATGCGGAGAAGGTAAAGAGAGACATAGTAAATGTGAGGATAAAAACAAAAAAAAACAAGAAAAAATGCAGTCATAAGTTAGGGAAATTAAACTCCAGAACAAATCATTCATATTAAGTTAACCCCTCTAAACATGCAAACAGCTCTTCATCCCTGTCAACGTGAAGGCCTTCAACGAGGATCGGAATGTGGGTAAGTGAACCAAGCAAACTGGATTTATAATATGAAGTGAAAAGAAAACAAAATTAAATCAAAAATAAAACAAAGCAAATTATTAAGTCAACCTAATGTGAATGATCTGTCCGTTTTATACTGCCCAATCCCATCGCCCGCGGCTAACGATAATGAGCATAAAAGCTCCGTCCGTGATTTGTTTTCGTTTTGATGCGTTGGATTGCAGCTAAGCTTGCGCGTAATGATGATATGATTAATAATGATCGTTAAGAAAGTTCGTATGTGCAAACTCGCAGTTAGTTAATTGATAATGCTCATTCTCTTCTCCGTTCGCTTTGCATTCCCAAATTAGTGTTGTTGTTGTGCTGCGATTATATTTTGCGATCTTAATGAAGATACCTGATGATCATTAAGTACGATAAGAATAAGCTTAGGAATGTAAACAATTATAAATATGTAGTCGCAGAACGCATAAACGAATGCGGAGAAGGTGAAGAGAGACATAGTAAATGCGAGGATAAAAACAAAAAAAAAAAGAAAAAATGCAGTCATAAGTTAGGGAAATTAAACTCCAGAACAAATCATTCATATTAAGTTAACCCCTCTAAACATGCAAACAGCTCTTCATCCCTGTCATCGTGAAGGCCTTCAACGAGGATCGGAATGTGGGTAAGTGAACCAAGCGAACTGGATTTATAATATGAAGTGAAAAGAAAACAAAATTAAATCAAAAACAAACCAAAGCAAATTATTAAGTCAACCTAATGTGAATGATCTGTCCGTTTTATACTGCCCAATCCCATCGCCCACGGCTGACGATAATGAGCATAAAAGCTCCGTCCGTGATTTGTTTTCGTTTTGATGCGTTGGATTGCAGCTAAGCTTGCATCGTTAAGAAAGTTCGTATGTGCAAACTCGCAGTTAGTTAATTGATAATGCTCATTCTCTTCTCCGTTCGCTTTGCCTTCCCAAATTAGTGTTGTTGTTGTGCTGCGATTATATTTTGCGATCTTAATGAAGATACCTGATGATCATTAAGTACGATAAGAATAAGCTTAGGAGCGATGCGCTTAATAATTAACCATGCATATGTAAGCAAAATAGTAACGAAGGCAACTATGAGACCCAAACAAATCTAGCTTTTAAAAATCACAAAAAAAAAAATCAAATGAATATTATATCGTAGAGTAAAATCAATATCTTAATTAAATATTAAGCCTTATTATTATTAATTAATTCCAAATTAGAAATTTTTAATGGAACACCGCAAACGTAATCATGCCATACATCAGAATTTTTGTTTACGTTTTTCTTTCTGAAAGTTATTGAATAAATAATTATGTATTGCATATCTTGATCCGCATAATTATGAGTGAGTAGATGTTATTCTTTCGCGACCTGGGGATTTGAATGGTTTGATCGGCTACAATTTGGGGTCTTTGTTAACAATTAAAGGTCAAAGGCATTGGTAGGGTGGGTAGCGACTCTGTGTGCGTCAAACATCATCTAAGACGCCACACCCTTCATCCTGTTGTTCACATATTTCCCTCTCGCTTTGATTTTAGTCTTTTGGTTTGAGTATTTGCTCAGATCTGGTTCTAGGGCAAATAGCTTTTGGTATTTTCGCCATGATCGGATGGCTTATTAGTTTCTGGCAGGGACTCTATAAATTTTCTTAATGTAATGTCAGGAGCAGATACAGCAAACCCCATCCCGGAAGAGCTAGACGTAACAAGGGGTCCCGCTCCGCTGTACACTCTGCTAGCCTGAGAGAGCGAAAGCCATCGTTTCGTTGTTTAACCTGAGGAATAATGGTAATCATTTCGGTTCAGGGTAGGCAACCATTACAAAAGTTTTTGGCGCTCTCAAGTTGTATACGCTGATGACTAGGGTCAATGATTTTGGTTTTCAGTAAATATAGCGCAGTCATTACATAAGTTCTGGCGCCCAACGTGGGGCTACGATATTTGAATTCTACCATCTTATAGATTCAGTTATTAAGCCCATTGGTCTTGTAAGTTTGAGAAATGGCACAGTTAATTTATTTTTTTCGGATTTCGAATTATTTGCGCGAGGGAGTAATATCGACCAATATAAATAATAGGAACATTGTGTATTACATTTGGATTTTTTAAGAAACAAAACATCGTTAAGTTAATGTAGGAGCAGGATCGTCAAACATTCAATAGCTCAATTAACTTGTTATAGAAAAAGAAAACTCAAACTCACTAGATGGATAGCTCGTTTTGTTTTTCGCATGATAAATTACTGGTAGTGAACTGTACTAACTAGGATAACTATATTCGATACTTTCTGGACATCGTAGGTTTGCGAAAGTGGACTTTTACGACCAAAGTGGGGTATGGTGTACTAAACTGCAGTATAACTTCATTAAGTATCATCAACGGAGTGAGGAAACTGTTTATCGGTTGGCTGCTTGCAACGTCGTATTGACTGGAATACCTAGAGTATGCGTAAGCGTACCTATGTCCGTTAACTCTGACCAGCAACTGGCTTAACTTCAAGGTCTACAGAAAGAATCATTCTAGGTAAAGGAAATAGCCCAAACATACTTAAAAATATAAATAAAGTAATAAACACAAATTTTAAAATGAGATATGTGGTAACCAGGATAAAGGAAGATCAAATTATCATTTCCCCAAAGAACAGGTCGAAGCGAAGAATATATAATAAATATTAAAAAAAAAAAAAAATTAATAAATAAACATTTGAGAACGTATTACAAACAAAGACAAAGAACTTAACCGAAACACTATGCCAATTCATCATAGTCCGGATAGAGGTTTAGCCCCAATGGCTACTCAAGAGGTGTGTTTGCTTTGCGGAGATCCACTGGCCGATACACAGCCTTGTGCGATAACCCCTTGTAAGCATATATTTCATAAAACTTGTGTTGATAATCGATTCCACCCGGACAAAGAAAACGAATGCCCGGTGTGCTTTACAAAAGTTCTGCTAAAGGAGGTTAAAGTAGTTATTGGAAATTGCTCTCCGGAGTCGAGAAACGGCTCACAAGAAAATCAGAATACCCGTCCCCATACTCGATCAGTTGCTAGACAGCTAGAACTAGGAGAAATTCCGCCAGTGGCAGGAGATCTTCTGCAGCAACAAGACTTAATACCTAACATAGGCCCAGTAACAGCGGCTGCCGAAAGTAATCGAGGTGCCAGGGGCAACTACAACAATATGGACAGAGGTACTGCTACTAGAAGAAATATACGTCGAGGCAGACCTCCTAGAAGATTCAATCGGAGTGACGACAATCTTAATGAAGATAATTGGTCGCAACCGGACATTGAGAGTTTAGTTAGAGAAACTGTTAGGCAGATGATGCAATCGTTATCGATCAGAAATAGTCAAGAAAATCGACAGCAAGGAAGACCGTCCTTGGGTAACCAAAGTCCTATTTCTCATACTTCGACCATTCTTGCAACAAATAAGGTAGCAGATATTATTCAAAAGTGGGGAGTGCGTTTTGAAGGAACCTCAGAAGGTCTGTCAGTTGAAGAATTTTTATACCGAGTACAAGTGTTGACTCGAGAGCATCTTAATAATGATTTTGATGCACTTGTCCGAAATGTACATCAGCTGTTAGTTGGAAAAGCTAGTTCTTGGTTTTGGCGAATGCATAAACAAACAGAGAACCTTAACTGGCAACAGTTTGCTATTGCATTGCGCTCCCAATACAAAGAAAGTCGATCAATGACAGAGCTACGCGAACAAATTCGCGCTCGAAAACAAAGACATGGCGAATCGTTTGATACCTTTTACGAATCCATTTGTAAACTTATGGATAAACTGTCAGTGCATTTTGAAGAACAGGAGTTAATGGAATTAGTACAGGGTAATTTGCTTTCTGATATGAAAGAGAGGTTACTGTTTGAAGACATCTTCTCCATAGAACACCTTAGAAAATTGGTTCAAAAGAGAGAGCGTTTTCTGCAGGATACAGGGAAAATCGTTCGAACTCAGATGAAACCCAAAGAGACAGCTTATCGTGTCTACGCAGTAGAGGAAGATGCTATAGAAGAGGAAGGAAACGAAGAAGAAGATAATGATATTTCGGCGTTGCGAGCTCCCTCGAAAGTTATTTGCTGGAACTGCAACAAGGCAGGGCACATATTTGAAGATTGTTTAGCAGAACGTCGCGTATTTTGCTATGGATGCGGCAAACCAGACATGTATAAACCAAATTGTCTGACTTGTAAAAACCGGTCGGAAAACCGAAAGGCCGGGGCATCCCTAAACAATCGGATGTCCCAAAAGTAGATAAGGAATTTATTAATTTACCAGAGAATAGGATAAAGGAGAAGAGAAGTATTGAAATAAAGGATATTCCATCCCAAGTATTAAAAGGCATAGACAACACTCAACCGCCAAGAGAACCGAAAACAGCGTTTCGGCCATATGAAGAAAGGCTTCGAAACTATTATTTAGTTAGAGATAGAATATTTAGTGAGAAAACTCGGAATAGGAAACGGAATACAAGACGATTAAAAAACTATTATTTGAATTTAAGAAATAAAAGACTTAATATAGTATCCACCATATTTCAAAACACATCGGATAGAAGAAGTTATGCAAACGTGTCCTTTCTGAATTTTACAGAATGGGGATTGCTGGACACAGGAGCAAATGTTAGCTGTATAGGAGCAGATTTAGCTTTGCATAATTTTAGTTCTTTTCCTGGATATAAAGCCCTTGTATCACAAGTGAAAACGGCCGATGCCAAGGCACATAAGGTATTAGGAATATTGAAAGTTTGTATGAAATATAAGGAAAATGTACATGATATGGAGCTATATATTATTCCCACCATAGCTCAGAGACTCATATTAGGAATAGATTTTTGGAGAACCTTTGAGTTAGCGCCTAAGATAGTTGGAGCCATGGAAAAGCCTCTTGACTTGAAAATAAGCCAGGACTCCTATCCGCTCAATGAGACTCAACTTCAACAATTAGAAGCGGTAAAGGAATTGTTTCCAAATTTTTCAAAACAAGGTTTAGGGCGTACTTCATTACTAAAGCATCATATCGATGTAGGATTGGCCACTCCAGTGAAACAGAGACACTACCCAGTCAGTCCCGCCGTCGAAAAAGTTCTTTATACTGAAATCGATCGAATGCTAGAGCTTGGAGTGATAGAACCTTCAAACAGTTCTTGGAGCTCACCAATTCGAATGGTTATTAAACCAAATAAAGTAAGACTTTGCTTGGATGCGCGAAAGTTAAATGAGGCAACTAAAAAAGATGCGTATCCTTTACAAAGCATCGATGGGATTTTCTCTCGCTTGCCAAAGGCCAATATTATTAGTAAACTGGACCTGAAGTATGCCTATTGGCAGATACAGTTAACGGAAGAGGCAAAACCACTCACGGCTTTCACAGTGCCAGGTCGAGCTCTTTTTCAATTCATCGTAATGCCATTCGGCTTATGTAACGCACCATCCACTATGTGTCGTCTAATGGATGATCTAATTCCTACTGATCTCCGTCATTGTGTATTTGGATATTTAGATGACTTATGCATAGTTACCGAAGACTTTGAATCCCATTTGTCGGTACTGATCCGTATTGCAGAGCAGTTTCGAAAAGCAAACTTAACATTAAACATTAGTAAGAGCCATTTCTGTGTGACCAAAGTTAATTATTTAGGATACGTCATTGGCGACGGAGGTATTTCCACGGATCCTGCCAAGATATCCTGTATTTTGAACTGGCCTGCTCCTCGTAATATCAAGCAAGTCAGAGGATTTTTAGGTGTATGCGGCTGGTATCGCCGTTTTATTTCTAATTTTGCCGACTTAACTTTTCCTATCACAGAGCTCTTGTCAAGAAGTAAGACCTTTAAATGGTCACCGGAAGTACAGGATGCTATGGATGCATTAAAGCTGAAGCTTACCTCTGCCCCGGTACTGCATAATCCTGACTTTACGCAAAAATTCTTTCTTCATTGCGATGCGAGTGACTATGGCATTGGAGCAGTCTTAGTTCAAGTGTCTGAGTCGGGAGATGAAAGGCCCATAGCGTTCATGTCCAAGAAACTTTCCAAGTCACAACGAAATTATAGTGTCACCGAGCGTGAGTGCTTGGCCGTAATATTGTCAATCGAAAAATTCCGTTGCTATCTCGAGTTGCAGGAATTTGAGGTGATAACAGATCACTCCAGCCTAGTTTGGCTAATGAGGCAACAAAACGTATCAGGCCGTCTTGCCAGATGGATTTTTCGGTTACAAGGATTTAAATTCACCATATCTCATCGAAAAGGGAAGGATCATATCGTGCCAGATGCCTTATCGAGGATATGTGAGTAAAACATTGAAAGTCTAGAGTTTGTAGGTCCCGAAATCGATTTAGACTCTGATGCTTTTAATAAGCAAGAGTATGTAGAACTCCGAAATAGAATAGAAGAAAACGTAGATAAATTTCCTGATTTACGAGTCCATGGTAAATTCGTATACATACGAACTGACCATCCAACAGGGAATATAGAACAAGAAGCTGATAGTTGGAAACTCTGGGTCCCAGAAAAGCTACGAGCTGCTGCTATTTGGCAGGCCCATGATAGTGTCGTTTCTGCTCATGGAGGAATACAAAAGACTATTGAGAGACTACGACGAAACCTTTTTTGGCCAGGATTGTCGAAAGAAGTTCGCAATTATATAAATGAGTGTGAAATGTGCAAACAGACAAAAGCACCCAACAAAATTCTACGACCACCCATGGGAGAGCAGAGTGCATCAACCAGACCCTTCCAAAGGTTATACGTTGATATTCTCGGCCCCTATCCACGTAGTAAAAAAGGATATACCGGATTGCTAATCGTGCTAGATCATTTCAGCCGATATCATTGGCTCTGTCCACTTAAAAAATTCACTACTTCAGCCATTAATACCTTTTTATGCGAACGAATTTTTTGTGAATTTGGAGTACCAGAGACACTAATTAGTGATAACGGATCCCAGTTTAAGGCTAAAGAATTCGAGACAATGTTAACCAAATGGGGTATACGTCATGTTTGTACCGGTCTTTATTCACCGCAAAGTAATGCGGCGGAAAGAGTCAATCGTTCTTTATTGTCAGCTATACGATCATATCTGCGAGAAGATCAAACAGACTGGGATTTGAACTTAACAAGTATCTCGTCTGCTCTTCGTTCGGCTCTGCATCAGTCCATAGGCTGTTCTCCGTATAAAGCTCTGTTTGGCTTTAACATGATTAACCATGGGTCCGATTATAAGCTCTTGAAACAATTATCCCTACTAGAGGAACATACTCGGTTGGATAGAGTGGACAAATTAGCATTATTACGGGAAGACATAAAAAAGAATAGCCGTAAGGCATATGAAACGAATGTTAGGCAATACAACCTAAGATCGAACCCTGTGGTATATAGAGAAGGACAAGAAGTCTTTAAGCGAAACTTTTTCTTAAGCAATTTTAGTCAGAATTACAATAAGAAGTTAGGTCATCAATTTTCAAAGTGTAGAATTAAAAAGAAATTAGGTAACGCGTTTTATCTATTAGAAACGTTAACAGGAAAAGAAATCGGAACATATCACGCAAAAGATATCCGAAGCTAATTCCAGCTAATCTGTCTGCGATTACTCGTCAGATTATCTGTGGTTGTAATGGTTGGCCTTGGAGAAAATAACTAAAGTTCAAAAGAATATTTAAAATATCGGCTTACGCGCCATACGATATTCGAACTCCCTCTCCAGCCCTAGTGGATAACAAACAGCTGCTCCAAGTTGCCAGCTGATCCTCTCAATCGAATTATCGATTATAAAATAACTATCGTTTCCGACCCAAGCCGCGTGTGTCCCGAAAAAGTTCTTTTCTTTTCCGCCGATTCACCCGAACAGAAGTGCATAGCTCTGAATAACAAAAGTGCATATCAAACATAACAAGTGCCACGCGCCCGTGTCCGCATTTTATAAAAATCTCACGGCATCCGCGACCTAATCAGCTAATTTAGCTAACAGGCGCACACCCGCCAATCCCGAGCTAAAGGTACGGTAAATATTTCGAGACAAAAAGCATCACGAAATTAATTTACTTTTATCTCGTATAGGCAGCCAAATACCGCGTGTTCTCACGGCCGGCTGCCCCGGCATTGCCTTACATACAGGCCTACGGATTAACTTGAACTTATTAGTCAAGCATACAGCAGCTGTACCTGCAATTTTCATTTTCGGTAAATAGTTTCCGTATAGTGAAAACTTTCGGTCCATTAAAAACAACATTTCTTACAGTCGTTCCTTAATAAAAAGGCCACGTTCGTGCCTTATAAAAGGGCGAGCGAAAACCCTTTCGACCCAGCAGCTATGTTTAGCGCGGTCGCAGCGACACAAATCAAGCTTTAACATCGTCGCTTGTTGTTGTTGTCATCCTACCCGCGCTCATCAAGGCGGCTGAGCAGCGCGGAGGGAAGGGCAACGCCCACAACTGCACCGAGGGAGGAATCCTTGCCCGGCCAGGATCGACAGTTGCTGAAAAATTAAGATAAACCCCTTTGCCATTTGACTAAAATCTGTTTTCATTGAAGCCTATAGGCTAGTGTTTGAGTTTTTGTCGAAAACAATTGTAACAGTTAATTTTTTTTCTGTGCATATTCTTTTCTCCTCTGCCACCCAAAATGTAAACAATTATAAATATGTAGTCGCAGAACGCATAAACGAATGCGGAGAAGGTGAAGAGAGACATAGTAAATGCGAGGATAAAAACAAGAAAAAATGCAGTCATAAGTTAGGGAAATTAAACTCCAGAACAAATCATTCATATTAAGTTAACCCCTCTAAACATGCAAACAGCTCTTCATCCCTGTCATCGTGAAGGCCTTCAACGAGGATCGGAATGTGGGTAAGTGAACCAAGCGAACTGGATTTATAATATGAAGTGAAAAGAAAACAAAATTAAATCAAAAACAAACCAAAGCAAATTATTAAGTCAACCTAATGTGAATGATCTGTCCGTTTTATACTGCCCAATCCCATCGCCCACGGCTGACGATAATGAGCATAAAAGCTCCGTCCGTGATTTGTTTTCGTTTTGATGCGTTGGATTGCAGCTAAGCTTGCATCGTTAAGAAAGTTCGTATGTGCAAACTCGCAGTTAGTTAATTGATAATGCTCATTCTCTTCTCCGTTCGCTTTGCATTCCCAAATTAGTGTTGTTGTTGTGCTGCGATTATATTTTGCGATCTTAATGAAGATACCTGATGATCATTAAGTACGATAAGAATAAGCTTAGGAGCGATGCGCTTAATAATTAACCATGCATATGTAAGCAAAATAGTAACGAAGGCAACTATGAGACCCAAACAAATCTAGCTTTTAAAAATCACAAAAATCAAATGAATATTATATCGTAGAGTAAAATCAATATCTTAATTAAATATTAATCCTTATTATTATTAATTAATTCCAAATTAGAAATTATTAATGGAACACCGCAAACGTAATCATGCCATACATCTGAATTTTTGTTTACGTTTTTCTTTCTGAAAGTTATTGAATAAATAATTATGTATTGCATATCTTGATCCGCATAATTATGAGTGAGTAGATGTTATTCTTTCGCGACCTGGGGATTTGAATGGTTTGATCGGCTACAATTTGGGGTCTTTGTTAACAATTAAAGGTCAAAGGCATTGGTAGGGTGGGTAGCGACTCTGTGTGCGTCAAACATCATCTAAGACGCCACACCATTAATCCTGTTGTTCACATATTTCCCTCTCGCTTTGATTTTAGTCTTTTGGTTTGAGTATTTGCTCAGATCTGGTTCTAGGGCAAATAGCTTTTGGTATTTTCGCCATGATCGGATGGCTTATTAGTTTCTGGCAGGGACTCTATAAATTTTCTTAATGTAATGTCAGGAGCAGATACAGCAAAAACCCCCCCCATCCCGGAAGAGCTAGAAGTAACAAGGGGTCCCGCTCCGCTGTACACTCTGCTAGCCTGAGAGAGCGAAAGCCATCGTTTCGTTGTTTAACCTGAGGAATAATGGTAATCATTTCGGTTCAGGGTAGGCAACCATTACAAAAGTTTTTGGCGCTCTCAAGTTGTATACGCTGATGACTAGGGTCAATGATTTTGGTTTTCAGTAAATATAGCGCAGTCATTACATAAGTTCTGGCGCCCAACGTGGGGCTACGATATTTGAATTCTACCATCTTATAGATTCAGTTATTAAGCCCATTGGTCTTGTAAGTTTGAGAAATGGCACAGTTAATTTATTTTTTTCGGATTTCGAATTATTTGCGCGAGGGAGTAATATCGACCAATATAAATAATAGGAACATTGTGTATTACATTTGGATTTTTTAAGAAACAAAACATCGTTAAGTTAATGTAGGAGCAGGATCGTCAAACATTCAATAGCTCAATTAACTTGTTATAGAAAAAAGAAAACTCAAACTCACTAGATGGATAGCTCGTTTTGTTTTCGCATGATAAATTACTGGTAGTGAACTGTACTAACTAGGATAACTATATTCGATACTTTCTGGACATCGTAGGTTTGCGAAAGTGGACTTTTACGACCAAAGTGGGGTATGGTGTACTAAACTGCAGTATAACTTCATTAAGTATCATCAACGGAGTGAGGAAACTGTTTATCGGTTGGCTGCTTGCAACGTCGTATTGACTGGAATACCTAGAGTATGCGTAAGCGTACCTATGTCCGTTAACTCTGACCAGTAACTGGCTTAACGTCAAGGTCTACAGGAAGAATCATTCTAGGTAAAGGAAATAGCCCAAACATACTTAAAAATATAAATAAAGTAATAAACACAAATTTTAAAATGAGATATGTGGTAACCAGGATAAAGGAAGATCAAATTATCATTTCCCCAAAAGAACAGGTCTAAGCGAAGAGATATAACAAATATTAAAAAAAAAAAAAATAAAAAAATAAAATAAAATAAACAACATACAAAAAAATAAATAAACATTTGAGAACGTATTACAAACAAAGACAAAGAACTTAACAGAAACACTATGCCAATTCATCATAGTCCTGATAGAGGTTTAGCCCCAATGGCTACTCAAGAGGTGTGTTTGCTTTGCGGAGATCCACTGGCCAATACCCAGCCTTGTGCAATCACCCCTTGTAAGCATATATTTCATAAAACTTGTGTTGATAATCGATTCCACCCGGACAAAGAAAACGAATGCCCGGTGTGCTTTACAAAAGTTCTGCTAAAGGAGGTTAAAGTAGTTATTGGAAATTGCTCTCCGGAGTCGAGAAACGGCTCACAAGAAAATCAGAATACCCGTCCCCATACTCGATCAGTTGCTAGACAGCTAGAACTAGGAGAAATTCCGCCAGTGGCAGGAGATCTTCTGCAGCAACAAGACTTAATACCTAACATAGGCCCAGTAACAGCGGCTGCCGAAAGTAATCGAGGTGCCAGGGGCAACTACAACAATATGGACAGAGGTACTGCTACTAGAAGAAATATACGTCGAGGCAGACCTCCTAGAAG
The DNA here is from genome assembly GCA_018151655.1 of Drosophila bocqueti. Lineage (NCBI taxonomy): Eukaryota > Metazoa > Arthropoda > Insecta > Diptera > Drosophilidae > Drosophila > Drosophila bocqueti. The sequence continues at coordinate 75,344 of JAECXF010000065.1, forward strand.
ATTCAATCGGAGTGACGACAATCTTAATGAAGATAATTGGTCGCAACCGGACATTGAGAGTTTAGTTAGAGAAACTGTTAGGCAGATGATGCAATCGTTATCGATCAGAAATAGTCAAGAAAATCGACAGCAAGGAAGACCGTCCTTGGGTAACCAAAGTCCTATTTCTCATACTTCGACCATTCTTGCAACAAATAAGGTTGCAGATATTATTCAAAAGTGGGGAGTGCGTTTTGAAGGAACCTCAGAAGGTCTGTCAGTTGAAGAATTTTTATACCGAGTACAAGTGTTGACTCGAGAGCATCTTAATAATGATTTTGATGCACTTGTCCGAAATGTACATCAGCTGTTAGTTGGAAAAGCTAGTTCTTGGTTTTGGCGAATGCATAAACAAACAGAGAAAGGTGTTGGAAAAAAATTAAAAAATATTTAAAATATCGGTACGGCACAATCAACCCCCTCCACTTAGAAAAAAACCAAAAACCCAATAACAGTACTTCATCCAATAAAAAATTTAAAAAAAACAATAATTTCCCCCCCCCCCCCCAGGGGCCGAAAAAAACTTAATAATTTTTTTCCTAACTCAAAAAAAAAAAAAAAAAAAACGAATAAGAGAAGTGCATATTAAACATAAAGTACCTCGCGCACGTGTCCGCACTTTATAAAAATCTCACGGCATCCGCGACCTAATCAGCTAATTTAGCTAACAGGCGCACCCCCGCCAATCCCGGAGCTAGAAGGGGCGGTAAATATTTCGAGACAAAAAGCATCACGAAATTAATTTACTTTTTGTCCTCGTATAGGCAGCCAAATACCGCGTGTTCTCACGGTCGGCTGCCCCGGCATTGCCTTACATACAGGCTTACGGATTAACTTGAACTTTATTAGTCGCCTACAGCAGCCGTACCTGCAATTTTCATTTTTTCGGTAAATAGTTTCCGCATAGTGAAAACTTTCGGTCCATTAAAAACAACATTTTACAGTCGTTCCCTCAATAAAAGGCCCCGTTCGTGCCTTACAAAAGGGCGAGCGAAAACCTTTCGACCCAGCAGCTAGAGTTAGCGCGGTCGCGGCAGCACCAGCCAGACGCACACATTTCCGTATAGTGAAAACTTTCGGTCCATTAAAAACAACATTTCTTACAGTCGTTCCTCAATAAAAAGGCCCCGTTCGTGCCTTACAAAAAGGGCGAGCGAAAAACCTTTTCGACCCAGCAGCTAGAGTTAGGCGCGGTCGCGGCAGCACCAGCCAGACGCACACATAGTCGTTTGTGTTGTTGTTTCCCCTACCCGCGCTCATCAAGGCGGCTGAGCAGGCGGAGGGAAGGGGGCAACGCCCACAACTGCACCGAGGGAGGAATCCTTGCCAGGCCACGATCGACAGTTGCTGAAAAATTAATATAAACCCCTTTGCCAGTTGACTAAAATCTGTTTTCATTGAAGCCTATAGGCTAGTGTTTGAGTTTTTGTCGA
>JAECXF010000066.1:0-66246 GCA_018151655.1 Drosophila bocqueti
GAGAGAGAGAAGACTCTAATACAAAGTGAGACAGAAAAGAGCAGCGAGCAGGATTGCTTGCCTTACAGATAGTGACTGAATAAAAAGAAGAAGACTGAGTGAGACGGAAAATAGTGAGGTTAAATTCGCCGAAAGGCACGTGGCTGCCGATGCAGCAGCAACCCACAAACAAGAAACAGCAATTAAAATAGTGAAAACTTCCAAACAAACCAAACCACAAAATCAGCATAATGCTAACAACAAAAAATACAACTGTGAAAAACATAAACAACAACAGCAATTAAATTGCAGCCAGACAGCAACAACCATACAAAATACATTACAACAATCAATAAATGCAAAGCATATAATTAACTCTAACCAACAACAACTACTTTTACCAAATCAGAAATCAACAACAACAACAACACAATCACTACAGCAAAATAATATACAGCAACAACAACAACTAAAACTACAAAATCAACAACCAGCATTAACAACAACAACAAAACAGGCAACGCCAGCAACACTTTTACTCCATCTAAATCAGCAAATTGGTAAACAACAGCTAAAGTTACAAAAACAACAACCAGCAACAACAGCGCAATCAACAATACAAAACCAACCACAACGATCATTAATACCAGTGCAAATAAAATTCTTTACACAGCAAGAACAACAACAACTACAAAAGCAACAATCAACAGCAGCAACACAATTGCTACAATTAAAACAAGAAACAAATAAACAACAACAAGCAGTATACATATATGAAAACAAAAAAGAAATAATTAATGCAATAAAAACAAAAATAAGTTTAGGGAAAAGAAGAAGTGATAAAAAGCCAAATAAAACCAAAATAATCAAAAAACAGAAATCAAACTTTGAAATGGAGATCAACAAACCGAGCCTCAAACGTCCTACGGCCTCATCAGAGGACTTCTCCGATTCCACCAGCGAGGATGAGGATGAAGAAATGGAAGAGAGTGAAACAGTTCCAAAGGAGGAGATGAATATTCTCATAAATGAACTTCAACAAATGAAAGAAGCTTTTGAAAAACTACAACAAACTCATAAAAAACTACAGCAAACTAATGAAAAACAAAAAAGGACCTTAAGCGAAACAACAATAGCAACAACAATAAAAATAACAACAACAACAGCAACCCAACAAATTAATATCTGACCCGCTGTGAGGTTCTGGGCTGGGCTAGGAAAGAGACCTCGCCCGCCGCCCGGGGCTCTAAAAAAAAAAAAAAAAGAGCCAACAATTGGGTCCTATAAGGGGGGGGGGGCGGGCCGGGGGGGATAGTCTGGCCCCAAACTGAGATAAAATAAAAAAAAAAGGGTCGATAGAGGAGAAGAAATACATGCTTGGGGCCGAAGAACCAGAGAGAACAGAAGAAATAATAGCGAATTTGCTCCGGCCGGCTGTGCCTGGCCCGTCCAAAAATATGTTCAGTTTTTACTTGGAAATTTCCCACAGGACAGAGTTCGCCCAAAAATATAATTAGCAAATAATAAATATACTTTAAATTTAATATATATAATTTTGTTTGATTTTTGGCAAATATTTTTCTCCCAGTGTAGCCGTCTTCATCTCATGGCATTTACATAAGTTAACTTGGTTCGAACTTATTTACTTTAATTTAATTAAACTTTGTTTGATTTTTGTTTAAAGATTTTTCTCCCAGTGTAGCTGGTTCTCCATCTCGTGGTATTTTATTTTATTATTTAATTAAATAATTATTTAATTTAATTTAACTAAATTTTGTTCGGGTTTTTCGTTTAGAGATTTTTCTTCCAGTGTAGCTGTCTCTATCCCGCCATCTCGTAATTTTTCCCACCTCGTGGTATTTAATTTAGTTTGATTCTAAATTATTTAATTAAATTTAATTGACTTTGTTTAAAGTTTGTAAATATTCTTCTCCCAGTGTAGCGGTCTCTGCCTCGTGGCATTTAATTTAGTTTGATTCTAAATTATTTAATTAAATTTAATTGATTTTGTTTAAAGTTTGTAAATATTTCCTCCCAGTGCAGTTCTCCCAACCTCGTGGTTTCCCCGTCTTCGATTTAAATAAACACAATTGGTTAAGTTTTAAATCATTATTATTATTAGTTTTGTTCTCGAAGTATTTTTGCTTAGTGCACTCGCTTTTCTTTTTATGATTTCTTATTTCTTATAATTTCTTACTTTGCTTCCATAATTTCCTAATTTATAATTTCTCAGATTTCCTATTTCTAAACTTCCACATTTTTCTCTCTGTGTTCGCTACGTTTTCATATTTTATACAATTTCTAAATTCTTGTTTTCCGTTTATACATTTTATTTCCGTGTATTCTATGGTTTGCATGTTTGATATAATTCCTTTTAAGTCTTGCACACTTTCTCACAGTGTTCTACAGGTTAGTTAAGGGGGCTCAAACTTATATTTATTCTAGAGTCGGTCTGACCGCACTCTCTGGTGACCACCGCATCGAGGGCTCGCAAAGATTTTCCTACTCACACACACACACTTGCTAGCCAACTCGTTGCGGTCTCACACTACCACTCACCCGTCTCGCTCCGGCACACACTACTGGATCGGCTCCGTCCCGCCGCTGGTCCTGGGCCAGACTTCGCCTTGTCCATTTCCTTCTCCTAATTCCGCTCGCACAAAATCCGTCTCGCACTTCTTACGGTGGCAATCGCCGGCCCGTAGTTCGCTTTTAAAATTTGTTTAGTTTAAGTTTTAAGTTTTCACAGGGTTGTTTGGTCTCGCACGCGGTTTCTGTTTTCTCGTCTCGCAACGCACGTCCGCTTCGGTTTGTCACTGTACTTCCACTCAACTCCGTTTCGCTTCGCGAAATTTCGCGGGTTCTCTTTTGCCTTCTTCCAGGAGTTTACCGTACGATCGGTTGCTCCCTCTCGCTCGCTCTCATGAGCGCTTGCCTATTTTCGGTGGCGTGATCGGGGTGAGTTTTGCCGTGTGCGCTGGTGTGTGTGTGTCGGTGTGTGTTCTAGCCTTCCAGGCTAACGGGGCGAGCTCGGGTTAGTGATGATAGTTTGGTAACTATCGTATCGGGTGTGGGCCGTACCCTACTTAAACTATTGGGAATTAACTCTAACTTATGATTAATATATATTTACATGTTCTGAGTTATGACTATATTTACATGTTATTAAATTATTTTGGGAGGGCCAAACGGTCCCTCACACTGCCATTAGCAGAGCACGACATTCCTCGTGATTTCCCAGCCCTGAAGAAGCCGAAGGTTCAGCCACCAGTAAAAACGACGATGACACCAACAACATCCAAAGCAGCAGCAGCTCTGATGACATCAGCAACCTCAACAACTAGAACAACAACAGCTCAGGAAGATGACCTAAAAAACCTACCGGTAATAGTCATCTATAATATTAATGCTAAGACAATATAAAACACATTACCATTTAAGCACACATTAAATATAATCAACAAAAATATCACACACATTAAAACCTACACCCTTGATAATTTGAATACAGCCAAAACATTGTTAAACAATAATAAGATGTTATATTTTACATATACCCCGAGGCAGCTTAAACCTCATAATATTGTCATAAAAAAAATACCACCAGAGGTCTTTGATAAAAGTGAAATCACACAGGCCTTAAAGGATGTAGTGCCTGAACTAGAAATAATATCGGTCGAGCCTTTTAAAGAAAAGTTCTGGCTTGTCACAATCAAGAAATCTGAAAATATTAAAAATATTTTTAAAATTAAATACCTCTTAAATTGTAAAATTAGCGTAGAAGGCTTTAAGCCACACCCTAATCACATAAAACAATGCAAGCGATGTCAACGCTTTTCCCACGTAGCAAGTAATTGCAATATGCCATATAGGTGTGTCAAGTGCACAAAACCACATGCCCCAGGAAGCTGTGAACTTAAAAAACCAACAACTGAAAGTAAAGTTCAGGTTGTAAAGCCGCAATGTGTAAATTGCGATGGAGAACACACGGCGAACGCAAAAATCTGTCCTGTAAGAAGTAGTTTAATTAAAAAAACTAGCTTCTAAGAGGAAAAATAATGAAGAAAGACTTAACAAAATAATAACAAAAAACCCGCAAACAAGCAAGATAGTTCCTAACCAAACATTCTCAGAGCTCTTCCAAACAAAACACAATTGCACTAACTTAAACAATAGTGAACAAAAAAGGAATACTCATCAAAGTACAATGGAGACAATAGATCAAGACACCATAAAAGCATTTGGAAAGGACATAATAACGTGCATCAAAATAATGCAAGACACACTCATTAATTATCCGAAGACAACTAATGAAAATGAGAAGAAACGAATCTTACTAGATTTTGTGTATAGGTTATCGCAAGCATGAAAATCAAATGCATGTTCCAAAATGTTAATGGCATAAACCAGCTCAGAAAAAGAGCTGAACTTGACCATTTTTTGAGGGCACACAAACCGGATATATTACTCATAGCCGAGCATCACCTAGATGGAACTAAATCGGCTATGCTATCAAATCACAACTTCATCAGACAAAGCATGACAACGGAAGCAAATGCAAATGTCAACTCAGTTGCAATATGTCTAAAGAATGGAGTAAAAAGCCAAGAAGTAAACATACAGCAAACAAAAACAGTTGAAGCCTTAGCACTACAACTTTTTCATAAAAACAGAAAAGGTGAAGCTGAGAATATGGTTGTAGCAGCGCTTTATAACAGACCAAAAATCAGATTAAGAACGGAAGATCTGGACCAAATATATAATGAGATCAAAAGAATACCTAACACCAAACACATAATCATAGGGTGTGACCTGAATGCTAAACACCCCACTTGGAACTACCCAAATTTTTCAAATAACCATATTAATGAGGCTGGGAAGACTCTGTATAAATGGATTACAGATATCCCAGAGCTATCAATCTGTCCACCCCAAGAACCGATTTCTTTATTATAACAACTACTACCTTAAATAATAACAACCTTCAAAATGGTTGTGAAGTCATTAAAGACTATCCTTCTGACCACTCTGCAATAAAAATCGAAATAGAAATAGACCAAAACCGTATACTATATAAAGAACCAAGAACAACCTACAACTATAATAAAATAGACACAATAACCTGGAACACAACAATTCTGAGAAACCTAAACAATATACCAAACAACCTCAACCAAAACAATGAAAACATTGAACAACACGTAATAAAACTAACAGCCGCCATAGGAACTGCTATAAGCACTGTCATACCAAAACACGAAATAGATCCAAAAGCTCCAAACCGATCAGCAATCATACTGGGACCTAAATGCAGACAACTAATAAAACATAAACGGCAACTCAAAAAAATATTACACAACAAAGCCACAACTTTAACAATAAACCTAAAAAACTATATAAAACACAAAATTCTAGAAATAAATAACCATTTAAACATAATAATAGAGGAAATGAAACTTAAAATCATAAGCAAACGCCTAGAAAAAATAAACACAGGAAAAATAAGTTATAGAACCCTCCAACGCACAAACCCATCAATAACAAATAAAGAACAACTTCAAGCAAACATAATACTAAGCAACTCAGAAAAAAACTCAATAGACTATGAACCAAATTCACAAGTATTAACAAATGACTTTGAAAAAGTTAATGCACTAGCCTGGCATTTTGAACAAACGCACAAACAAAACGACAATATGACAATGACTAATACAACACTAAGGCAACACAGATCTGAAATAGAAAGAGAAGTTGAACAACTAAACGAAAACAACGCACAAATAACAACTTTCAACAACACACAAACTGCAGAGTGTAACTGGGAAGATGCAGAACTTCTTGGTTTCACAAACCCCAATGAGTTATTTGAGATAATCAAAGAAAAGAATAACAAAAAGACAATGGGCCCTGATGGAACCAGTAATTTCCTTCTAAAATGCTCCAATATATATTTAGTAACTCACATATGCAAATTATTCAATCACTGCATCAATAACTCATATTTTCCAAATGAATGGAAACACAGCAAAGTAATACCAATTCAGAAACCAAATACAAACCCGCACTCAATAAAAAACTACCGACCAATAGCCATCCTCTCAGCAATAGGAATGCTCTTTGAAAAAGTTCTAACAATACAAATTAAAAAACACCTTAGAGAAAACAATATCTTAAGTGAAAATCAATTCGGGTTCAGAGAAGGCATCTCTGTAAACCATGCTCTTCTAAAAGCCAACAACTTCATCTTTAACAACATACATAAGAAACGAGGATCAATTGCGTGCGCGCTAGATTTTGAAAAAGCGTTTGACACAGTATGGATAAATGCACTCATACACAAAATGAAACAATTAAATTTTAATCTAAATTTAATAAGGACAATACACAGCTATCTCTCAGAGAGAACGTTTCAAGTGTCAACCTTGAGTGATGAAAACTCGATAAGAAGAAACATAACGGCTGGAGTCCCACAGGGATCAATTCTAGGACCCATCTTATACAACATCTACCTGCATGATGTGCCACAGTATATACAGAATCCTCGAACGACAGCTAACATAGCTGATGACATTCTACTGCTTGGATCAGGTGGCTCCACAGCCAGCCTAGAGATAGAGTTTAACAATTACCTAGATGAACTATCGGATTATTTCAAAAAATGGCATTTAAAACTCAACACCTCAAAATGCACTTGCTGCTTTTTTAGGGGGCCACGACTCCGAAAACTATACAAAAACTTAAGACATTACAAGCCAAAATTATATATCAATTATAACATTCCAATAAACTACAACAAAGAAATAAAATATCTAGGCGTAACATATGATGAGAAATTAAGCTTTAAACCACACATAACTAAAACAATAGACATAGCAAAACATAGAACAAAAACCCTTCAACATATATATAACAGAAACAATAGTAATAATATAAATAAATTAACAAAAATTAAGACACTAACCTACCGAAAAATAATACTACCAACTTTGTTATACGAACATATAGCATGGATGAACATAAACTCAAGACTAATGGAGAAACTTAGAACCTATGAAAGAAAAATACTCAGAAGGGCAATAGACCAGCAATACAGAAACAGCACACATCATATAGCAAATAAAAAACTATATAAACTTAGTAAAACAACTAAACTAGATGAACAAGCATTCAAAATATTAGAATCATTCAATGAAAATAACAGAATACAACAAACACAAATCCCATTTGACTATCCAATAGAACTCCTCACTCCAAATCACATATAACATCTCAAACAAAAGAACATAGTATATAATCAGAATAACGAACTCATCTTCTATAACAGGAGATATTTGTCCCTAGACCCTAGAGATGGCTTGCTCTTTCAATAGCAACTTAGAAAAAACATGATCCTGTAAGCAAATCTGTAAATAATCTTGTAAATATCCTCACCTATATAAATATACCTCTGTAAATACACCCCTCCCCCCCTAGATTTAAGAACATACAACAAACAAAAATCAAAGAAAATACTGGGTTTTTTCACAAAACTTTTCCCAGAAATGTCACAATAAGCAAACAGAAAACAAAACAAACACAAAACATAAAAAGCTAAACATAACAAATTTAGAAAACTATAACTACTAACGCTTTGAAAAGCAATTGCGCAAGGCAAAAGTCAACTGCAAATACTATAATCCTAGACTTAGTCCTCCTAGCATTATAAATATATATAAGTGTACACAATGTAAGCTTCACTTTAGACAAATAAATGGATCCTTGAAAAGTAAAAAAAAAAAAAAGTTCGTTTATCATTCGTTCTTCGTGTGTGTGAAGTGAATAAAGTGAAATAATTGAAAATGTCTGGTCGTGGAAAAGAAGGCAAAGTTAAGGGAAAGGCAAAGTCCCGCTCCAACCGTGCCGGACTACAGTTCCCTGTCGGGCGTATTCATCGTCTGCTCCGCAAGGGCAACTACGCCGAGCGCGTTGGTGCCGGCGCTCCAGTTTACCTGGCTGCCGTGATGGAATATCTCGCCGCCGAGGTTCTCGAGTTGGCTGGCAATGCTGCTCGTGACAACAAGAAGACTAGGATCATCCCGCGTCATCTGCAGCTGGCCATCCGTAACGACGACGAGTTGAACAAGCTGCTCTCTGGCGTCACCATTGCCCAGGGTGGTGTGTTGCCCAACATCCAGGCTGTCTTGCTACCCAAGAAGACCGAGAAGAAGGCTTAAGCGTTTATATAGCGTGCCAGTCGAACTTGTACATAGAAACACAAACTCAAACCCAAACGTCCTTTTCAGGACGACCAAACGATTTCAAAAGAAACTTGAATTTTCAAATATGCCTAAAGTGTAAATAATTAACATACATATATTAAATAAATATTGTAATAAATATTATTTGAGTACGGTTGGTGTTTGTAATGTACAGTCGTCAACGAAACAATTCTAGTGAAAACAATGCCTTAATTTTCTTTGAATATTTTGGGTACAGTTTGCATCTTAAAGATACATGGACATAGAATATAAAATCCAGGAATTTGTTCTCATCGCAAGGCATTGCCTGACTACATACAACGAAAATCCCGGCCAATTAAAATGAATTAGCCAAGGAGTTTTTATTCTTCGACTAGAATATTTTATTATACATATATCAATGGAATGATTTGATAATTTTTCTCTTTTATGTAATTAATTGGTGGTCCTGAAAAGGACCGATTGTTGAGTACAGACTGTACTGATTTTTTAACCGCCGAAACCGTACAGGGTGCGGCCTTGTCTCTTCAGGGCGTACACGACGTCCATGGCTGTGACAGTCTTCCTCTTGGCATGTTCAGTGTATGTGACGGCATCACGGATCACGTTCTCCAAAAACACCTTCAGAACACCACGGGTTTCCTCATAAATGAGTCCCGAAATGCGCTTTACGCCGCCACGCCGAGCCAGACGTCGGATAGCTGGTTTCGTGATACCCTGGATGTTATCACGCAGCACTTTGCGATGACGCTTGGCGCCACCTTTTCCCAAGCCTTTGCCTCCTTTACCGCGACCAGTCATTTTTCACTGTTTTATTTTAACACTTCGAAAGTCACCACTGAACTAATGTTGAAGCAGCATCGGCCGCTCCTATTTATACCAAAACTCAGCAATGCACGAGTGAGCCCGAACGCTATGTCCATCTCGCTCTTTGCTCGAAAAATGAAATGGCCTCTGCTTCGGCTACATCTCTCCCTTTTCAACCCTCCACGTTTTGCTATATAAGAAGGTAGCCATGCCGTAGCTCGTTTATTGTGTTTTCAAACTCGTGAAGTGAACAGTGGAAAAATAAGTAAAATCTAAAATGGCTCGTACCAAACAGACCGCTCGCAAATCGACTGGTGGCAAGGCGCCACGCAAACAACTGGCAACCAAGGCCGCTCGCAAGAGTGCCCCAGCCACCGGTGGCGTAAAGAAGCCCCATCGCTATCGCCCCGGAACTGTGGCTCTGCGTGAGATCCGTCGCTACCAGAAGAGTACCGAGCTGCTGATCCGCAAGCTGCCTTTCCAGCGTCTGGTGCGCGAAATCGCGCAGGACTTCAAGACTGACCTGCGATTCCAGAGCTCTGCCGTGATGGCTCTGCAGGAAGCTAGCGAAGCCTATCTGGTTGGCCTCTTTGAAGATACCAACTTGTGTGCCATCCACGCCAAACGAGTCACAATCATGCCCAAGGACATCCAGCTGGCCCGTCGCATTCGTGGCGAGCGTGCTTAAGTTGTTATTGCTTCGACTAGCAGCCAAAGCGCCAATACATTTTGTACAAATCGGTCCTTTTCAGGACCACAAACGTCTTTAAAACTGAGATTATACATTTTCATATATTATAATTTACATACTACAAATATAAAATATACTTTGCGTTTTTATGGTTAAGTTTTTGTTAGTATTTTTAAGCATTTGTATCATTGCAAAATGTGTGACTGTTTTATTTTTCGTATGATTAAGATTAAGATTTCCGGTCCTAAAAATCTTGATCAACAACGACAGCAGAGTTGATTTAGCCATGTTCTGTAGAACAAACATTTTAGTTACATCGTTGAAATTATCAAAAATGTATACAAATTTAATTTAAATACAGCCAATACCACTTTTCCGAAATTAATTTATTATATTTTTTTTAAGGATATTTTTTCTGGTACTGAAGAACTAGTGAGATGGTTCTGATTGGTGGGCTAGCTGAAGCCACCGGACGGGTCGCAGGTTGCGGATAGCGCAAGGCCTCCTGTGGAGGTTAGCTGCGAATAGCGACTTGTCGTGAATAAGCAGTCCCGGACAACAGCGGGGTACCACACCGCTGTGGTACCGACAAGGCGCTTGTCTGACCGTCTTTAATACATAGTCTTACATACTCCATACCTCCTACACGTTTTCCTACCCACATCCTATCCCCAACATCTCACAAGGGCAGTGGTGACGTCCTGAGGCAATGGTGCCACTTCACCCCTAAGCCAGGGTGTCATGCGTTTCCGTGCCCATTGGCTGGTTTGCAGTCAGGGGTAACCGACTGTATTCGGACGGAGCCTCACCGATACCTGGCCGCCTCGGTGAGTAAACCTGGCCCCAGCGTGTTAATGGGGGCTATGACACGCTGGTAATACCTTCCCCTACACTCGTGGGACCAACGTAATGGATTCAAAGAAGATAAAAAATTTTAACACGCGGGACTTAACCGCAACTCAGGTGGCAGAGCGGATAGAGGAGGCGGCTCTGGACGACGGTGGTAAGCTGTCGCTGCGTAGGGCTTGGCCCCTCACCCTAAGAGTGCTGCAAAGCCGAAGGGCCTGGCCCTGACGCAGAGCGCCTCGAAGAGTGCTGCAAAGCTGAAGGGCTCGACCCCGACGCAGAGCGCCTCGAAGGGTGTAGAGACCTTCAAGTCTCGAGTGGCCGGCAGTGAGGCCACCAAACGTACTGACAGCAGGGGGGTCGCAGTGCCCGGCACTGCCCCAGCGGCTGTCCAGCAGGCGGGCGACGCCAGCAGGAGAGACGCTGCAACACCCTCTTCCGTAAGGTCGAGGCAGCAACAGGCGAAGCAACCTGTCCCAGCGGCAGGGCAGCCTGGAGGAGCCGGTGATCCCCTGAGGCAAGGACTCAGCGGAGCCGGCCGTAAATGGTACCTCCGGTACCTCGAGCGTGGCTTGAAGCCGGAGGAGGCCCGGAAAAAAGCACTGGAGCACCGTGCACCGAACGGCCAGGCCGTTGCGGGGACGAACGTGTCTCCAGTGGAGAGAGTCGGCGGCCAGGCCGTTGCGGGAGGAAGCGGCTACTGCAACACACGTCGCCGCTTGACCTCCCCAAGACCGAGTCCAAACGGACCAAGAACGTCGCAGCGCTGGAGGGATCGAGGACCTCGCTAGTCGGGGAAGCGTCCGAAGGTGGCCTCGTACGCAAGTGTAGCCAAGGGCACGAACCTTGCTATACTGGCGGAGGACTACCCAAAGAGGCTCCTGACGAGGAACGAGCTGTCGGCGGTGGAACAGGCCCTCGTCGAAGAGATGAGGAAGGGCTGGACCGCGGCTCTAAACTTTAACGGCATCCAGTTCCGTGATGGTCTACTACTGGTGGACTGCATGGACTGCGATGCCAAGAAGTGGCTGGAGCTGACGGTCCCCAGCATCAGCACCAAGGTGGGTGTACAGCTCCGCACCTGCCTGCAGGATGATGTGCCGGCGATGAACATCGTCACAGTTTACCTGCCACGCACCGCAGGGGAGACGATGGAGAAGTCCCTTGGGCTGCTCAATGAGCAGAACAGGGGCCTTCTCACCCAGACATGGCGGGTCATCCGGCACCTGGAGTCCAAGGGCGGCAAGGTGCTGATGCTCGGCCTGGATGAGGAGGCGTTGACACTCCTTAAGAAGCGCGAAATGCTGGTGAGCTACATGTTCGGCCAGCTTAAGTGCCGCCTGCACAAGAAGCAGGAACCTGTGGGGGCGGAGGTGCCCACTAAGGCGAATACCGACGATGTGCCTGGCACATCAACGGCAACAGCCAAGGAGGCACCCTCCTGCCCCTCGGGCGAAGCAGCTGAGGCCCTGGACTTAGCAGCAGTGGAAGCCGAGTTGGACTCGGTTTCGCTACAGGGGCTGGACCTGGCACGCCTGCACATGGGCGGCGAGGAGGAGCAAACCAGCATTGAGGAGCCATCCGATGATGAGCGGACACCCACCGGGATGCTGTCAGAGGCCTATCTGACGCTCTCGGAGGGTGAAGAAGAGCTCTAAGGATGGGGGTCACCAGCGTGGCACAGATCAACCTGCATCACGCGAAGGCAGCTTCGGCTGTCATCGGCAGGTTGGTCTCCAGGTCGGACCTGGGGCTGGTGCTCATCCAGGAGCCTTGGGTCGTCAGAGGCAGGATCTGCGGCCTAAGTAAAGTGAGTATGCAGACTATTGCAGATGTAAGGGAGGCATCACCGAGAGCTTGTATCTTGGTGCGAAAGGACATTAACTTTCTTTGTCTCTCTCAATTTCTCAACAGAGATCTAGTAGCGGTGATGATCACTAGCGAGCACGGGAGTATTGTGGTGGCGTCGGCATACTTCCCGGGAGACGTGACGGATGCCCCCCCACCAGAGGTTCAGGATCTGGTGCAGCATTGCAGCAGCAAAAGGATACCCCTATTGCTAGGGTGTGATGCCAATGCGCACAATGTTGCATGGGGCAGCACGGACAACAACGGTAGAGGTGAGTGCTTACTAGATTATCTTTTGTCTAGGGATCTCACTATTTTCAATGTGGGGGCCGAACCCACATTCATTACTAGGACCAGGGCAGAAGTACTGGACATCACTTTCGGAAATGAGGGGGGCTCCCGGTTGATCCGCAACTGGAAGGTCTCCTCAGAACCGTCAATGTCGGATCACAGGATCATCCTGTTCGACATTCATAGTAGTCTTAGATTCAGCAAGGTTATCAGGAATCCACGACGGACTGACTGGCCAGCCTATCAGTCCTGCTTGGGATTAAATCTGAGCAGACTGAGTCATAGTAGGAGAGTATCGTCTCCAGAGGATCTTGAGCAACTCTCAAGCGAAATAGGTGACACAATCTTGGATGCATATCATGCAAGCTGTCCCGAAAAGGCAATAGAGTCCAGCAGGGACAATCCCTGGTGGAATAAGAAACTAGGACTACTTCGTGCAGAAGTCAGGAAGCTGTTTAACTCAGCTAAAAAGAACAGCGCAAGTTGGGAATCTTACACCAAAAAGCTGACAGAATATAACAAGGAAATCCGGTACAGTAAGCGTGCTCACTTCCGGAAGTTTTGCTCCACCATAGAGCAAGCCGCACCTGCGGCCAGAGTGTTCAAAGCAATTTCGAAAGGCAAAGTACTTTCTGAACTTTGTCTGAAGAGGGCGGATGGATCATTCACCGAGGATGAGGAGGGAGAAAGCGGAACTTCTCCTGCAAACTCACTTCCCCATGTGTAGAACCATCTCTGATATAGACAACAGTTACGAAAGGATCCCCAACGGGAGACCCAACTGGAGCCTGGCTGCAGCGATCGTAACTGAACAAAAGATTGGGTGGGCGTTGAGTACACTCAGCCCCTACAAGGCTCCGGGGTGGATGGAATTATACCCGTCCACCTTCAGAAGGGTGTCGAACAGCTAATGCTGTTCCTCATAAGTATTTTCCGGGGGAGCCTGGCAATGGGTTACATTCCTAGGGCATGGAGAACGGCTAGGGTGATCTTTATCCCGAAGGCTGGGAAGAAAGACCCCTTTCATCCCAAATCCTTCAGGCCGATCAGCCTAACCTCCTTCCTGCTGAAAACCCTCGAGAAGATTGTGGACAACCACATCAGAAACTCGCACTTGATGCGAAGGCCTCTGCATGCGAATCAGCATGCCTATAGAGAAGGAAAGTCTACTGAATCGGCTCTCTTGAGCCTGGTTGACAGTTTACAGCGCTCCGTAAAGACCAAAGGGGTAGCCCTTTGTGCCTTTATGGACATAGAGGGTGCTTTTGATAACACATCTCATGACGTTGTGGTAAGAGCACTATGTAGACGGGGAGTTGAGACGGGTCTCACGACCTGGCTGGGCAAACTCCTTGATAGCAGAATAGCAGAAGTCACTGTCAACAGTGTGACTGTTAGGAGTTCAAACCACCAGAGGCTGTCCGCAGGGGGTGTCCTATCACCACTACTCTGGAGCCTCGTAGTGGATGAACTGCTAGTTAAACTTACAGCAAATGGGTTTGAATGTCAAGGCTATGCCGATGATATCACCCTAGTATGTAAAGGAAATTTTGAAAGCACATTGTGCGACAGGATCACACTGGGCCTAAGACTTAGCTTAGACTGGTGCAGAGACGTGGGGGCTGAATATCAATCCAGCAAAAACCACAGTGTCGCCTTCACCAATCGCTACAAGCTGAAATCCATTCGGCCCATAGCCATTGGGGGCGCAGAGATTCCGATCTCCACTGAAGTCAAATATCTGGGAGTCATCCTAGACAAAAGACTAATGTGGAGACAACATGGAACACGCCGTTCGCAAGGCCACTATGGCCTTAATGAGCTGTAGATCTCTTGCAGGAAAAATTGGGGAGTGTCTCCAAAGATCCTACTGTGGATGTATGTTGCTATGGTGAGGCCCATAGTCAGCTACGGGGCAGCGGTCTGGGCGAATCGCGCTGACCTTGATGTCACAAAAGGCAACTGGGCAAACTCCAGAGACTTGCCTGCACGTGCATCTCGGGCGCTATGCGCACTTGCCCGTCCACTGCTCTGGATGTGCTGCTCGGGCTTCCACCACTGCACTTGCATATCAAGCACAGTGCGCGTAGATCTACCATGAGGATAACAGGGGCAAGACCAGCTGACTCGGCTGCGACTGCAACTGACCTGTTAGTAGAATATCCGCAGGATGTTCAATTGGCCAAGTTTAGCTTTGATAAGCTCTTTAAAACAGAGCTTAGCAACAAGTCAGAGTGGACCAGCATGTCTACCACCTACGATGTGAAACCACATGCTATTAGGTTGTCCACCGATGGCTCACTAACAGAGGAGGGTGCGGGTGCGGGGGTCTGCGGACCTCGACTCAAATATCACGAACCTCTAGGGCAATTCGCCAGTATCTTCAAGCAGAGGTACACGCGATAGAGAGATGTGCCTCGTTCAATATTGAGCGGGGGTTACAATCGAAGAGACATAGCCATTTTCTCAGATAGTCAGGCAGCAATCAGAGCACTCAGTGCACATAAGATTGTTTCAGACTAGTTTGGCAATGTATAGGAACACTCAATGAGTTGGGTGTGAACAATAAAGTAACCATATATTGGGTACCAGGGCATGCGGGGATCCCCGGCAATGAAGTGGCCGACATAATGGCTAGAAAGGGGGCGAGCACCCCCTTCTATGGTCCGGAGCCCTTCGTGGACTAGGGCCAGGAGTCATCAGCCAGAGCAGTCGTGCGGATCTCATGACTGCCTGCGATGACTTCTGGCGGTCGTCGAAAGGGGCAAGGCAGAGTAAACGTCTGCTAGGCAGCTACAACAGCAAGAGGACCAAGGAATGTTTGGAGTTGAGCAGCGGACCCCTCCAAAAAGACCCGGGTTTCCCCGGGCCGCCGCCGAATCCGCGCCACCCCCAAAAACCCAAAAAAGGGGAGGACAGTCTTTGCAGACTTTGTTTGGAAGGAGAAGAGACTCCGGAGCACCTACTTGAGGGAGGGCCCGGTTTTCAGTCGGGTGGGGGGGGCCCCTGGGGGCCTTTCTCACCCCAAAGGAAATGAGGGCCCTTCGACCAAGCGACATCATCGCTTTTCTGCGATCGATTGAACTGTTCGAGGAGCTATAGCTCATTCACTAGGACGAGGGCACAATAGACCTTAGTGGGCGGGGGGTTTTAACCTCGAAAAAATATTTTTTTTATTTAAAAAAGTTATCAACGATTTTAATAATAAATTGCAAACTGTTTGATCAAATTTATCCAGGATCCAGTATATATTTTTTAATGGAATGGGAATAAAAAATGCGAGTGCGTGGAAACAGTCTAAAATAAACTTATTATTTGGTTTAAAAAAATTTAAAAAGCACGATATTACTGCAAAAGCTATATTTTAAATATTAATATTACTTTAATAAACCTAATATATACAACATTTTATTTTAAAAGTATTTAATTTCGCCTTGCCTTGGCTAATGGGCTCGAGTGAATTCTAATACGAATGTTGTATGGGAGACAAAATAGACCATTACCAAGATACAAATGCATAAATTGTCTTGAAACTTTCACTGACTAAGAAAACTTGATTAGTTTTTTTTTATTAATTTAACTAAAATTAATATATTTTAAAATATTTATATTTTTTAAGTAGCCAAAACCATGGCCAATAGTACCAAGAAAGCCGACGATTTATTTATGAAAGGGCCAATTTGAAAGTGCTCAAAAAATACATTTTTTTTGTAAATTTTGCAAATATTTTCAGATTTTCTGAAAGTAAAAGGTTCAAATTTTACTTTTTCTTAAAAATGTTTTCAATATTCATAAAATTTAATATTTTAAAAGTGGATTTTTCCCAAAATGGTTTGCTTACAAATGTAAATCTTGAACTTTAGGCAGCCATACAAAACTGTGCAAAGTATTATTTCACATTTAAATAAATGCAAATGAATTATGAAACATTTAAGAACTTAAAATCATTAAAACGTTGTATCATTTAAAAAACATAACACAGAGAAAATAAGAAAATAAAATTGCACATCGATCAAACATAGGCAACATAAATGAGCGCTGCCAAACACATAGTTAAACTGCTCTCCTCCTCGATTCTCATATCAACGAGGGACCTCGGTAAGAAAGCGCGCGCCTATTTCTATACAAGCAAAAGTGTTTTTCGTTAGTTTTCAAAAATAAATAGTGAAGCAAAAATGTCGGACTCTGCAGTGGCAACATCCGCGTCCCCAGTGGCTGCCCCACCAGCGCCAGTTGAGAAGAAGGTGGCCGCCAAAAGGCATCTGGATCAGGGGCTACAAAGGCAAAGAAGGCTGCAGTCCCGCCATCACATCCGCCAACTCATCAAATGGTGGACGCTTCCATCAAGAACTTGAAGGAACGTGGGGTTCATCGCTTCTGGCAATCCAAGAAATATATCACTGCCACCTACAAATGCGACGCCCAAAAAACTGGCTCCATTTATCAAGAAGTACTTGAAGTCTGCAGTGGCCAATGGAAAGCTGATCCAAACGAAGGGAAAGGGTGCGTCTGGTTCCTTTAAACTATCAGCCTCCGCCAAAAAGGAGCCCAAGCCTAAGGTTGCTGCCGCTGAGAAAAAGTCAAAAGCAAGAAGGTAGTTGCCAAGAAAGCCGGAGCCACCGCAAAGAAAGCTGCCGGAGCTGCTGACAAGAAACCCAAGGCTAAAAAGGCCGTTGCTACCAAGAAGACTGCCGAAAAGAAGAAAACTGAAAAGGTAAAGGTCAAGGATGCTAAGAAAACTGTTGTCGTAAAGGCAAAACCAGCAGCAGTGAAAGCTAAGCCGACTGCCGCGAAGCCAAAGGCAGCCAAGGCACCAAAAGCCAAGGCAGCGGCATCCGCCAAGCCTAAGAAGGCAGTTAAGAAAGCAACTGCTCCAGCTACCGCTAAGAAGCCGAAAGCCAAGACAACGGCGTCGAAAAAGTAAGATAATATATGTATGTACATTATCGCAATTTTAGATTTCGAAATCTGAAATTTGAAATTGATTTAAACAAGCCCTTTTCAGGGCTACAACACGTTTTTAAAAGAGATCAAAAATTATCAATTGCTTTTAGATACAAATAGTGTTTCCGTTCAACGGGACACGTTTCCCTTACTTGTGGTCTGAACATTGACCAGTATACATAGTAGATGTAGATTCCTAACCAATATATTTAGATTTTCGAAGGACCGCAGAGGAGTTATGTCCAACATTTATTCTTGATCAGCGACTAGGTAGTAGATCTAGAAAAATTTTTAAATTATCGAAAATGAATTTCATATTTAAAATTTTAAAACGTTGGTATGCAGATTTACAGACCAAATAAAAACCAACGCAGACCAAAAAAGTTACATCTTTATTTTCATATTAAATAATTATGCTCTTGAAAATATAGTTTCTTTGGTAAACGTTTTTGTGGCCCTGAAAAGGGCCTTTTTAATGTTTCTCTGCATCCGCGAGAAAATTTACTTGGAGCTGGTGTACTTGGTGACAGCCTTGGTTCCCTCACTGACTGCGTGCTTAGCCAACTCTCCGGGCAGAAGCAGGCGAACAGCAGTTTGGATTTCCCGACTGGTGATGGTCGAGCGCTTGTTGTAGTGCGCCAAACGAGAGGCCTCGGCAGCAATGCGCTCAAAGATGTCATTTACAAAGCTGTTCATGATGCTCATCGCCTTCGAGGAAATGCCAGTATCGGGATGGACCTGCTTCAGGACCTTGTAAATGTAGATAGCATAGCTCTCCTTCCTCTTCCGCTTCTTCTTCTTGTCGTTCTTGGTGATGTTCTTCTGGGCCTTGCCAGCCTTCTTGGCTGCCTTTCCACTAGTTTTAGGCGGCATTATTTCACTTCACTTCACTGCACGATTCACTGATCATAGCAGCACAGTTTTGGTGTTCGCTCTTATACTTTTTTCCATGCAATGTTTTCAGGTCTAAGGCGACCCACCCCTAGCTGAACGCACAGGCAGAACCAAAAGTATAAATTCGTGACATGCAAACGTTCGTTTATCATTCGTTCTTCGTGTGTGTGAAGTGAATAAAGTGAAATAATTGAAAATGTCTGGTCGTGGAAAAGGAGGCAAAGTTAAGGGAAAGGCAAAGTCCCGCTCCAACCGTGCCGGACTACAGTTCCCTGTCGGGCGTATTCATCGTCTGCTCCGCAAGGGCAACTACGCCGAGCGCGTTGGTGCCGGCGCTCCAGTTTACCTGGCTGCCGTGATGGAATATCTCGCCGCCGAGGTTCTCGAGTTGGCTGGCAATGCTGCTCGTGACAACAAGAAGACTAGGATCATCCCGCGTCATCTGCAGCTGGCCATCCGTAACGACGAAGAGTTGAACAAGCTGCTCTCTGGCGTCACCATTGCCCAGGGTGGTGTGTTGCCCAACATCCAGGCTGTCTTGCTGCCCAAGAAGACCGAGAAGAAGGCTTAAGCGTTTATATAGCGTGCCAGTCGAACTTGTACATAGAAACACAAACTCAAACCCAAACGTCCTTTTCAGGACGACCAAACGATTTCAAAAGAAACTTGAATTTTCAAATATGCCTAAAGTGTAAATAATTAACATACATATATTAAATAAATATTGTAATAAATATTATTTGAGTACGGTTGGTGTTTGTAATGTACAGTCGTCAACGAAACAATTCTAGTGAAAACAATGCCTTAATTTTCTTTGAATATTTTGGGTACAGTTTGCATCTTAAAGATACATGGACATAGAATATAAAATCCAGGAATTTGTTCTCATCGCAAGGCATTGCCTGACTACATACAACGAAAATCCCGGCCAATTAAAATGAATTAGCCAAGGAGTTTTTATTCTTCGACTAGAATATTTTATTATACATATATCAATGGAATGATTTGATAATTTTTCTCTTTTATGTAATTAATTGGTGGTCCTGAAAAGGACCGATTGTTGAGTACAGACTGTACTGATTTTTTAACCGCCGAAACCGTACAGGGTGCGGCCTTGTCTCTTCAGGGCGTACACGACGTCCATGGCTGTGACAGTCTTCCTCTTGGCATGTTCAGTGTATGTGACGGCATCACGGATCACGTTCTCCAAAAACACCTTCAGAACACCACGGGTTTCCTCATAAATGAGTCCCGAAATGCGCTTTACGCCGCCACGCCGAGCCAGACGTCGGATAGCTGGTTTCGTGATACCCTGGATGTTATCACGCAGCACTTTGCGATGACGCTTGGCGCCACCTTTTCCCAAGCCTTTGCCTCCTTTACCGCGACCAGTCATTTTTCACTGTTTTATTTTAACACTTCGAAAGTCACCACTGAACTAATGTTGAAGCAGCATCGGCCGCTCCTATTTATACCAAAACTCAGCAATGCACGAGTGAGCCCGAACGCTATGTCCATCTCGCTCTTTGCTCGAAAAATGAAATGGCCTCTGCTTCGGCTACATCTCTCCCTTTTCAACCCTCCACGTTTTGCTATATAAGAAGGTAGCCATGCCGTAGCTCGTTTATTGTGTTTTCAAACTCGTGAAGTGAACAGTGGAAAAATAAGTAAAATCTAAAATGGCTCGTACCAAACAGACCGCTCGCAAATCGACTGGTGGCAAGGCGCCACGCAAACAACTGGCAACCAAGGCCGCTCGCAAGAGTGCCCCAGCCACCGGTGGCGTAAAGAAGCCCCATCGCTATCGCCCCGGAACTGTGGCTCTGCGTGAGATCCGTCGCTACCAGAAGAGTACCGAGCTGCTGATCCGCAAGCTGCCTTTCCAGCGTCTGGTGCGCGAAATCGCGCAGGACTTCAAGACTGACCTGCGATTCCAGAGCTCTGCCGTGATGGCTCTGCAGGAAGCTAGCGAAGCCTATCTGGTTGGCCTCTTTGAAGATACCAACTTGTGTGCCATCCACGCCAAACGAGTCACAATCATGCCCAAGGACATCCAGCTGGCCCGTCGCATTCGTGGCGAGCGTGCTTAAGTTGTTATTGCTTCGACTAGCAGCCAAAGCGCCAATACATTTTGTACAAATCGGTCCTTTTCAGGACCACAAACGTCTTTAAAACTGAGATTATACATTTTCATATATTATAATTTACATACTACAAATATAAAATATACTTTGCGTTTTTATGGTTAAGTTTTTGTTAGTATTTTTAAGCATTTGTATCATTGCAAAATGTGTGACTGTTTTATTTTTCGTATGATTAAGATTAAGATTTCCGGTCCTAAAAATCTTGATCAACAACGACAGCCGAGTTGATTTAGCCATGTTCTGTAGAACAAACATTTTAGTTACATCGTTGAAATTATTAAAAATGTATACAAATTTTAATTTAAATACAGCCAATACAGCTTTCCGAAATTAAATTAAGGCATTTTTAACAAGGTTATCAACGATTTTAATAATAAATTGCAAACTGTTTGATCAAATTTATCCAGGATCCAGTATATATTTTTTAATGGAATGGGAATAAAAAATGCGAGTGCGTGGAAACAGTCTAAAATAAACTTATTATTTGGTTTAAAAAAATATAAAAAGCACGATTTTTCTGCAATAGCTATATTTTAAATATTAATATTACTTTAATAAACCAAATATATACAACATTTTATTTTGAATAGTATTTAATTTCGCCTTGCCTTGGCTAATGGGCTCGAGTGAATTCTAATACGAATGTTGTATGGGAGACAAAATAGACCATTACCAAGATACAAATGCATAAATTGTCTTGAAACTTTCACTGACTAAGAAAACTTGATTAGTTTTTTTATTAAATTAACTAAAATTAATATATTTTAAAATATTTATATTTTTTAAGTAGCCAAAACCATGGCCAATAGTACCAAGAAAGCCGACGATTTATTTATGAAAGGGCCAATTTGAAAGTGCTCAAAAAATACATTTTTTTGTAAATTTTGCAAATATTTTCAGATTTTCTGAAAGTAAAAGGTTCAAATTTTACTTTTTCTTAAAAATGTTTTCAATATTCATAAAATTTAATATTTTAAAAGTGGATTTTTCCCAAAATGGTTTGCTTACAAATGTAAATCTTGAACTTCAGGCAGCCATACAAAACTGTGCAAAGTATTATTTCACATTTAAATAAATGCAAATGAATTATGAAACATTTAAGAACTTAAAATCATTAAAACGTTGTATCATTTAAAAACATAACACAGAGAAAATAAGAAAATAAAATTGCACATCGATCAAACATAGGCAACATAAATGAGCGCTGCCAAACACATAGTTAAACTGCTCTCCTCCTCGATTCTCATATCAACGAGGGACCTCGGTAAGAAAGCGCGCGCCTATTTCTATACAAGCAAAAGTGTTTTTCGTTAGTTTTCAAAAATAAATAGTGAAGCAAAAATGTCGGACTCTGCAGTGGCAACATCCGCGTCCCCAGTGGCTGCCCCACCAGCGCCAGTTGAGAAGAAGGTGGCCGCCAAAAAGGCATCTGGATCAGGGGCTACAAAGGCAAAGAAGGCTGCAGTCCCGCCATCACATCCGCCAACTCAACAAATGGTGGACGCTTCCATCAAGAACTTGAAGGAACGTGGGGGTTCATCGCTTCTGGCAATCAAGAAATATATCACTGCCACCTACAAATGCGACGCCCAAAAACTGGCTCCATTTATCAAGAAGTACTTGAAGTCTGCAGTGGCCAATGGAAAGCTGATCCAAACGAAGGGAAAGGGTGCGTCTGGTTCCTTTAAACTATCAGCCTCCGCCAAAAAGGAGCCCAAGCCTAAGGTTGCTGCCGCTGAGAAAAAAGTCAAAAGCAAGAAGGTAGTTGCCAAGAAAGCCGGAGCCACCGCAAAGAAAGCTGCCGGAGCTGCTGACAAGAAACCCAAGGCTAAAAAGGCCGTTGCTACCAAGAAGACTGCCGAAAAGAAGAAAACTGAAAAGGTAAAGGTCAAGGATGCTAAGAAAACTGTTGTCGTAAAGGCAAAACCAGCAGCAGTGAAAGCTAAGCCGACTGCCGCGAAGCCAAAGGCAGCCAAGGCACCAAAAGCCAAGGCAGCGGCATCCGCCAAGCCTAAGAAGGCAGTTAAGAAAGCAACTGCTCCAGCTACCGCTAAGAAGCCGAAAGCCAAGACAACGGCGTCGAAAAAGTAAGATAATATATGTATGTACATTATCGCAATTTTAGATTTCGAAATCTGAAATTTGAAATTGATTTAAACAAGCCCTTTTCAGGGCTACAACACGTTTTTAAAAGAGATCAAAAATTATCAATTGCTTTTAGATACAAATAGTGTTTCCGTTCAACGGGACACGTTTCCCTTACTTGTGGTCTGAACATTGACCAGTATACATAGTAGATGTAGATTCCTAACCAATATATTTAGATTTTCGAAGGACCGCAGAGGAGTTATGTCCAACATTTATTCTTGATCAGCGACTAGGTAGTAGATCTAG
The DNA here is from genome assembly GCA_018151655.1 of Drosophila bocqueti. Classification (NCBI taxonomy): domain Eukaryota; kingdom Metazoa; phylum Arthropoda; class Insecta; order Diptera; family Drosophilidae; genus Drosophila; species Drosophila bocqueti. The sequence continues at coordinate 23,076 of JAECXF010000066.1, forward strand.
AAAAATTTTTAAATTATCGAAAATGAATTTCATATTTAAAATTTTAAAACGTTGGTATGCAGATTTACAGACCAAATAAAAACCAACGCAGACCAAAAAAGTTACATCTTTATTTTCATATTAAATAATTATGCTCTTGAAAATATAGTTTCTTTGGTAAACGTTTTTGTGGCCCTGAAAAGGGCCTTTTTAATGTTTCTCTGCATCCGCGAGAAAATTTACTTGGAGCTGGTGTACTTGGTGACAGCCTTGGTTCCCTCACTGACTGCGTGCTTAGCCAACTCTCCGGGCAGAAGCAGGCGAACAGCAGTTTGGATTTCCCGACTGGTGATGGTCGAGCGCTTGTTGTAGTGCGCCAAACGAGAGGCCTCGGCAGCAATGCGCTCAAAGATGTCATTTACAAAGCTGTTCATGATGCTCATCGCCTTCGAGGAAATGCCAGTATCGGGATGGACCTGCTTCAGGACCTTGTAAATGTAGATAGCATAGCTCTCCTTCCTCTTCCGCTTCTTCTTCTTGTCGTTCTTGGTGATGTTCTTCTGGGCCTTGCCAGCCTTCTTGGCTGCCTTTCCACTAGTTTTAGGCGGCATTATTTCACTTCACTTCACTGCACGATTCACTGATCATAGCAGCACAGTTTTGGTGTTCGCTCTTATACTTTTTTCCATGCAATGTTTTCAGGTCTAAGGCGACCCACCCCTAGCTGAACGCACAGGCAGAACCAAAAGTATAAATTCGTGACATGCAAACGTTCGTTTATCATTCGTTCTTCGTGTGTGTGAAGTGAATAAAGTGAAATAATTGAAAATGTCTGGTCGTGGAAAAGGAGGCAAAGTTAAGGGAAAGGCAAAGTCCCGCTCCAACCGTGCCGGACTACAGTTCCCTGTCGGGCGTATTCATCGTCTGCTCCGCAAGGGCAACTACGCCGAGCGCGTTGGTGCCGGCGCTCCAGTTTACCTGGCTGCCGTGATGGAATATCTCGCCGCCGAGGTTCTCGAGTTGGCTGGCAATGCTGCTCGTGACAACAAGAAGACTAGGATCATCCCGCGTCATCTGCAGCTGGCCATCCGTAACGACGAAGAGTTGAACAAGCTGCTCTCTGGCGTCACCATTGCCCAGGGTGGTGTGTTGCCCAACATCCAGGCTGTCTTGCTGCCCAAGAAGACCGAGAAGAAGGCTTAAGCGTTTATATAGCGTGCCAGTCGAACTTGTACATAGAAACACAAACTCAAACCCAAACGTCCTTTTCAGGACGACCAAACGATTTCAAAAGAAACTTGAATTTTCAAATATGCCTAAAGTGTAAATAATTAACATACATATATTAAATAAATATTGTAATAAATATTATTTGAGTACGGTTGGTGTTTGTAATGTACAGTCGTCAACGAAACAATTCTAGTGAAAACAATGCCTTAATTTTCTTTGAATATTTTGGGTACAGTTTGCATCTTAAAGATACATGGACATAGAATATAAAATCCAGGAATTTGTTCTCATCGCAAGGCATTGCCTGACTACATACAACGAAAATCCCGGCCAATTAAAATGAATTAGCCAAGGAGTTTTTATTCTTCGACTAGAATATTTTATTATACATATATCAATGGAATGATTTGATAATTTTTCTCTTTTATGTAATTAATTGGTGGTCCTGAAAAGGACCGATTGTTGAGTACAGACTGTACTGATTTTTTAACCGCCGAAACCGTACAGGGTGCGGCCTTGTCTCTTCAGGGCGTACACGACGTCCATGGCTGTGACAGTCTTCCTCTTGGCATGTTCAGTGTATGTGACGGCATCACGGATCACGTTCTCCAAAAACACCTTCAGAACACCACGGGTTTCCTCATAAATGAGTCCCGAAATGCGCTTTACGCCGCCACGCCGAGCCAGACGTCGGATAGCTGGTTTCGTGATACCCTGGATGTTATCACGCAGCACTTTGCGATGACGCTTGGCGCCACCTTTTCCCAAGCCTTTGCCTCCTTTACCGCGACCAGTCATTTTTCACTGTTTTATTTTAACACTTCGAAAGTCACCACTGAACTAATGTTGAAGCAGCATCGGCCGCTCCTATTTATACCAAAACTCAGCAATGCACGAGTGAGCCCGAACGCTATGTCCATCTCGCTCTTTGCTCGAAAAATGAAATGGCCTCTGCTTCGGCTACATCTCTCCCTTTTCAACCCTCCACGTTTTGCTATATAAGAAGGTAGCCATGCCGTAGCTCGTTTATTGTGTTTTCAAACTCGTGAAGTGAACAGTGGAAAAATAAGTAAAATCTAAAATGGCTCGTACCAAACAGACCGCTCGCAAATCGACTGGTGGCAAGGCGCCACGCAAACAACTGGCAACCAAGGCCGCTCGCAAGAGTGCCCCAGCCACCGGTGGCGTAAAGAAGCCCCATCGCTATCGCCCCGGAACTGTGGCTCTGCGTGAGATCCGTCGCTACCAGAAGAGTACCGAGCTGCTGATCCGCAAGCTGCCTTTCCAGCGTCTGGTGCGCGAAATCGCGCAGGACTTCAAGACTGACCTGCGATTCCAGAGCTCTGCCGTGATGGCTCTGCAGGAAGCTAGCGAAGCCTATCTGGTTGGCCTCTTTGAAGATACCAACTTGTGTGCCATCCACGCCAAACGAGTCACAATCATGCCCAAGGACATCCAGCTGGCCCGTCGCATTCGTGGCGAGCGTGCTTAAGTTGTTATTGCTTCGACTAGCAGCCAAAGCGCCAATACATTTTGTACAAATCGGTCCTTTTCAGGACCACAAACGTCTTTAAAACTGAGATTATACATTTTCATATATTATAATTTACATACTACAAATATAAAATATACTTTGCGTTTTTATGGTTAAGTTTTTGTTAGTATTTTTAAGCATTTGTATCATTGCAAAATGTGTGACTGTTTTATTTTTCGTATGATTAAGATTAAGATTTCCGGTCCTAAAAATCTTGATCAACAACGACAGCCGAGTTGATTTAGCCATGTTCTGTAGAACAAACATTTTAGTTACATCGTTGAAATTATTAAAAATGTATACAAATTTTAATTTAAATACAGCCAATACAGCTTTCCGAAATTAAATTAAGGCATTTTTAACAAGGTTATCAACGATTTTAATAATAAATTGCAAACTGTTTGATCAAATTTATCCAGGATCCAGTATATATTTTTTAATGGAATGGGAATAAAAAATGCGAGTGCGTGGAAACAGTCTAAAATAAACTTATTATTTGGTTTAAAAAAATATAAAAAGCACGATTTTTCTGCAATAGCTATATTTTAAATATTAATATTACTTTAATAAACCAAATATATACAACATTTTATTTTGAATAGTATTTAATTTCGCCTTGCCTTGGCTAATGGGCTCGAGTGAATTCTAATACGAATGTTGTATGGGAGACAAAATAGACCATTACCAAGATACAAATGCATAAATTGTCTTGAAACTTTCACTGACTAAGAAAACTTGATTAGTTTTTTTATTAAATTAACTAAAATTAATATATTTTAAAATATTTATATTTTTTAAGTAGCCAAAACCATGGCCAATAGTACCAAGAAAGCCGACGATTTATTTATGAAAGGGCCAATTTGAAAGTGCTCAAAAAATACATTTTTTTGTAAATTTTGCAAATATTTTCAGATTTTCTGAAAGTAAAAGGTTCAAATTTTACTTTTTCTTAAAAATGTTTTCAATATTCATAAAATTTAATATTTTAAAAGTGGATTTTTCCCAAAATGGTTTGCTTACAAATGTAAATCTTGAACTTCAGGCAGCCATACAAAACTGTGCAAAGTATTATTTCACATTTAAATAAATGCAAATGAATTATGAAACATTTAAGAACTTAAAATCATTAAAACGTTGTATCATTTAAAAACATAACACAGAGAAAATAAGAAAATAAAATTGCACATCGATCAAACATAGGCAACATAAATGAGCGCTGCCAAACACATAGTTAAACTGCTCTCCTCCTCGATTCTCATATCAACGAGGGACCTCGGTAAGAAAGCGCGCGCCTATTTCTATACAAGCAAAAGTGTTTTTCGTTAGTTTTCAAAAATAAATAGTGAAGCAAAAATGTCGGACTCTGCAGTGGCAACATCCGCGTCCCCAGTGGCTGCCCCACCAGCGCCAGTTGAGAAGAAGGTGGCCGCCAAAAAGGCATCTGGATCAGGGGCTACAAAGGCAAAGAAGGCTGCAGTCCCGCCATCACATCCGCCAACTCAACAAATGGTGGACGCTTCCATCAAGAACTTGAAGGAACGTGGGGGTTCATCGCTTCTGGCAATCAAGAAATATATCACTGCCACCTACAAATGCGACGCCCAAAAACTGGCTCCATTTATCAAGAAGTACTTGAAGTCTGCAGTGGCCAATGGAAAGCTGATCCAAACGAAGGGAAAGGGTGCGTCTGGTTCCTTTAAACTATCAGCCTCCGCCAAAAAGGAGCCCAAGCCTAAGGTTGCTGCCGCTGAGAAAAAAGTCAAAAGCAAGAAGGTAGTTGCCAAGAAAGCCGGAGCCACCGCAAAGAAAGCTGCCGGAGCTGCTGACAAGAAACCCAAGGCTAAAAAGGCCGTTGCTACCAAGAAGACTGCCGAAAAGAAGAAAACTGAAAAGGTAAAGGTCAAGGATGCTAAGAAAACTGTTGTCGTAAAGGCAAAACCAGCAGCAGTGAAAGCTAAGCCGACTGCCGCGAAGCCAAAGGCAGCCAAGGCACCAAAAGCCAAGGCAGCGGCATCCGCCAAGCCTAAGAAGGCAGTTAAGAAAGCAACTGCTCCAGCTACCGCTAAGAAGCCGAAAGCCAAGACAACGGCGTCGAAAAAGTAAGATAATATATGTATGTACATTATCGCAATTTTAGATTTCGAAATCTGAAATTTGAAATTGATTTAAACAAGCCCTTTTCAGGGCTACAACACGTTTTTAAAAGAGATCAAAAATTATCAATTGCTTTTAGATACAAATAGTGTTTCCGTTCAACGGGACACGTTTCCCTTACTTGTGGTCTGAACATTGACCAGTATACATAGTAGATGTAGATTCCTAACCAATATATTTAGATTTTCGAAGGACCGCAGAGGAGTTATGTCCAACATTTATTCTTGATCAGCGACTAGGTAGTAGATCTAGAAAAATTTTTAAATTATCGAAAATGAATTTCATATTTAAAATTTTAAAACGTTGGTATGCAGATTTACAGACCAAATAAAAACCAACGCAGACCAAAAAAGTTACATCTTTATTTTCATATTAAATAATTATGCTCTTGAAAATATAGTTTCTTTGGTAAACGTTTTTGTGGCCCTGAAAAGGGCCTTTTTAATGTTTCTCTGCATCCGCGAGAAAATTTACTTGGAGCTGGTGTACTTGGTGACAGCCTTGGTTCCCTCACTGACTGCGTGCTTAGCCAACTCTCCGGGCAGAAGCAGGCGAACAGCAGTTTGGATTTCCCGACTGGTGATGGTCGAGCGCTTGTTGTAGTGCGCCAAACGAGAGGCCTCGGCAGCAATGCGCTCAAAGATGTCATTTACAAAGCTGTTCATGATGCTCATCGCCTTCGAGGAAATGCCAGTATCGGGATGGACCTGCTTCAGGACCTTGTAAATGTAGATAGCATAGCTCTCCTTCCTCTTCCGCTTCTTCTTCTTGTCGTTCTTGGTGATGTTCTTCTGGGCCTTGCCAGCCTTCTTGGCTGCCTTTCCACTAGTTTTAGGCGGCATTATTTCACTTCACTTCACTGCACGATTCACTGATCATAGCAGCACAGTTTTGGTGTTCGCTCTTATACTTTTTTCCATGCAATGTTTTCAGGTCTAAGGCGACCCACCCCTAGCTGAACGCACAGGCAGAACCAAAAGTATAAATTCGTGACATGCAAACGTTCGTTTATCATTCGTTCTTCGTGTGTGTGAAGTGAATAAAGTGAAATAATTGAAAATGTCTGGTCGTGGAAAAGGAGGCAAAGTTAAGGGAAAGGCAAAGTCCCGCTCCAACCGTGCCGGACTACAGTTCCCTGTCGGGCGTATTCATCGTCTGCTCCGCAAGGGCAACTACGCCGAGCGCGTTGGTGCCGGCGCTCCAGTTTACCTGGCTGCCGTGATGGAATATCTCGCCGCCGAGGTTCTCGAGTTGGCTGGCAATGCTGCTCGTGACAACAAGAAGACTAGGATCATCCCGCGTCATCTGCAGCTGGCCATCCGTAACGACGAAGAGTTGAACAAGCTGCTCTCTGGCGTCACCATTGCCCAGGGTGGTGTGTTGCCCAACATCCAGGCTGTCTTGCTGCCCAAGAAGACCGAGAAGAAGGCTTAAGCGTTTATATAGCGTGCCAGTCGAACTTGTACATAGAAACACAAACTCAAACCCAAACGTCCTTTTCAGGACGACCAAACGATTTCAAAAGAAACTTGAATTTTCAAATATGCCTAAAGTGTAAATAATTAACATACATATATTAAATAAATATTGTAATAAATATTATTTGAGTACGGTTGGTGTTTGTAATGTACAGTCGTCAACGAAACAATTCTAGTGAAAACAATGCCTTAATTTTCTTTGAATATTTTGGGTACAGTTTGCATCTTAAAGATACATGGACATAGAATATAAAATCCAGGAATTTGTTCTCATCGCAAGGCATTGCCTGACTACATACAACGAAAATCCCGGCCAATTAAAATGAATTAGCCAAGGAGTTTTTATTCTTCGACTAGAATATTTTATTATACATATATCAATGGAATGATTTGATAATTTTTCTCTTTTATGTAATTAATTGGTGGTCCTGAAAAGGACCGATTGTTGAGTACAGACTGTACTGATTTTTTAACCGCCGAAACCGTACAGGGTGCGGCCTTGTCTCTTCAGGGCGTACACGACGTCCATGGCTGTGACAGTCTTCCTCTTGGCATGTTCAGTGTATGTGACGGCATCACGGATCACGTTCTCCAAAAACACCTTCAGAACACCACGGGTTTCCTCATAAATGAGTCCCGAAATGCGCTTTACGCCGCCACGCCGAGCCAGACGTCGGATAGCTGGTTTCGTGATACCCTGGATGTTATCACGCAGCACTTTGCGATGACGCTTGGCGCCACCTTTTCCCAAGCCTTTGCCTCCTTTACCGCGACCAGTCATTTTTCACTGTTTTATTTTAACACTTCGAAAGTCACCACTGAACTAATGTTGAAGCAGCATCGGCCGCTCCTATTTATACCAAAACTCAGCAATGCACGAGTGAGCCCGAACGCTATGTCCATCTCGCTCTTTGCTCGAAAAATGAAATGGCCTCTGCTTCGGCTACATCTCTCCCTTTTCAACCCTCCACGTTTTGCTATATAAGAAGGTAGCCATGCCGTAGCTCGTTTATTGTGTTTTCAAACTCGTGAAGTGAACAGTGGAAAAATAAGTAAAATCTAAAATGGCTCGTACCAAACAGACCGCTCGCAAATCGACTGGTGGCAAGGCGCCACGCAAACAACTGGCAACCAAGGCCGCTCGCAAGAGTGCCCCAGCCACCGGTGGCGTAAAGAAGCCCCATCGCTATCGCCCCGGAACTGTGGCTCTGCGTGAGATCCGTCGCTACCAGAAGAGTACCGAGCTGCTGATCCGCAAGCTGCCTTTCCAGCGTCTGGTGCGCGAAATCGCGCAGGACTTCAAGACTGACCTGCGATTCCAGAGCTCTGCCGTGATGGCTCTGCAGGAAGCTAGCGAAGCCTATCTGGTTGGCCTCTTTGAAGATACCAACTTGTGTGCCATCCACGCCAAACGAGTCACAATCATGCCCAAGGACATCCAGCTGGCCCGTCGCATTCGTGGCGAGCGTGCTTAAGTTGTTATTGCTTCGACTAGCAGCCAAAGCGCCAATACATTTTGTACAAATCGGTCCTTTTCAGGACCACAAACGTCTTTAAAACTGAGATTATACATTTTCATATATTATAATTTACATACTACAAATATAAAATATACTTTGCGTTTTTATGGTTAAGTTTTTGTTAGTATTTTTAAGCATTTGTATCATTGCAAAATGTGTGACTGTTTTATTTTTCGTATGATTAAGATTAAGATTTCCGGTCCTAAAAATCTTGATCAACAACGACAGCCGAGTTGATTTGGCCATGTTCTGTAGAACAAACATTTTAGTTACATCGTTGAAATTATCAAAAATGTATACAAATTTTAATTTAAATACAGCCAATACAGCTTTCCGAAATTAAATTAAGGCATTTTTAACAAGGTTATCAACGATTTTAATAATAAATTGCAAACTGTTTGATCAAATTTATCGAGGATCCAGTATATATTTTTTAATGGAATGGGAATAAAAAATGCGAGTGCGTGGAAACAGTCTAAAATAAACTTATTATTTGGTTTAAAAAAATTTAAAAAGCACGATATTACTGCAATAGCTATATTTTAAATATTAATATTACTTTAATAAACCTAATATATACAACATTTTATTTTAAAAAGTATTTAATTTCGCCTTGCCTTGGCTAATGGGCTCGAGTGAATTCTAATACGAATGTTGTATGGGAGACAAAATAGACCATTACCAAGATACAAATGCATAAATTGTCTTGAAACTTTCACTGACTAAGAAAACTTGATTAGTTTTTTTATTAAATTAACTAAAATTAATATATTTTAAAATATTTATATTTTTTAAGTAGCCAAAACCATGGCCAATAGTACCAAGAAAGCCGACGATTTATTTATGAAAGGGCCAATTTGAAAGTGCTCAAAAAATACATTTTTTTGTAAATTTTGCAAATATTTTCAGATTTTCTGAAAGTAAAAGGTTCAAATTTTACTTTTTCTTAAAAATGTTTTCAATATTCATAAAATTTAATATTTTAAAAGTGGATTTTTCCCAAAATGGTTTGCTTACAAATGTAAATCTTGAACTTCAGGCAGCCATACAAAACTGTGCAAAGTATTATTTCACATTTAAATAAATGCAAATGAATTATGAAACATTTAAGAACTTAAAATCATTAAAACGTTGTATCATTTAAAAACATAACACAGAGAAAATAAGAAAATAAAATTGCACATCGATCAAACATAGGCAACATAAATGAGCGCTGCCAAACACATAGTTAAACTGCTCTCCTCCTCGATTCTCATATCAACGAGGGACCTCGGTAAGAAAGCGCGCGCCTATTTCTATACAAGCAAAAGTGTTTTTCGTTAGTTTTCAAAAATAAATAGTGAAGCAAAAATGTCGGACTCTGCAGTGGCAACATCCGCGTCCCCAGTGGCTGCCCCACCAGCGCCAGTTGAGAAGAAGGTGGCCGCCAAAAAGGCATCTGGATCAGGGGCTACAAAGGCAAAGAAGGCTGCAGTCCCGCCATCACATCCGCCAACTCAACAAATGGTGGACGCTTCCATCAAGAACTTGAAGGAACGTGGGGGTTCATCGCTTCTGGCAATCAAGAAATATATCACTGCCACCTACAAATGCGACGCCCAAAAACTGGCTCCATTTATCAAGAAGTACTTGAAGTCTGCAGTGGCCAATGGAAAGCTGATCCAAACGAAGGGAAAGGGTGCGTCTGGTTCCTTTAAACTATCAGCCTCCGCCAAAAAGGAGCCCAAGCCTAAGGTTGCTGCCGCTGAGAAAAAGTCAAAAGCAAGAAGGTAGTTGCCAAGAAAGCCGGAGCCACCGCAAAGAAAGCTGCCGGAGCTGCTGACAAGAAACCCAAGGCTAAAAAGGCCGTTGCTACCAAGAAGACTGCCGAAAAGAAGAAAACTGAAAAGGTAAAGGTCAAGGATGCTAAGAAAACTGTTGTCGTAAAGGCAAAACCAGCAGCAGTGAAAGCTAAGCCGACTGCCGCGAAGCCAAAGGCAGCCAAGGCACCAAAAGCCAAGGCAGCGGCATCCGCCAAGCCTAAGAAGGCAGTTAAGAAAGCAACTGCTCCAGCTACCGCTAAGAAGCCGAAAGCCAAGACAACGGCGTCGAAAAAGTAAGATAATATATGTATGTACATTATCGCAATTTTAGATTTCGAAATCTGAAATTTGAAATTGATTTAAACAAGCCCTTTTCAGGGCTACAACACGTTTTTAAAAGAGATCAAAAATTATCAATTGCTTTTAGATACAAATAGTGTTTCCGTTCAACGGGACACGTTTCCCTTACTTGTGGTCTGAACATTGACCAGTATACATAGTAGATGTAGATTCCTAACCAATATATTTAGATTTTCGAAGGACCGCAGAGGAGTTATGTCCAACATTTATTCTTGATCAGCGACTAGGTAGTAGATCTAGAAAAATTTTTAAATTATCAAAAATGAATTTCATATTTAAAATTTTAAAACGTTGGTATGCAGATTTACAGACCAAATAAAAACCAACGCAGACCAAAAAAGTTACATCTTTATTTTCATATTAAATAATTATGCTCTTGAAAATATAGTTTCTTTGGTAAACGTTTTTGTGGCCCTGAAAAGGGCCTTTTTAATGTTTCTCTGCATCCGCGAGAAAATTTACTTGGAGCTGGTGTACTTGGTGACAGCCTTGGTTCCCTCACTGACTGCGTGCTTAGCCAACTCTCCGGGCAGAAGCAGGCGAACAGCAGTTTGGATTTCCCGACTGGTGATGGTCGAGCGCTTGTTGTAGTGCGCCAAACGAGAGGCCTCGGCAGCAATGCGCTCAAAGATGTCATTTACAAAGCTGTTCATGATGCTCATCGCCTTCGAGGAAATGCCAGTATCGGGATGGACCTGCTTCAGGACCTTGTAAATGTAGATAGCATAGCTCTCCTTCCTCTTCCGCTTCTTCTTCTTGTCGTTCTTGGTGATGTTCTTCTGGGCCTTGCCAGCCTTCTTGGCTGCCTTTCCACTAGTTTTAGGCGGCATTATTTCACTTCACTTCACTGCACGATTCACTGATCATAGCAGCACAGTTTTGGTGTTCGCTCTTATACTTTTTTCCATGCAATGTTTTCAGGTCTAAGGCGACCCACCCCTAGCTGAACGCACAGGCAGAACCAAAAGTATAAATTCGTGACATGCAAACGTTCGTTTATCATTCGTTCTTCGTGTGTGTGAAGTGAATAAAGTGAAATAATTGAAAATGTCTGGTCGTGGAAAAGGAGGCAAAGTTAAGGGAAAGGCAAAGTCCCGCTCCAACCGTGCCGGACTACAGTTCCCTGTCGGGCGTATTCATCGTCTGCTCCGCAAGGGCAACTACGCCGAGCGCGTTGGTGCCGGCGCTCCAGTTTACCTGGCTGCCGTGATGGAATATCTCGCCGCCGAGGTTCTCGAGTTGGCTGGCAATGCTGCTCGTGACAACAAGAAGACTAGGATCATCCCGCGTCATCTGCAGCTGGCCATCCGTAACGACGAAGAGTTGAACAAGCTGCTCTCTGGCGTCACCATTGCCCAGGGTGGTGTGTTGCCCAACATCCAGGCTGTCTTGCTGCCCAAGAAGACCGAGAAGAAGGCTTAAGCGTTTATATAGCGTGCCAGTCGAACTTGTACATAGAAACACAAACTCAAACCCAAACGTCCTTTTCAGGACGACCAAACGATTTCAAAAGAAACTTGAATTTTCAAATATGCCTAAAGTGTAAATAATTAACATACATATATTAAATAAATATTGTAATAAATATTATTTGAGTACGGTTGGTGTTTGTAATGTACAGTCGTCAACGAAACAATTCTAGTGAAAACAATGCCTTAATTTTCTTTGAATATTTTGGGTACAGTTTGCATCTTAAAGATACATGGACATAGAATATAAAATCCAGGAATTTGTTCTCATCGCAAGGCATTGCCTGACTACATACAACGAAAATCCCGGCCAATTAAAATGAATTAGCCAAGGAGTTTTTATTCTTCGACTAGAATATTTTATTATACATATATCAATGGAATGATTTGATAATTTTTCTCTTTTATGTAATTAATTGGTGGTCCTGAAAAGGACCGATTGTTGAGTACAGACTGTACTGATTTTTTAACCGCCGAAACCGTACAGGGTGCGGCCTTGTCTCTTCAGGGCGTACACGACGTCCATGGCTGTGACAGTCTTCCTCTTGGCATGTTCAGTGTATGTGACGGCATCACGGATCACGTTCTCCAAAAACACCTTCAGAACACCACGGGTTTCCTCATAAATGAGTCCCGAAATGCGCTTTACGCCGCCACGCCGAGCCAGACGTCGGATAGCTGGTTTCGTGATACCCTGGATGTTATCACGCAGCACTTTGCGATGACGCTTGGCGCCACCTTTTCCCAAGCCTTTGCCTCCTTTACCGCGACCAGTCATTTTTCACTGTTTTATTTTAACACTTCGAAAGTCACCACTGAACTAATGTTGAAGCAGCATCGGCCGCTCCTATTTATACCAAAACTCAGCAATGCACGAGTGAGCCCGAACGCTATGTCCATCTCGCTCTTTGCTCGAAAAATGAAATGGCCTCTGCTTCGGCTACATCTCTCCCTTTTCAACCCTCCACGTTTTGCTATATAAGAAGGTAGCCATGCCGTAGCTCGTTTATTGTGTTTTCAAACTCGTGAAGTGAACAGTGGAAAAATAAGTAAAATCTAAAATGGCTCGTACCAAACAGACCGCTCGCAAATCGACTGGTGGCAAGGCGCCACGCAAACAACTGGCAACCAAGGCCGCTCGCAAGAGTGCCCCAGCCACCGGTGGCGTAAAGAAGCCCCATCGCTATCGCCCCGGAACTGTGGCTCTGCGTGAGATCCGTCGCTACCAGAAGAGTACCGAGCTGCTGATCCGCAAGCTGCCTTTCCAGCGTCTGGTGCGCGAAATCGCGCAGGACTTCAAGACTGACCTGCGATTCCAGAGCTCTGCCGTGATGGCTCTGCAGGAAGCTAGCGAAGCCTATCTGGTTGGCCTCTTTGAAGATACCAACTTGTGTGCCATCCACGCCAAACGAGTCACAATCATGCCCAAGGACATCCAGCTGGCCCGTCGCATTCGTGGCGAGCGTGCTTAAGTTGTTATTGCTTCGACTAGCAGCCAAAGCGCCAATACATTTTGTACAAATCGGTCCTTTTCAGGACCACAAACGTCTTTAAAACTGAGATTATACATTTTCATATATTATAATTTACATACTACAAATATAAAATATACTTTGCGTTTTTATGGTTAAGTTTTTGCTAGTATTTTAGGCATTTGTATCATTGCAAAATGTGTGACTGTTTTATTTTTTGTATGATTAAGATTAAGATTTCCGGTCCTAAAAATCTTGATCAACAACGACAGCCGAGTTGATTTGGCCATGTTCTGTAGAACAAACATTTTAGTTACATCGTTGAAATTATCAAAAATGTATACAAATTTTAATTTAAATACAGCCAATACAGCTTTCCGAAATTAAATTAAGGCATTTTTAACAAGGTTATCAACGATTTTAATAATAAATTGCAAACTGTTTGCTCAAATTTATCCAGGATCCAGTATATATTTTTTAATGGAATGGGAACTTATTATTTGGTTTAAAAAAATATAAAAAGCACGATATTACTGCAATAGCTATATTTTAAATATTAATATTACTTTAATAAACCTAATATATACAACATTTTATTTTAAAAAGTATTTAATTTCGCCTTGCCTTGGCTAATGGGCTCGAGTGAATTCTAATACGAATGTTGTATGGGAGACAAAATAGACCATTACCAAGATACAAATGCATAAATTGTCTTGAAACTTTCACTGACTAAGAAAACTTGATTAGTTTTTTTATTAAATTAACTAAAATTAATATATTTTAAAATATTTATATTTTTTAAGTAGCCAAAACCATGGCCAATAGTACCAAGAAAGCCGACGATTTATTTATGAAAGGGCCAATTTGAAAGTGCTCAAAAAATACATTTTTTTGTAAATTTTGCAAATATTTTCAGATTTTCTGAAAGTAAAAGGTTCAAATTTTACTTTTTCTTAAAAATGTTTTCAATATTCATAAAATTTAATATTTTAAAAGTGGATTTTTCCCAAAATGGTTTGCTTACAAATGTAAATCTTGAACTTCAGGCAGCCATACAAAACTGTGCAAAGTATTATTTCACATTTAAATAAATGCAAATGAATTATGAAACATTTAAGAACTTAAAATCATTAAAACGTTGTATCATTTAAAAACATAACACAGAGAAAATAAGAAAATAAAATTGCACATCGATCAAACATAGGCAACATAAATGAGCGCTGCCAAACACATAGTTAAACTGCTCTCCTCCTCGATTCTCATATCAACGAGGGACCTCGGTAAGAAAGCGCGCGCCTATTTCTATACAAGCAAAAGTGTTTTTCGTTAGTTTTCAAAAATAAATAGTGAAGCAAAAATGTCGGACTCTGCAGTGGCAACATCCGCGTCCCCAGTGGCTGCCCCACCAGCGCCAGTTGAGAAGAAGGTGGCCGCCAAAAAGGCATCTGGATCAGGGGCTACAAAGGCAAAGAAGGCTGCAGTCCCGCCATCACATCCGCCAACTCAACAAATGGTGGACGCTTCCATCAAGAACTTGAAGGAACGTGGGGGTTCATCGCTTCTGGCAATCAAGAAATATATCACTGCCACCTACAAATGCGACGCCCAAAAACTGGCTCCATTTATCAAGAAGTACTTGAAGTCTGCAGTGGCCAATGGAAAGCTGATCCAAACGAAGGGAAAGGGTGCGTCTGGTTCCTTTAAACTATCAGCCTCCGCCAAAAAGGAGCCCAAGCCTAAGGTTGCTGCCGCTGAGAAAAAAGTCAAAAGCAAGAAGGTAGTTGCCAAGAAAGCCGGAGCCACCGCAAAGAAAGCTGCCGGAGCTGCTGACAAGAAACCCAAGGCTAAAAAGGCCGTTGCTACCAAGAAGACTGCCGAAAAGAAGAAAACTGAAAAGGTAAAGGTCAAGGATGCTAAGAAAACTGTTGTCGTAAAGGCAAAACCAGCAGCAGTGAAAGCTAAGCCGACTGCCGCGAAGCCAAAGGCAGCCAAGGCACCAAAAGCCAAGGCAGCGGCATCCGCCAAGCCTAAGAAGGCAGTTAAGAAAGCAACTGCTCCAGCTACCGCTAAGAAGCCGAAAGCCAAGACAACGGCGTCGAAAAAGTAAGATAATATATGTATGTACATTATCGCAATTTTAGATTTCGAAATCTGAAATTTGAAATTGATTTAAACAAGCCCTTTTCAGGGCTACAACACGTTTTTAAAAGAGATCAAAAATTATCAATTGCTTTTAGATACAAATAGTGTTTCCGTTCAACGGGACACGTTTCCCTTACTTGTGGTCTGAACATTGACCAGTATACATAGTAGATGTAGATTCCTAACCAATATATTTAGATTTTCGAAGGACCGCAGAGGAGTTATGTCCAACATTTATTCTTGATCAGCGACTAGGTAGTAGATCTAGAAAAATTTTTAAATTATCAAAAATGAATTTCATATTTAAAATTTTAAAACGTTGGTATGCAGATTTACAGACCAAATAAAAACCAACGCAGACCAAAAAAGTTACATCTTTATTTTCATATTAAATAATTATGCTCTTGAAAATATAGTTTCTTTGGTAAACGTTTTTGTGGCCCTGAAAAGGGCCTTTTTAATGTTTCTCTGCATCCGCGAGAAAATTTACTTGGAGCTGGTGTACTTGGTGACAGCCTTGGTTCCCTCACTGACTGCGTGCTTAGCCAACTCTCCGGGCAGAAGCAGGCGAACAGCAGTTTGGATTTCCCGACTGGTGATGGTCGAGCGCTTGTTGTAGTGCGCCAAACGAGAGGCCTCGGCAGCAATGCGCTCAAAGATGTCATTTACAAAGCTGTTCATGATGCTCATCGCCTTCGAGGAAATGCCAGTATCGGGATGGACCTGCTTCAGGACCTTGTAAATGTAGATAGCATAGCTCTCCTTCCTCTTCCGCTTCTTCTTCTTGTCGTTCTTGGTGATGTTCTTCTGGGCCTTGCCAGCCTTCTTGGCTGCCTTTCCACTAGTTTTAGGCGGCATTATTTCACTTCACTTCACTGCACGATTCACTGATCATAGCAGCACAGTTTTGGTGTTCGCTCTTATACTTTTTTCCATGCAATGTTTTCAGGTCTAAGGCGACCCACCCCTAGCTGAACGCACAGGCAGAACCAAAAGTATAAATTCGTGACATGCAAACGTTCGTTTATCATTCGTTCTTCGTGTGTGTGAAGTGAATAAAGTGAAATAATTGAAAATGTCTGGTCGTGGAAAAGGAGGCAAAGTTAAGGGAAAGGCAAAGTCCCGCTCCAACCGTGCCGGACTACAGTTCCCTGTCGGGCGTATTCATCGTCTGCTCCGCAAGGGCAACTACGCCGAGCGCGTTGGTGCCGGCGCTCCAGTTTACCTGGCTGCCGTGATGGAATATCTCGCCGCCGAGGTTCTCGAGTTGGCTGGCAATGCTGCTCGTGACAACAAGAAGACTAGGATCATCCCGCGTCATCTGCAGCTGGCCATCCGTAACGACGAAGAGTTGAACAAGCTGCTCTCTGGCGTCACCATTGCCCAGGGTGGTGTGTTGCCCAACATCCAGGCTGTCTTGCTGCCCAAGAAGACCGAGAAGAAGGCTTAAGCGTTTATATAGCGTGCCAGTCGAACTTGTACATAGAAACACAAACTCAAACCCAAACGTCCTTTTCAGGACGACCAAACGATTTCAAAAGAAACTTGAATTTTCAAATATGCCTAAAGTGTAAATAATTAACATACATATATTAAATAAATATTGTAATAAATATTATTTGAGTACGGTTGGTGTTTGTAATGTACAGTCGTCAACGAAACAATTCTAGTGAAAACAATGCCTTAATTTTCTTTGAATATTTTGGGTACAGTTTGCATCTTAAAGATACATGGACATAGAATATAAAATCCAGGAATTTGTTCTCATCGCAAGGCATTGCCTGACTACATACAACGAAAATCCCGGCCAATTAAAATGAATTAGCCAAGGAGTTTTTATTCTTCGACTAGAATATTTTATTATACATATATCAATGGAATGATTTGATAATTTTTCTCTTTTATGTAATTAATTGGTGGTCCTGAAAAGGACCGATTGTTGAGTACAGACTGTACTGATTTTTTAACCGCCGAAACCGTACAGGGTGCGGCCTTGTCTCTTCAGGGCGTACACGACGTCCATGGCTGTGACAGTCTTCCTCTTGGCATGTTCAGTGTATGTGACGGCATCACGGATCACGTTCTCCAAAAACACCTTCAGAACACCACGGGTTTCCTCATAAATGAGTCCCGAAATGCGCTTTACGCCGCCACGCCGAGCCAGACGTCGGATAGCTGGTTTCGTGATACCCTGGATGTTATCACGCAGCACTTTGCGATGACGCTTGGCGCCACCTTTTCCCAAGCCTTTGCCTCCTTTACCGCGACCAGTCATTTTTCACTGTTTTATTTTAACACTTCGAAAGTCACCACTGAACTAATGTTGAAGCAGCATCGGCCGCTCCTATTTATACCAAAACTCAGCAATGCACGAGTGAGCCCGAACGCTATGTCCATCTCGCTCTTTGCTCGAAAAATGAAATGGCCTCTGCTTCGGCTACATCTCTCCCTTTTCAACCCTCCACGTTTTGCTATATAAGAAGGTAGCCATGCCGTAGCTCGTTTATTGTGTTTTCAAACTCGTGAAGTGAACAGTGGAAAAATAAGTAAAATCTAAAATGGCTCGTACCAAACAGACCGCTCGCAAATCGACTGGTGGCAAGGCGCCACGCAAACAACTGGCAACCAAGGCCGCTCGCAAGAGTGCCCCAGCCACCGGTGGCGTAAAGAAGCCCCATCGCTATCGCCCCGGAACTGTGGCTCTGCGTGAGATCCGTCGCTACCAGAAGAGTACCGAGCTGCTGATCCGCAAGCTGCCTTTCCAGCGTCTGGTGCGCGAAATCGCGCAGGACTTCAAGACTGACCTGCGATTCCAGAGCTCTGCCGTGATGGCTCTGCAGGAAGCTAGCGAAGCCTATCTGGTTGGCCTCTTTGAAGATACCAACTTGTGTGCCATCCACGCCAAACGAGTCACAATCATGCCCAAGGACATCCAGCTGGCCCGTCGCATTCGTGGCGAGCGTGCTTAAGTTGTTATTGCTTCGACTAGCAGCCAAAGCGCCAATACATTTTGTACAAATCGGTCCTTTTCAGGACCACAAACGTCTTTAAAACTGAGATTATACATTTTCATATATTATAATTTACATACTACAAATATAAAATATACTTTGCGTTTTTATGGTTAAGTTTTTGCTAGTATTTTAGGCATTTGTATCATTGCAAAATGTGTGACTGTTTTATTTTTTGTATGATTAAGATTAAGATTTCCGGTCCTAAAAATCTTGATCAACAACGACAGCCGAGTTGATTTGGCCATGTTCTGTAGAACAAACATTTTAGTTACATCGTTGAAATTATCAAAAATGTATACAAATTTTAATTTAAATACAGCCAATACAGCTTTCCGAAATTAAATTAAGGCATTTTTGACAAAGTTATCAACGATTTTAATAATAAATTGCAAACTGTTTGCTCAAATTTATCCAGGATCCAGTATATATTTTTTAATGGAATGGGAATAAAAAATGCGAGTGCGTGGAAACAGTCTAAAATAAACTTATTATTTGGTTTAAAAAAATTTAAAAAGCACGATATTACTGCAATAGCTATATTTTAAATATTAATATTACTTTAATAAACCTAATATATACAACATTTTATTTTAAAAAGTATTTAATTTCGCCTTGCCTTGGCTAATGGGCTCGAGTGAATTCTAATACGAATGTTGTATGGGAGACAAAATAGACCATTACCAAGATACAAATGCATAAATTGTCTTGAAACTTTCACTGACTAAGAAAACTTGATTAGTTTTTTTATTAAATTAACTAAAATTAATATATTTTAAAATATTTATATTTTTTAAGTAGCCAAAACCATGGCCAATAGTACCAAGAAAGCCGACGATTTATTTATGAAAGGGCCAATTTGAAAGTGCTCAAAAAATACATTTTTTTGTAAATTTTGCAAATATTTTCAGATTTTCTGAAAGTAAAAGGTTCAAATTTTACTTTTTCTTAAAAATGTTTTCAATATTCATAAAATTTAATATTTTAAAAGTGGATTTTTCCCAAAATGGTTTGCTTACAAATGTAAATCTTGAACTTCAGGCAGCCATACAAAACTGTGCAAAGTATTATTTCACATTTAAATAAATGCAAATGAATTATGAAACATTTAAGAACTTAAAATCATTAAAACGTTGTATCATTTAAAAACATAACACAGAGAAAATAAGAAAATAAAATTGCACATCGATCAAACATAGGCAACATAAATGAGCGCTGCCAAACACATAGTTAAACTGCTCTCCTCCTCGATTCTCATATCAACGAGGGACCTCGGTAAGAAAGCGCGCGCCTATTTCTATACAAGCAAAAGTGTTTTTCGTTAGTTTTCGAAAATAAATAGTGAAGCAAAAATGTCGGACTCTGCAGTGGCAACATCCGCGTCCCCAGTGGCTGCCCCACCAGCGCCAGTTGAGAAGAAGGTGGCCGCCAAAAAGGCATCTGGATCAGGGGCTACAAAGGCAAAGAAGGCTGCAGTCCCGCCATCACATCCGCCAACTCAACAAATGGTGGACGCTTCCATCAAGAACTTGAAGGAACGTGGGGGTTCATCGCTTCTGGCAATCAAGAAATATATCACTGCCACCTACAAATGCGACGCCCAAAAACTGGCTCCATTTATCAAGAAGTACTTGAAGTCTGCAGTGGCCAATGGAAAGCTGATCCAAACGAAGGGAAAGGGTGCGTCTGGTTCCTTTAAACTATCAGCCTCCGCCAAAAAGGAGCCCAAGCCTAAGGTTGCTGCCGCTGAGAAAAAAGTCAAAAGCAAGAAGGTAGTTGCCAAGAAAGCCGGAGCCACCGCAAAGAAAGCTGCCGGAGCTGCTGACAAGAAACCCAAGGCTAAAAAGGCCGTTGCTACCAAGAAGACTGCCGAAAAGAAGAAAACTGAAAAGGTAAAGGTCAAGGATGCTAAGAAAACTGTTGTCGTAAAGGCAAAACCAGCAGCAGTGAAAGCTAAGCCGACTGCCGCGAAGCCAAAGGCAGCCAAGGCACCAAAAGCCAAGGCAGCGGCATCCGCCAAGCCTAAGAAGGCAGTTAAGAAAGCAACTGCTCCAGCTACCGCTAAGAAGCCGAAAGCCAAGACAACGGCGTCGAAAAAGTAAGATAATATATGTATGTACATTATCGCAATTTTAGATTTCGAAATCTGAAATTTGAAATTGATTTAAACAAGCCCTTTTCAGGGCTACAACACGTTTTTAAAAGAGATCAAAAATTATCAATTGCTTTTAGATACAAATAGTGTTTCCGTTCAACGGGACACGTTTCCCTTACTTGTGGTCTGAACATTGACCAGTATACATAGTAGATGTAGATTCCTAACCAATATATTTAGATTTTCGAAGGACCGCAGAGGAGTTATGTCCAACATTTATTCTTGATCAGCGACTAGGTAGTAGATCTAGAAAAATTTTTAAATTATCAAAAATGAATTTCATATTTAAAATTTTAAAACGTTGGTATGCAGATTTACAGACCAAATAAAAACCAACGCAGACCAAAAAAGTTACATCTTTATTTTCATATTAAATAATTATGCTCTTGAAAATATAGTTTCTTTGGTAAACGTTTTTGTGGCCCTGAAAAGGGCCTTTTTAATGTTTCTCTGCATCCGCGAGAAAATTTACTTGGAGCTGGTGTACTTGGTGACAGCCTTGGTTCCCTCACTGACTGCGTGCTTAGCCAACTCTCCGGGCAGAAGCAGGCGAACAGCAGTTTGGATTTCCCGACTGGTGATGGTCGAGCGCTTGTTGTAGTGCGCCAAACGAGAGGCCTCGGCAGCAATGCGCTCAAAGATGTCATTTACAAAGCTGTTCATGATGCTCATCGCCTTCGAGGAAATGCCAGTATCGGGATGGACCTGCTTCAGGACCTTGTAAATGTAGATAGCATAGCTCTCCTTCCTCTTCCGCTTCTTCTTCTTGTCGTTCTTGGTGATGTTCTTCTGGGCCTTGCCAGCCTTCTTGGCTGCCTTTCCACTAGTTTTAGGCGGCATTATTTCACTTCACTTCACTGCACGATTCACTGATCATAGCAGCACAGTTTTGGTGTTCGCTCTTATACTTTTTTCCATGCAATGTTTTCAGGTCTAAGGCGACCCACCCCTAGCTGAACGCACAGGCAGAACCAAAAGTATAAATTCGTGACATGCAAACGTTCGTTTATCATTCGTTCTTCGTGTGTGTGAAGTGAATAAAGTGAAATAATTGAAAATGTCTGGTCGTGGAAAAGGAGGCAAAGTTAAGGGAAAGGCAAAGTCCCGCTCCAACCGTGCCGGACTACAGTTCCCTGTCGGGCGTATTCATCGTCTGCTCCGCAAGGGCAACTACGCCGAGCGCGTTGGTGCCGGCGCTCCAGTTTACCTGGCTGCCGTGATGGAATATCTCGCCGCCGAGGTTCTCGAGTTGGCTGGCAATGCTGCTCGTGACAACAAGAAGACTAGGATCATCCCGCGTCATCTGCAGCTGGCCATCCGTAACGACGAAGAGTTGAACAAGCTGCTCTCTGGCGTCACCATTGCCCAGGGTGGTGTGTTGCCCAACATCCAGGCTGTCTTGCTGCCCAAGAAGACCGAGAAGAAGGCTTAAGCGTTTATATAGCGTGCCAGTCGAACTTGTACATAGAAACACAAACTCAAACCCAAACGTCCTTTTCAGGACGACCAAACGATTTCAAAAGAAACTTGAATTTTCAAATATGCCTAAAGTGTAAATAATTAACATACATATATTAAATAAATATTGTAATAAATATTATTTGAGTACGGTTGGTGTTTGTAATGTACAGTCGTCAACGAAACAATTCTAGTGAAAACAATGCCTTAATTTTCTTTGAATATTTTGGGTACAGTTTGCATCTTAAAGATACATGGACATAGAATATAAAATCCAGGAATTTGTTCTCATCGCAAGGCATTGCCTGACTACATACAACGAAAATCCCGGCCAATTAAAATGAATTAGCCAAGGAGTTTTTATTCTTCGACTAGAATATTTTATTATACATATATCAATGGAATGATTTGATAATTTTTCTCTTTTATGTAATTAATTGGTGGTCCTGAAAAGGACCGATTGTTGAGTACAGACTGTACTGATTTTTTAACCGCCGAAACCGTACAGGGTGCGGCCTTGTCTCTTCAGGGCGTACACGACGTCCATGGCTGTGACAGTCTTCCTCTTGGCATGTTCAGTGTATGTGACGGCATCACGGATCACGTTCTCCAAAAACACCTTCAGAACACCACGGGTTTCCTCATAAATGAGTCCCGAAATGCGCTTTACGCCGCCACGCCGAGCCAGACGTCGGATAGCTGGTTTCGTGATACCCTGGATGTTATCACGCAGCACTTTGCGATGACGCTTGGCGCCACCTTTTCCCAAGCCTTTGCCTCCTTTACCGCGACCAGTCATTTTTCACTGTTTTATTTTAACACTTCGAAAGTCACCACTGAACTAATGTTGAAGCAGCATCGGCCGCTCCTATTTATACCAAAACTCAGCAATGCACGAGTGAGCCCGAACGCTATGTCCATCTCGCTCTTTGCTCGAAAAATGAAATGGCCTCTGCTTCGGCTACATCTCTCCCTTTTCAACCCTCCACGTTTTGCTATATAAGAAGGTAGCCATGCCGTAGCTCGTTTATTGTGTTTTCAAACTCGTGAAGTGAACAGTGGAAAAATAAGTAAAATCTAAAATGGCTCGTACCAAACAGACCGCTCGCAAATCGACTGGTGGCAAGGCGCCACGCAAACAACTGGCAACCAAGGCCGCTCGCAAGAGTGCCCCAGCCACCGGTGGCGTAAAGAAGCCCCATCGCTATCGCCCCGGAACTGTGGCTCTGCGTGAGATCCGTCGCTACCAGAAGAGTACCGAGCTGCTGATCCGCAAGCTGCCTTTCCAGCGTCTGGTGCGCGAAATCGCGCAGGACTTCAAGACTGACCTGCGATTCCAGAGCTCTGCCGTGATGGCTCTGCAGGAAGCTAGCGAAGCCTATCTGGTTGGCCTCTTTGAAGATACCAACTTGTGTGCCATCCACGCCAAACGAGTCACAATCATGCCCAAGGACATCCAGCTGGCCCGTCGCATTCGTGGCGAGCGTGCTTAAGTTGTTATTGCTTCGACTAGCAGCCAAAGCGCCAATACATTTTGTACAAATCGGTCCTTTTCAGGACCACAAACGTCTTTAAAACTGAGATTATACATTTTCATATATTATAATTTACATACTACAAATATAAAATATACTTTGCGTTTTTATGGTTAAGTTTTTGCTAGTATTTTAGGCATTTGTATCATTGCAAAATGTGTGACTGTTTTATTTTTGTATGATTAAGATTAAGATTTCCGGTCCTAAAAATCTTGATCAACAACGACAGCCGAGTTGATTTGGCCATGTTCTGTAGAACAAACATTTTAGTTACATCGTTGAAATTATCAAAAATGTATACAAATTTTAATTTAAATACAGCCAATACAGCTTTCCGAAATTAAATTAAGGCATTTTTGACAAAGTTATCAACGATTTTAATAATAAATTGCAAACTGTTTGCTCAAATTTATCCAGGATCCAGTATATATTTTTTAATGGAATGGGAATAAAAAATGCGAGTGCGTGGAAACAGTCTAAAATAAACTTATTATTTGGTTTAAAAAAATTTAAAAAGCACGATATTACTGCAATAGCTATATTTTAAATATTAATATTACTTTAATAAACCTAATATATACAACATTTTATTTTAAAAAGTATTTAATTTCGCCTTGCCTTGGCTAATGGGCTCGAGTGAATTCTAATACGAATGTTGTATGGGAGACAAAATAGACCATTACCAAGATACAAATGCATAAATTGTCTTGAAACTTTCACTGACTAAGAAAACTTGATTAGTTTTTTTATTAAATTAACTAAAATTAATATATTTTAAAATATTTATATTTTTTAAGTAGCCAAAACCATGGCCAATAGTACCAAGAAAGCCGACGATTTATTTATGAAAGGGCTAATTTGAAAGTGCTCAAAAAATACATTTTTTTGTAAATTTTGCAAATATTTTCAGATTTTCTGAAAGTAAAAGGTTCAAATTTTACTTTTTCTTAAAAATGTTTTCAATATTCATAAAATTTAATATTTTAAAAGTGGATTTTTCACAAAATGGTTTGCTTACAAATGTAAATCTTGAACTTCAGGCAGCCATACAAAACTGTGCAAAGTATTATTTCACATTTAAATAAATGCAAATGAATTATGAAACATTTAAGAACTTAAAATCATTAAAACGTTGTATCATTTAAAAACATAACACAGAGAAAATAAGAAAATAAAATTGCACATCGATCAAACATAGGCAACATAAATGAGCGCTGCCAAACACATAGTTAAACTGCTCTCCTCCTCGATTCTCATATCAACGAGGGACCTCGGTAAGAAAGCGCGCGCCTATTTCTATACAAGCAAAAGTGTTTTTCGTTAGTTTTCGAAAATAAATAGTGAAGCAAAAATGTCGGACTCTGCAGTGGCAACATCCGCGTCCCCAGTGGCTGCCCCACCAGCGCCAGTTGAGAAGAAGGTGGCCGCCAAAAAGGCATCTGGATCAGGGGCTACAAAGGCAAAGAAGGCTGCAGTCCCGCCATCACATCCGCCAACTCAACAAATGGTGGACGCTTCCATCAAGAACTTGAAGGAACGTGGGGGTTCATCGCTTCTGGCAATCAAGAAATATATCACTGCCACCTACAAATGCGACGCCCAAAAACTGGCTCCATTTATCAAGAAGTACTTGAAGTCTGCAGTGGCCAATGGAAAGCTGATCCAAACGAAGGGAAAGGGTGCGTCTGGTTCCTTTAAACTATCAGCCTCCGCCAAAAAGGAGCCCAAGCCTAAGGTTGCTGCCGCTGAGAAAAAGTCAAAAGCAAGAAGGTAGTTGCCAAGAAAGCCGGAGCCACCGCAAAGAAAGCTGCCGGAGCTGCTGACAAGAAACCCAAGGCTAAAAAGGCCGTTGCTACCAAGAAGACTGCCGAAAAGAAGAAAACTGAAAAGGTAAAGGTCAAGGATGCTAAGAAAACTGTTGTCGTAAAGGCAAAACCAGCAGCAGTGAAAGCTAAGCCGACTGCCGCGAAGCCAAAGGCAGCCAAGGCACCAAAAGCCAAGGCAGCGGCATCCGCCAAGCCTAAGAAGGCAGTTAAGAAAGCAACTGCTCCAGCTACCGCTAAGAAGCCGAAAGCCAAGACAACGGCGTCGAAAAAGTAAGATAATATATGTATGTACATTATCGCAATTTTAGATTTCGAAATCTGAAATTTGAAATTGATTTAAACAAGCCCTTTTCAGGGCTACAACACGTTTTTAAAAGAGATCAAAAATTATCAATTGCTTTTAGATACAAATAGTGTTTCCGTTCAACGGGACACGTTTCCCTTACTTGTGGTCTGAACATTGACCAGTATACATAGTAGATGTAGATTCCTAACCAATATATTTAGATTTTCGAAGGACCGCAGAGGAGTTATGTCCAACATTTATTCTTGATCAGCGACTAGGTAGTAGATCTAGAAAAATTTTTAAATTATCAAAAATGAATTTCATATTTAAAATTTTAAAACGTTGGTATGCAGATTTACAGACCAAATAAAAACCAACGCAGACCAAAAAAGTTACATCTTTATTTTCATATTAAATAATTATGCTCTTGAAAATATAGTTTCTTTGGTAAACGTTTTTGTGGCCCTGAAAAGGGCCTTTTTAATGTTTCTCTGCATCCGCGAGAAAATTTACTTGGAGCTGGTGTACTTGGTGACAGCCTTGGTTCCCTCACTGACTGCGTGCTTAGCCAACTCTCCGGGCAGAAGCAGGCGAACAGCAGTTTGGATTTCCCGACTGGTGATGGTCGAGCGCTTGTTGTAGTGCGCCAAACGAGAGGCCTCGGCAGCAATGCGCTCAAAGATGTCATTTACAAAGCTGTTCATGATGCTCATCGCCTTCGAGGAAATGCCAGTATCGGGATGGACCTGCTTCAGGACCTTGTAAATGTAGATAGCATAGCTCTCCTTCCTCTTCCGCTTCTTCTTCTTGTCGTTCTTGGTGATGTTCTTCTGGGCCTTGCCAGCCTTCTTGGCTGCCTTTCCACTAGTTTTAGGCGGCATTATTTCACTTCACTTCACTGCACGATTCACTGATCATAGCAGCACAGTTTTGGTGTTCGCTCTTATACTTTTTTCCATGCAATGTTTTCAGGTCTAAGGCGACCCACCCCTAGCTGAACGCACAGGCAGAACCAAAAGTATAAATTCGTGACATGCAAACGTTCGTTTATCATTCGTTCTTCGTGTGTGTGAAGTGAATAAAGTGAAATAATTGAAAATGTCTGGTCGTGGAAAAGGAGGCAAAGTTAAGGGAAAGGCAAAGTCCCGCTCCAACCGTGCCGGACTACAGTTCCCTGTCGGGCGTATTCATCGTCTGCTCCGCAAGGGCAACTACGCCGAGCGCGTTGGTGCCGGCGCTCCAGTTTACCTGGCTGCCG
Source organism: Drosophila bocqueti (assembly GCA_018151655.1). Taxonomy (NCBI): domain Eukaryota; kingdom Metazoa; phylum Arthropoda; class Insecta; order Diptera; family Drosophilidae; genus Drosophila; species Drosophila bocqueti. Next base: position 49,745 of record JAECXF010000066.1, read on the forward strand.
TGATGGAATATCTCGCCGCCGAGGTTCTCGAGTTGGCTGGCAATGCTGCTCGTGACAACAAGAAGACTAGGATCATCCCGCGTCATCTGCAGCTGGCCATCCGTAACGACGAAGAGTTGAACAAGCTGCTCTCTGGCGTCACCATTGCCCAGGGTGGTGTGTTGCCCAACATCCAGGCTGTCTTGCTGCCCAAGAAGACCGAGAAGAAGGCTTAAGCGTTTATATAGCGTGCCAGTCGAACTTGTACATAGAAACACAAACTCAAACCCAAACGTCCTTTTCAGGACGACCAAACGATTTCAAAAGAAACTTGAATTTTCAAATATGCCTAAAGTGTAAATAATTAACATACATATATTAAATAAATATTGTAATAAATATTATTTGAGTACGGTTGGTGTTTGTAATGTACAGTCGTCAACGAAACAATTCTAGTGAAAACAATGCCTTAATTTTCTTTGAATATTTTGGGTACAGTTTGCATCTTAAAGATACATGGACATAGAATATAAAATCCAGGAATTTGTTCTCATCGCAAGGCATTGCCTGACTACATACAACGAAAATCCCGGCCAATTAAAATGAATTAGCCAAGGAGTTTTTATTCTTCGACTAGAATATTTTATTATACATATATCAATGGAATGATTTGATAATTTTTCTCTTTTATGTAATTAATTGGTGGTCCTGAAAAGGACCGATTGTTGAGTACAGACTGTACTGATTTTTTAACCGCCGAAACCGTACAGGGTGCGGCCTTGTCTCTTCAGGGCGTACACGACGTCCATGGCTGTGACAGTCTTCCTCTTGGCATGTTCAGTGTATGTGACGGCATCACGGATCACGTTCTCCAAAAACACCTTCAGAACACCACGGGTTTCCTCATAAATGAGTCCCGAAATGCGCTTTACGCCGCCACGCCGAGCCAGACGTCGGATAGCTGGTTTCGTGATACCCTGGATGTTATCACGCAGCACTTTGCGATGACGCTTGGCGCCACCTTTTCCCAAGCCTTTGCCTCCTTTACCGCGACCAGTCATTTTTCACTGTTTTATTTTAACACTTCGAAAGTCACCACTGAACTAATGTTGAAGCAGCATCGGCCGCTCCTATTTATACCAAAACTCAGCAATGCACGAGTGAGCCCGAACGCTATGTCCATCTCGCTCTTTGCTCGAAAAATGAAATGGCCTCTGCTTCGGCTACATCTCTCCCTTTTCAACCCTCCACGTTTTGCTATATAAGAAGGTAGCCATGCCGTAGCTCGTTTATTGTGTTTTCAAACTCGTGAAGTGAACAGTGGAAAAATAAGTAAAATCTAAAATGGCTCGTACCAAACAGACCGCTCGCAAATCGACTGGTGGCAAGGCGCCACGCAAACAACTGGCAACCAAGGCCGCTCGCAAGAGTGCCCCAGCCACCGGTGGCGTAAAGAAGCCCCATCGCTATCGCCCCGGAACTGTGGCTCTGCGTGAGATCCGTCGCTACCAGAAGAGTACCGAGCTGCTGATCCGCAAGCTGCCTTTCCAGCGTCTGGTGCGCGAAATCGCGCAGGACTTCAAGACTGACCTGCGATTCCAGAGCTCTGCCGTGATGGCTCTGCAGGAAGCTAGCGAAGCCTATCTGGTTGGCCTCTTTGAAGATACCAACTTGTGTGCCATCCACGCCAAACGAGTCACAATCATGCCCAAGGACATCCAGCTGGCCCGTCGCATTCGTGGCGAGCGTGCTTAAGTTGTTATTGCTTCGACTAGCAGCCAAAGCGCCAATACATTTTGTACAAATCGGTCCTTTTCAGGACCACAAACGTCTTTAAAACTGAGATTATACATTTTCATATATTATAATTTACATACTACAAATATAAAATATACTTTGCGTTTTTATGGTTAAGTTTTTGCTAGTATTTTAGGCATTTGTATCATTGCAAAATGTGTGACTGTTTTATTTTTTTGTATGATTAAGATTAAGATTTCCGGTCCTAAAAATCTTGATCAACAACGACAGCCGAGTTGATTTGGCCATGTTCTGTAGAACAAACATTTTAGTTACATCGTTGAAATTATCAAAAATGTATACAAATTTTAATTTAAATACAGCCAATACAGCTTTCCGAAATTAAATTAAGGCATTTTTGACAAAGTTATCAACGATTTTAATAATAAATTGCAAACTGTTTGCTCAAATTTATCCAGGATCCAGTATATATTTTTTAATGGAATGGGAATAAAAAATGCGAGTGCGTGGAAACAGTCTAAAATAAACTTATTATTTGGTTTAAAAAAATTTAAAAAGCACGATATTACTGCAATAGCTATATTTTAAATATTAATATTACTTTAATAAACCTAATATATACAACATTTTATTTTAAAAAGTATTTAATTTCGCCTTGCCTTGGCTAATGGGCTCGAGTGAATTCTAATACGAATGTTGTATGGGAGACAAAATAGACCATTACCAAGATACAAATGCATAAATTGTCTTGAAACTTTCACTGACTAAGAAAACTTGATTAGTTTTTTTATTAAATTAACTAAAATTAATATATTTTAAAATATTTATATTTTTTAAGTAGCCAAAACCATGGCCAATAGTACCAAGAAAGCCGACGATTTATTTATGAAAGGGCTAATTTGAAAGTGCTCAAAAAATACATTTTTTTGTAAATTTTGCAAATATTTTCAGATTTTCTGAAAGTAAAAGGTTCAAATTTTACTTTTTCTTAAAAATGTTTTCAATATTCATAAAATTTAATATTTTAAACGTGGATTTTTCACGAAATGGTTTGCTTAAAAATGTAAATCTTGAACTTCAAGCAGCCATACAAAACTGTGCAAAGTATTATTTCACATTTAAATAAATGCAAATAAATTATGAAACATTTAAGAACTTAAAATCATTAAAACGTTGTATCATTTAAAAACATAACACAGAGAAAATAAGAAAATAAAATTGCACATCGATCAAACATAGGCAACATAAATGAGCGCTGCCAAACACATAGTTAAACTGCTCTCCTCCTCGATTCTCATATCAACGAGGGACCTCGGTAAGAAAGCGCGCGCCTATTTCTATACAAGCAAAAGTGTTTTTCGTTAGTTTTCGAAAATAAATAGTGAAGCAAAAATGTCGGACTCTGCAGTGGCAACATCCGCGTCCCCAGTGGCTGCCCCACCAGCGCCAGTTGAGAAGAAGGTGGCCGCCAAAAAGGCATCTGGATCAGGGGCTACAAAGGCAAAGAAGGCTGCAGTCCCGCCATCACATCCGCCAACTCAACAAATGGTGGACGCTTCCATCAAGAACTTGAAGGAACGTGGGGGTTCATCGCTTCTGGCAATCAAGAAATATATCACTGCCACCTACAAATGCGACGCCCAAAAACTGGCTCCATTTATCAAGAAGTACTTGAAGTCTGCAGTGGCCAATGGAAAGCTGATCCAAACGAAGGGAAAGGGTGCGTCTGGTTCCTTTAAACTATCAGCCTCCGCCAAAAAGGAGCCCAAGCCTAAGGTTGCTGCCGCTGAGAAAAAGTCAAAAGCAAGAAGGTAGTTGCCAAGAAAGCCGGAGCCACCGCAAAGAAAGCTGCCGGAGCTGCTGACAAGAAACCCAAGGCTAAAAAGGCCGTTGCTACCAAGAAGACTGCCGAAAAGAAGAAAACTGAAAAGGTAAAGGTCAAGGATGCTAAGAAAACTGTTGTCGTAAAGGCAAAACCAGCAGCAGTGAAAGCTAAGCCGACTGCCGCGAAGCCAAAGGCAGCCAAGGCACCAAAAGCCAAGGCAGCGGCATCCGCCAAGCCTAAGAAGGCAGTTAAGAAAGCAACTGCTCCAGCTACCGCTAAGAAGCCGAAAGCCAAGACAACGGCGTCGAAAAAGTAAGATAATATATGTATGTACATTATCGCAATTTTAGATTTCGAAATCTGAAATTTGAAATTGATTTAAACAAGCCCTTTTCAGGGCTACAACACGTTTTTAAAAGAGATCAAAAATTATCAATTGCTTTTAGATACAAATAGTGTTTCCGTTCAACGGGACACGTTTCCCTTACTTGTGGTCTGAACATTGACCAGTATACATAGTAGATGTAGATTCCTAACCAATATATTTAGATTTTCGAAGGACCGCAGAGGAGTTATGTCCAACATTTATTCTTGATCAGCGACTAGGTAGTAGATCTAGAAAAATTTTTAAATTATCAAAAATGAATTTCATATTTAAAATTTTAAAACGTTGGTATGCAGATTTACAGACCAAATAAAAACCAACGCAGACCAAAAAAGTTACATCTTTATTTTCATATTAAATAATTATGCTCTTGAAAATATAGTTTCTTTGGTAAACGTTTTTGTGGCCCTGAAAAGGGCCTTTTAATGTTTCTCTGCATCCGCGAGAAAATTTACTTGGAGCTGGTGTACTTGGTGACAGCCTTGGTTCCCTCACTGACTGCGTGCTTAGCCAACTCTCCGGGCAGAAGCAGGCGAACAGCAGTTTGGATTTCCCGACTGGTGATGGTCGAGCGCTTGTTGTAGTGCGCCAAACGAGAGGCCTCGGCAGCAATGCGCTCAAAGATGTCATTTACAAAGCTGTTCATGATGCTCATCGCCTTCGAGGAAATGCCAGTATCGGGATGGACCTGCTTCAGGACCTTGTAAATGTAGATAGCATAGCTCTCCTTCCTCTTCCGCTTCTTCTTCTTGTCGTTCTTGGTGATGTTCTTCTGGGCCTTGCCAGCCTTCTTGGCTGCCTTTCCACTAGTTTTAGGCGGCATTATTTCACTTCACTTCACTGCACGATTCACTGATCATAGCAGCACAGTTTTGGTGTTCGCTCTTATACTTTTTTCCATGCAATGTTTTCAGGTCTAAGGCGACCCACCCCTAGCTGAACGCACAGGCAGAACCAAAAGTATAAATTCGTGACATGCAAACGTTCGTTTATCATTCGTTCTTCGTGTGTGTGAAGTGAATAAAGTGAAATAATTGAAAATGTCTGGTCGTGGAAAAGGAGGCAAAGTTAAGGGAAAGGCAAAGTCCCGCTCCAACCGTGCCGGACTACAGTTCCCTGTCGGGCGTATTCATCGTCTGCTCCGCAAGGGCAACTACGCCGAGCGCGTTGGTGCCGGCGCTCCAGTTTACCTGGCTGCCGTGATGGAATATCTCGCCGCCGAGGTTCTCGAGTTGGCTGGCAATGCTGCTCGTGACAACAAGAAGACTAGGATCATCCCGCGTCATCTGCAGCTGGCCATCCGTAACGACGAAGAGTTGAACAAGCTGCTCTCTGGCGTCACCATTGCCCAGGGTGGTGTGTTGCCCAACATCCAGGCTGTCTTGCTGCCCAAGAAGACCGAGAAGAAGGCTTAAGCGTTTATATAGCGTGCCAGTCGAACTTGTACATAGAAACACAAACTCAAACCCAAACGTCCTTTTCAGGACGACCAAACGATTTCAAAAGAAACTTGAATTTTCAAATATGCCTAAAGTGTAAATAATTAACATACATATATTAAATAAATATTGTAATAAATATTATTTGAGTACGGTTGGTGTTTGTAATGTACAGTCGTCAACGAAACAATTCTAGTGAAAACAATGCCTTAATTTTCTTTGAATATTTTGGGTACAGTTTGCATCTTAAAGATACATGGACATAGAATATAAAATCCAGGAATTTGTTCTCATCGCAAGGCATTGCCTGACTACATACAACGAAAATCCCGGCCAATTAAAATGAATTAGCCAAGGAGTTTTTATTCTTCGACTAGAATATTTTATTATACATATATCAATGGAATGATTTGATAATTTTTCTCTTTTATGTAATTAATTGGTGGTCCTGAAAAGGACCGATTGTTGAGTACAGACTGTACTGATTTTTTAACCGCCGAAACCGTACAGGGTGCGGCCTTGTCTCTTCAGGGCGTACACGACGTCCATGGCTGTGACAGTCTTCCTCTTGGCATGTTCAGTGTATGTGACGGCATCACGGATCACGTTCTCCAAAAACACCTTCAGAACACCACGGGTTTCCTCATAAATGAGTCCCGAAATGCGCTTTACGCCGCCACGCCGAGCCAGACGTCGGATAGCTGGTTTCGTGATACCCTGGATGTTATCACGCAGCACTTTGCGATGACGCTTGGCGCCACCTTTTCCCAAGCCTTTGCCTCCTTTACCGCGACCAGTCATTTTTCACTGTTTTATTTTAACACTTCGAAAGTCACCACTGAACTAATGTTGAAGCAGCATCGGCCGCTCCTATTTATACCAAAACTCAGCAATGCACGAGTGAGCCCGAACGCTATGTCCATCTCGCTCTTTGCTCGAAAAATGAAATGGCCTCTGCTTCGGCTACATCTCTCCCTTTTCAACCCTCCACGTTTTGCTATATAAGAAGGTAGCCATGCCGTAGCTCGTTTATTGTGTTTTCAAACTCGTGAAGTGAACAGTGGAAAAATAAGTAAAATCTAAAATGGCTCGTACCAAACAGACCGCTCGCAAATCGACTGGTGGCAAGGCGCCACGCAAACAACTGGCAACCAAGGCCGCTCGCAAGAGTGCCCCAGCCACCGGTGGCGTAAAGAAGCCCCATCGCTATCGCCCCGGAACTGTGGCTCTGCGTGAGATCCGTCGCTACCAGAAGAGTACCGAGCTGCTGATCCGCAAGCTGCCTTTCCAGCGTCTGGTGCGCGAAATCGCGCAGGACTTCAAGACTGACCTGCGATTCCAGAGCTCTGCCGTGATGGCTCTGCAGGAAGCTAGCGAAGCCTATCTGGTTGGCCTCTTTGAAGATACCAACTTGTGTGCCATCCACGCCAAACGAGTCACAATCATGCCCAAGGACATCCAGCTGGCCCGTCGCATTCGTGGCGAGCGTGCTTAAGTTGTTATTGCTTCGACTAGCAGCCAAAGCGCCAATACATTTTGTACAAATCGGTCCTTTTCAGGACCACAAACGTCTTTAAAACTGAGATTATACATTTTCATATATTATAATTTACATACTACAAATATAAAATATACTTTGCGTTTTTATGGTTAAGTTTTTGCTAGTATTTTAGGCATTTGTATCATTGCAAAATGTGTGACTGTTTTATTTTTCGTATGATTAAGATTAAGATTTCCGGTCCTAAAAATCTTGATCAACAACGACAGCCGAGTTGATTTGGCCATGTTCTGTAGAACAAACATTTTAGTTACATCGTTGAAATTATCAAAAATGTATACAAATTTTAATTTAAATACAGCCATTACAGCTTTCCGAAATTAAATTAATGCATTTTTGACAAAGTTATTAACAATTTTAATAATAAATTGCAAACTGTTTAATCAAATTTATCCAGGATCCAGTATATATTTTTTAATGGAATGGGAACTTATTATTTGGTTTAAAAAAATATAAAAAGCACGATATTACTGCAATAGCTATATTTTAAATATTAATATTACTTTAATAAACCTAATATATACAACATTTTATTTTAAAAAGTATTTAATTTCGCCTTGCCTTGGCTAATGGGCTCGAGTGAATTCTAATACGAATGTTGTATGGGAGACAAAATAGACCATTACCAAGATACAAATGCATAAATTGTCTTGAAACTTTCACTGACTAAGAAAACTTGATTAGTTTTTTTATTAAATTAACTAAAATTAATATATTTTAAAATATTTATATTTTTTAAGTAGCCAAAACCATGGCCAATAGTACCAAGAAAGCCGACGATTTATTTATGAAAGGGCTAATTTGAAAGTGCTCAAAAAATACATTTTTTTGTAAATTTTGCAAATATTTTCAGATTTTCTGAAAGTAAAAGGTTCAAATTTTACTTTTTCTTAAAAATGTTTTCAATATTCATAAAATTTAATATTTTAAACGTGGATTTTTCACGAAATGGTTTGCTTAAAAATGTAAATCTTGAACTTCAAGCAGCCATACAAAACTGTGCAAAGTATTATTTCACATTTAAATAAATGCAAATAAATTATGAAACATTTAAGAACTTAAAATCATTAAAACGTTGTATCATTTAAAAACATAACACAGAGAAAATAAGAAAATAAAATTGCACATCGATCAAACATAGGCAACATAAATGAGCGCTGCCAAACACATAGTTAAACTGCTCTCCTCCTCGATTCTCATATCAACGAGGGACCTCGGTAAGAAAGCGCGCGCCTATTTCTATACAAGCAAAAGTGTTTTTCGTTAGTTTTCGAAAATAAATAGTGAAGCAAAAATGTCGGACTCTGCAGTGGCAACATCCGCGTCCCCAGTGGCTGCCCCACCAGCGCCAGTTGAGAAGAAGGTGGCCGCCAAAAAGGCATCTGGATCAGGGGCTACAAAGGCAAAGAAGGCTGCAGTCCCGCCATCACATCCGCCAACTCAACAAATGGTGGACGCTTCCATCAAGAACTTGAAGGAACGTGGGGGTTCATCGCTTCTGGCAATCAAGAAATATATCACTGCCACCTACAAATGCGACGCCCAAAAACTGGCTCCATTTATCAAGAAGTACTTGAAGTCTGCAGTGGCCAATGGAAAGCTGATCCAAACGAAGGGAAAGGGTGCGTCTGGTTCCTTTAAACTATCAGCCTCCGCCAAAAAGGAGCCCAAGCCTAAGGTTGCTGCCGCTGAGAAAAAAGTCAAAAGCAAGAAGGTAGTTGCCAAGAAAGCCGGAGCCACCGCAAAGAAAGCTGCCGGAGCTGCTGACAAGAAACCCAAGGCTAAAAAGGCCGTTGCTACCAAGAAGACTGCCGAAAAGAAGAAAACTGAAAAGGTAAAGGTCAAGGATGCTAAGAAAACTGTTGTCGTAAAGGCAAAACCAGCAGCAGTGAAAGCTAAGCCGACTGCCGCGAAGCCAAAGGCAGCCAAGGCACCAAAAGCCAAGGCAGCGGCATCCGCCAAGCCTAAGAAGGCAGTTAAGAAAGCAACTGCTCCAGCTACCGCTAAGAAGCCGAAAGCCAAGACAACGGCGTCGAAAAAGTAAGATAATATATGTATGTACATTATCGCAATTTTAGATTTCGAAATCTGAAATTTGAAATTGATTTAAACAAGCCCTTTTCAGGGCTACAACACGTTTTTAAAAGAGATCAAAAATTATCAATTGCTTTTAGATACAAATAGTGTTTCCGTTCAACGGGACACGTTTCCCTTACTTGTGGTCTGAACATTGACCAGTATACATAGTAGATGTAGATTCCTAACCAATATATTTAGATTTTCGAAGGACCGCAGAGGAGTTATGTCCAACATTTATTCTTGATCAGCGACTAGGTAGTAGATCTAGAAAAATTTTTAAATTATCAAAAATGAATTTCATATTTAAAATTTTAAAACGTTGGTATGCAGATTTACAGACCAAATAAAAACCAACGCAGACCAAAAAAGTTACATCTTTATTTTCATATTAAATAATTATGCTCTTGAAAATATAGTTTCTTTGGTAAACGTTTTTGTGGCCCTGAAAAGGGCCTTTTTAATGTTTCTCTGCATCCGCGAGAAAATTTACTTGGAGCTGGTGTACTTGGTGACAGCCTTGGTTCCCTCACTGACTGCGTGCTTAGCCAACTCTCCGGGCAGAAGCAGGCGAACAGCAGTTTGGATTTCCCGACTGGTGATGGTCGAGCGCTTGTTGTAGTGCGCCAAACGAGAGGCCTCGGCAGCAATGCGCTCAAAGATGTCATTTACAAAGCTGTTCATGATGCTCATCGCCTTCGAGGAAATGCCAGTATCGGGATGGACCTGCTTCAGGACCTTGTAAATGTAGATAGCATAGCTCTCCTTCCTCTTCCGCTTCTTCTTCTTGTCGTTCTTGGTGATGTTCTTCTGGGCCTTGCCAGCCTTCTTGGCTGCCTTTCCACTAGTTTTAGGCGGCATTATTTCACTTCACTTCACTGCACGATTCACTGATCATAGCAGCACAGTTTTGGTGTTCGCTCTTATACTTTTTTCCATGCAATGTTTTCAGGTCTAAGGCGACCCACCCCTAGCTGAACGCACAGGCAGAACCAAAAGTATAAATTCGTGACATGCAAACGTTCGTTTATCATTCGTTCTTCGTGTGTGTGAAGTGAATAAAGTGAAATAATTGAAAATGTCTGGTCGTGGAAAAGGAGGCAAAGTTAAGGGAAAGGCAAAGTCCCGCTCCAACCGTGCCGGACTACAGTTCCCTGTCGGGCGTATTCATCGTCTGCTCCGCAAGGGCAACTACGCCGAGCGCGTTGGTGCCGGCGCTCCAGTTTACCTGGCTGCCGTGATGGAATATCTCGCCGCCGAGGTTCTCGAGTTGGCTGGCAATGCTGCTCGTGACAACAAGAAGACTAGGATCATCCCGCGTCATCTGCAGCTGGCCATCCGTAACGACGAAGAGTTGAACAAGCTGCTCTCTGGCGTCACCATTGCCCAGGGTGGTGTGTTGCCCAACATCCAGGCTGTCTTGCTGCCCAAGAAGACCGAGAAGAAGGCTTAAGCGTTTATATAGCGTGCCAGTCGAACTTGTACATAGAAACACAAACTCAAACCCAAACGTCCTTTTCAGGACGACCAAACGATTTCAAAAGAAACTTGAATTTTCAAATATGCCTAAAGTGTAAATAATTAACATACATATATTAAATAAATATTGTAATAAATATTATTTGAGTACGGTTGGTGTTTGTAATGTACAGTCGTCAACGAAACAATTCTAGTGAAAACAATGCCTTAATTTTCTTTGAATATTTTGGGTACAGTTTGCATCTTAAAGATACATGGACATAGAATATAAAATCCAGGAATTTGTTCTCATCGCAAGGCATTGCCTGACTACATACAACGAAAATCCCGGCCAATTAAAATGAATTAGCCAAGGAGTTTTTATTCTTCGACTAGAATATTTTATTATACATATATCAATGGAATGATTTGATAATTTTTCTCTTTTATGTAATTAATTGGTGGTCCTGAAAAGGACCGATTGTTGAGTACAGACTGTACTGATTTTTTAACCGCCGAAACCGTACAGGGTGCGGCCTTGTCTCTTCAGGGCGTACACGACGTCCATGGCTGTGACAGTCTTCCTCTTGGCATGTTCAGTGTATGTGACGGCATCACGGATCACGTTCTCCAAAAACACCTTCAGAACACCACGGGTTTCCTCATAAATGAGTCCCGAAATGCGCTTTACGCCGCCACGCCGAGCCAGACGTCGGATAGCTGGTTTCGTGATACCCTGGATGTTATCACGCAGCACTTTGCGATGACGCTTGGCGCCACCTTTTCCCAAGCCTTTGCCTCCTTTACCGCGACCAGTCATTTTTCACTGTTTTATTTTAACACTTCGAAAGTCACCACTGAACTAATGTTGAAGCAGCATCGGCCGCTCCTATTTATACCAAAACTCAGCAATGCACGAGTGAGCCCGAACGCTATGTCCATCTCGCTCTTTGCTCGAAAAATGAAATGGCCTCTGCTTCGGCTACATCTCTCCCTTTTCAACCCTCCACGTTTTGCTATATAAGAAGGTAGCCATGCCGTAGCTCGTTTATTGTGTTTTCAAACTCGTGAAGTGAACAGTGGAAAAATAAGTAAAATCTAAAATGGCTCGTACCAAACAGACCGCTCGCAAATCGACTGGTGGCAAGGCGCCACGCAAACAACTGGCAACCAAGGCCGCTCGCAAGAGTGCCCCAGCCACCGGTGGCGTAAAGAAGCCCCATCGCTATCGCCCCGGAACTGTGGCTCTGCGTGAGATCCGTCGCTACCAGAAGAGTACCGAGCTGCTGATCCGCAAGCTGCCTTTCCAGCGTCTGGTGCGCGAAATCGCGCAGGACTTCAAGACTGACCTGCGATTCCAGAGCTCTGCCGTGATGGCTCTGCAGGAAGCTAGCGAAGCCTATCTGGTTGGCCTCTTTGAAGATACCAACTTGTGTGCCATCCACGCCAAACGAGTCACAATCATGCCCAAGGACATCCAGCTGGCCCGTCGCATTCGTGGCGAGCGTGCTTAAGTTGTTATTGCTTCGACTAGCAGCCAAAGCGCCAATACATTTTGTACAAATCGGTCCTTTTCAGGACCACAAACGTCTTTAAAACTGAGATTATACATTTTCATATATTATAATTTACATACTACAAATATAAAATATACTTTGCGTTTTTATGGTTAAGTTTTTGCTAGTATTTTAGGCATTTGTATCATTGCAAAATGTGTGACTGTTTTATTTTTTGTATGATTAAGATTAAGATTTCCGGTCCTAAAAATCTTGATCAACAACGACAGCCGAGTTGATTTGGCCATGTTCTGTAGAACAAACATTTTAGTTACATCGTTGAAATTATCAAAAATGTATACAAATTTTAATTTAAATACAGCCAATACAGCTTTCCGAAATTAAATTAAGGCATTTTTGACAAAGTTATCAACGATTTTAATAATAAATTGCAAACTGTTTGCTCAAATTTATCCAGGATCCAGTATATATTTTTTAATGGAATGGGAATAAAAAATGCGAGTGCGTGGAAACAGTCTAAAATAAACTTATTATTTGGTTTAAAAAAATTTAAAAAGCACGATATTACTGCAATAGCTATATTTTAAATATTAATATTACTTTAATAAACCTAATATATACAACATTTTATTTTAAAAAGTATTTAATTTCGCCTTGCCTTGGCTAATGGGCTCGAGTGAATTCTAATACGAATGTTGTATGGGAGACAAAATAGACCATTACCAAGATACAAATGCATAAATTGTCTTGAAACTTTCACTGACTAAGAAAACTTGATTAGTTTTTTTATTAAATTAACTAAAATTAATATATTTTAAAATATTTATATTTTTTAAGTAGCCAAAACCATGGCCAATAGTACCAAGAAAGCCGACGATTTATTTATGAAAGGGCTAATTTGAAAGTGCTCAAAAAATACATTTTTTTGTAAATTTTGCAAATATTTTCAGATTTTCTGAAAGTAAAAGGTTCAAATTTTACTTTTTCTTAAAAATGTTTTCAATATTCATAAAATTTAATATTTTAAAAGTGGATTTTTCACAAAATGGTTTGCTTACAAATGTAAATCTTGAACTTCAGGCAGCCATACAAAACTGTGCAAAGTATTATTTCACATTTAAATAAATGCAAATAAATTATGAAACATTTAAGAACTTAAAATCATTAAAACGTTGTATCATTTAAAAACATAACACAGAGAAAATAAGAAAATAAAATTGCACATCGATCAAACATAGGCAACATAAATGAGCGCTGCCAAACACATAGTTAAACTGCTCTCCTCCTCGATTCTCATATCAACGAGGGACCTCGGTAAGAAAGCGCGCGCCTATTTCTATACAAGCAAAAGTGTTTTTCGTTAGTTTTCGAAAATAAATAGTGAAGCAAAAATGTCGGACTCTGCAGTGGCAACATCCGCGTCCCCAGTGGCTGCCCCACCAGCGCCAGTTGAGAAGAAGGTGGCCGCCAAAAAGGCATCTGGATCAGGGGCTACAAAGGCAAAGAAGGCTGCAGTCCCGCCATCACATCCGCCAACTCAACAAATGGTGGACGCTTCCATCAAGAACTTGAAGGAACGTGGGGGTTCATCGCTTCTGGCAATCAAGAAATATATCACTGCCACCTACAAATGCGACGCCCAAAAACTGGCTCCATTTATCAAGAAGTACTTGAAGTCTGCAGTGGCCAATGGAAAGCTGATCCAAACGAAGGGAAAGGGTGCGTCTGGTTCCTTTAAACTATCAGCCTCCGTCAGTCAAAAGCAAGAAGGTAGTTGCCAAGAAAGCCGGAGCCACCGCAAAGAAAGCTGCCGGAGCTGCTGACAAGAAACCCAAGGCTAAAAAGGCCGTTGCTACCAAGAAGACTGCCGAAAAGAAGAAAACTGAAAAGGTAAAGGTCAAGGATGCTAAGAAAACTGTTGTCGTAAAGGCAAAACCAGCAGCAGTGAAAGCTAAGCCGACTGCCGCGAAGCCAAAGGCAGCCAAGGCACCAAAAGCCAAGGCAGCGGCATCCGCCAAGCCTAAGAAGGCAGTTAAGAAAGCAACTGCTCCAGCTACCGCTAAGAAGCCGAAAGCCAAGACAACGGCGTCGAAAAAGTAAGATAATATATGTATGTACATTATCGCAATTTTAGATTTCGAAATCTGAAATTTGAAATTGATTTAAACAAGCCCTTTTCAGGGCTACAACACGTTTTTAAAAGAGATCAAAAATTATCAATTGCTTTTAGATACAAATAGTGTTTCCGTTCAACGGGACACGTTTCCCTTACTTGTGGTCTGAACATTGACCAGTATACATAGTAGATGTAGATTCCTAACCAATATATTTAGATTTTCGAAGGACCGCAGAGGAGTTATGTCCAACATTTATTCTTGATCAGCGACTAGGTAGTAGATCTAGAAAAATTTTTAAATTATCAAAAATGAATTTCATATTTAAAATTTTAAAACGTTGGTATGCAGATTTACAGACCAAATAAAAACCAACGCAGACCAAAAAAGTTACATCTTTATTTTCATATTAAATAATTATGCTCTTGAAAATATAGTTTCTTTGGTAAACGTTTTTGTGGCCCTGAAAAGGGCCTTTTAATGTTTCTCTGCATCCGCGAGAAAATTTACTTGGAGCTGGTGTACTTGGTGACAGCCTTGGTTCCCTCACTGACTGCGTGCTTAGCCAACTCTCCGGGCAGAAGCAGGCGAACAGCAGTTTGGATTTCCCGACTGGTGATGGTCGAGCGCTTGTTGTAGTGCGCCAAACGAGAGGCCTCGGCAGCAATGCGCTCAAAGATGTCATTTACAAAGCTGTTCATGATGCTCATCGCCTTCGAGGAAATGCCAGTATCGGGATGGACCTGCTTCAGGACCTTGTAAATGTAGATAGCATAGCTCTCCTTCCTCTTCCGCTTCTTCTTCTTGTCGTTCTTGGTGATGTTCTTCTGGGCCTTGCCAGCCTTCTTGGCTGCCTTTCCACTAGTTTTAGGCGGCATTATTTCACTTCACTTCACTGCACGATTCACTGATCATAGCAGCACAGTTTTGGTGTTCGCTCTTATACTTTTTTCCATGCAATGTTTTCAGGTCTAAGGCGACCCACCCCTAGCTGAACGCACAGGCAGAACCAAAAGTATAAATTCGTGACATGCAAACGTTCGTTTATCATTCGTTCTTCGTGTGTGTGAAGTGAATAAAGTGAAATAATTGAAAATGTCTGGTCGTGGAAAAGGAGGCAAAGTTAAGGGAAAGGCAAAGTCCCGCTCCAACCGTGCCGGACTACAGTTCCCTGTCGGGCGTATTCATCGTCTGCTCCGCAAGGGCAACTACGCCGAGCGCGTTGGTGCCGGCGCTCCAGTTTACCTGGCTGCCGTGATGGAATATCTCGCCGCCGAGGTTCTCGAGTTGGCTGGCAATGCTGCTCGTGACAACAAGAAGACTAGGATCATCCCGCGTCATCTGCAGCTGGCCATCCGTAACGACGAAGAGTTGAACAAGCTGCTCTCTGGCGTCACCATTGCCCAGGGTGGTGTGTTGCCCAACATCCAGGCTGTCTTGCTGCCCAAGAAGACCGAGAAGAAGGCTTAAGCGTTTATATAGCGTGCCAGTCGAACTTGTACATAGAAACACAAACTCAAACCCAAACGTCCTTTTCAGGACGACCAAACGATTTCAAAAGAAACTTGAATTTTCAAATATGCCTAAAGTGTAAATAATTAACATACATATATTAAATAAATATTGTAATAAATATTATTTGAGTACGGTTGGTGTTTGTAATGTACAGTCGTCAACGAAACAATTCTAGTGAAAACAATGCCTTAATTTTCTTTGAATATTTTGGGTACAGTTTGCATCTTAAAGATACATGGACATAGAATATAAAATCCAGGAATTTGTTCTCATCGCAAGGCATTGCCTGACTACATACAACGAAAATCCCGGCCAATTAAAATGAATTAGCCAAGGAGTTTTTATTCTTCGACTAGAATATTTTATTATACATATTTCAATGGAATGATTTGATAATTTTTCTCTTTTATGTAATTAATTGGTGGTCCTGAAAAGGACCGATTGTTGAGTACAGACTGTACTGATTTTTTAACCGCCGAAACCGTACAGGGTGCGGCCTTGTCTCTTCAGGGCGTACACGACGTCCATGGCTGTGACAGTCTTCCTCTTGGCATGTTCAGTGTATGTGACGGCATCACGGATCACGTTCTCCAAAAAACACCTTCAGAACACCACGGGTTTCCTCATAAATGAGTCCCGAAATGCGCTTTACGCCGCCACGCCGAGCCAGACGTCGGATAGCTGGTTTCGTGATACCCTGGATGTTATCACGCAGCACTTTGCGATGACGCTTGGCGCCACCTTTTCCCAAGCCTTTGCCTCCTTTACCGCGACCAGTCATTTTTCACTGTTTTATTTTAACACTTCGAAAGTCACCACTGAACTAATGTTGAAGCAGCATCGGCCGCTCCTATTTATACCAAAACTCAGCAATGCAC
>JAECXF010000067.1:0-67515 GCA_018151655.1 Drosophila bocqueti
TTATGATAACTTATTCTGACATGGGGACTTATTCTTCTTCCATTGTCTCTGCTACTGTGTCCACTCTGGCTTTCTCGCTGTCTTTTCTGACAGGTTTATTGTTATTCACTTTATTTAAAGTTTAAAGTTGTTGACTGAGGGAGACATTCGTCTTACCTTGATTTAAATAATTTCGGAATGTGTAATAATTTTCCCTCTGGGTTAGCAGGAATCGGACGAATCGAATTCTTTGATTTTGACTGTTACTTGTTTGATCGATTCTGGGCTGGCGTATTGAATTTTGATTTGTTGGGGAATACTAGGTACCATAGTTATGATGTCTATCTTATAGTATCTCTGGTTGTTCCTTTGATTATTACTAATTTACTCCTGTTCCTTCTTTTTTGCCTTTCCGATTCGCTATAGTATTGTTCTTCCGGGTAACCGTCGTAAAAGACCAAGCTCCAACAGCCTTGTTTTAATTCTGGGATGGTGTCAATATTTTTATGCGCTAACGACATGTACATTCTATTTGGCAATTTTCTATCAATCGTTGATTTAATGATTCTTTTTTTTAACATTTCTGTATAGTTAGACTTATTCACAGGGTGAAGTTCTAATTCAAGTTTGTCAGAAATATTCCTATATTGCACTTCAAGATTTACGATAAGCTTACTTTTTAGCTGCCGGGATACTGCGTCTCTTCCAGGTTCTTCATCAGGATCACATAAGGCCTATTGTCCTTGAATGACAGGGGGTCGGTCCTCCGGCCAGCAGTGCCTGGTGGTCGGCTGTTCGTGTTCTATGGCAAGAACTGGGTCGGAGAGCCGGTCGACGCTGGTGGCGCTGGGAGTGCTGGAGGCAGCGAGGTGTTGTGGGCGGGCTTGAAGCTGGTGGCGCAAGCTCGAAGGACGCTGGGACGCTGCGGCATTGAGTGGGCGGCGGGTGTGGCGTGCGTGGCGTGATGCCCTGTTGGTGATAGGGATGTTCTCGTGGCGCTGGGCGCGGTGGAATGCTGGCATCGGCGGCAAGGTCCCGGGCTCTGAAGGCGCGGTGTTGGGTGACGGTGCCTTGTCGGTGCTGGATGAGCTAGTGGCGCTACGGGCGACGTCCTCGTCTGGTGGGGATCTGTGGAGGGAGAAAGAGAGACCCATTGTTAGGGGAT
Source organism: Drosophila bocqueti (assembly GCA_018151655.1). Lineage (NCBI taxonomy): Eukaryota > Metazoa > Arthropoda > Insecta > Diptera > Drosophilidae > Drosophila > Drosophila bocqueti. Next base: position 1,145 of record JAECXF010000067.1, read on the forward strand.
CACTTGGTACAGGAGGGGACTTGTTCAGGGGGACTAGTCCACCCATTTGCTGAAGGCGTCCAACATCAGAAGCATCGTGTTGCCCTCTTTGAACGGGGAAGTCTGCACAGACAACGTGGAACGCCTCTCGACCCGTCGGGTAAACCTCTGCCGGCTGGCTTTTCTTGGCTCACCTTATACCTTTGACAGTTCAGACAATAACGTGACGGACTTAGCGGGCGACTCTTGCGGAACAAGCCTGGCCAGTAATAACGCTGGGCCACGCGGGTCCTGGTTTTCCGGATTCCTGCTGTCGGGCGGTGGGGTGGTCATGGCATTCATCGAGGACACGCTGGCGATAGTCGGCCCTCGCTAACAGAGCTTCCATGGGGTATACTCCTCTTTCTCCGGTTATATATATATATGCGGCGGTATAGCTGTCCGTTTTCTTCCATGTAATCTGGAAAAAAATTTGGAAATTTTCCTTTCTTTCTTGGTCACCGAGTAGTTCCTCTCGGCCGGTTCAGATGGCGGCTGGCGTTCGCCACGACTGCGTTCCTGCCCGTCGAGGGCTGCGTTAATATGGCTCTCATGCAGTACTCAACTGTTTCCGTCTGCAGGACGAACTTCTGGCCGGGCATGCCGGGATTGGAACCTCCGTCAACAGCGTCTTCAGCTCCTGAAGGCGAGGTTCTGCTTCTTGTGCCCAATCCCACTTGGGCTCTTCTTCAACAACGATGTCATGGGCTCCACAACATCGGCGAAGTTGGGAACAAAGCGGTGATACTAGAAGGCGATCCCCAGGTATCTCCGGAGTTCCTTCAGGCAGGTCAGGGCTTCAGTTCACGGATCGCTGCAACCACATCCGGGTCTGTGTGGATTCCGGCCTCAATGATATGTCCCAGGTATACGATGCGACGCTGGAAGAAGTGGCATTTCCCTCGATTCAGGCGCAGGCGCTGGAAAACCTCCCGTAAGTTGGCGACGTGCTCCAGGGTGGGGAGCTGATAACGATGATAAGCCGTCCAGATATGCGACTGGGCCTCGAGTCGCCGGACCGGGAAGGAATCTGGGTAATGAGACGCAGTTCCTCTTGGCAGGCGGGGAGTTGCCCGGAGCTGGTTCTGGTGGCGAGGTCGGGGTTGGCCCCGGTGAACGGCATCTGGCAGTGGAGCGCCCTTGGGCCTTGGAAGGGTTCACCGCCCCCGTCGGGCCATTCCGTGTCCTTCACCAGGGGGCCTGCGTGCTCGTCCAATACAGATAAAAAGGCTGAGGGCTTCTGCCCTCCGCACTGCAAGGTGGCTTCGATCCCAGAGAAAATCCATTCCCAGGAGAACGCCGTCCAGCACGTCGAACACCACAAGTAGGATAGTTGATGCGCGTCGGTTCCCGAGGCGGATGTGCGCCAGGCCCAGGCTAGCCCCGTCAGGTTCGTCCGCCAGCGGATTCGAGGCGGAACATGAGGTCTTCCGTTATCCAGTTCCTTGCCCAGACTTCGCTGATGAAGCTGTGGGTAGCCTGGTGTCCAGGTGGCCACGAATTCTCGCCATTCCATGGTTATGGCGGCGCGGATGCGTCTCTGGTGTTGATGGACGTTACCTCCTTACTGGTTGCTGGGTTGGGGTGACGAACGACCGGGGGATCACGATCATACGAGGCCCGTTCCCCTTTCCGGGGGCTTGACGTCGGCAGCAGTCCACTGTCCGGACTAACCCGGGGGCCGTACAGTCCCAACATATAAGGATGAGCGGGTTCCCGGTATTCCTCCTCGGAAGTGTCCTGGTTGGCCGCAGTTCCGGCAGGCGTCGCGAATGTTGACCAGGTCCGTAACCAGGAAAATAAGGTCGTTTGCCGGTTGTTGGAGCGCAGTCGGGATCACGGGCGAAGTTTGATGCTCTGCTGGCAGCGCAGGCAGCGACGTCTGTACTGGCCTCTGAGCGTTGAAAACTGTGATGCTTGCGCGGCGCCAAAATTCCGCGTGGCGGGCGAAAAGTTTTCCCGTCTCCTTTTCGCCTTGTATTTGTTATGGCGTCGTGATTCAGCCGACGACACGTGCAAAAGAAAATCTTTTTCGAAACAAATGTTCTTCCTAACCCCAGAAAATGAATTTTACTCCTTTTAAGAATACCCTGATGGCCTTTGGAGTCCTGGCCAGTCCTTGCTCGGGCGCAATGTGAGGAAGCGACTCTGGCCGGGGTGATCCTCAGCGGCCCAGAGTTCCTACAGAATTTATTTTCTGAGGACGATCAAGGATACCTTAAAGGCGGGACCAAGAATTTTATTGTTTTCCTTAGGGGCGTAATGGAGTAATCGGGCCAAGACAGAGAAGAGGAAAAGAACAACGCTATTGTTGGTGGAACCGGGACCCGGTGGCCGCCTTCGACGAATCTTCCAGACTTGCGGCGGCTCCCCTGTCGGGACGGGCTCCGGAAGGTTCTTTCAGACGGCTTCTGGACCGTTTCGGGAGGCCTTTTGGCAAGTGATCGGCTGTGCTCCTCTCCGCCTTCTCTCACCGACTCAGAGGAGCTCGTTGTGGGAGTGTGTGAAAATTTTTCTCCTTGTGAGCGAGTGAGTGGAATGTTTTTTTTTTTATTTCGTTATAAGGTACATTTAGTTTGGGGGTGACGCCGCTCGGCCTATCACGGGGGAGATGCCTTCAAACATCCAAGCAAAACACCTCGTGTTCGATAAACAAAACAAGAGAGTAGTTGGAGTTGCGTTTTTTCTTATTCTGCGGAATGCATATGAGTATAAACTAAATTTAACCTGGAAATACAGTCTTAATCTCTACGTACCGCAGTTTCTCTCTCTCAATGTGATAGCTCCAAAACGGAGGTACTGTCGGCCGAAATTAAGCTTGGTCTTTTCCTGATTTAGTGTGCCCGCCGTCAACACCTCTGTATCCTGACACAAATATTTCCAAGTTCTGGCGGCTCTAAATCGAAACTTCACTAACCATCGATAGCCCTACCCACCCGGTGAAGCACTCGCATTCACCACGTCCAGGACAGCTAAGCCGAAGCGGGACGCATTGTCGTCTTGGCTCGATCGTTAGTCCGCACCGTCCGCTCGACGAGGGATTCCATCTCTCCCGGTGAACACCTCTTCCACGACGCCCGTTTCCACTCTCGTGGGTATGGCCGGATCACATATGAACACCAGATCTCCTCGACGAATGGGCTCGACGCGCTTGCACCATCTCTCCTGCGCACAAGTGTTGGCAGGTACTCATGCATCCATCCTTCCAGAATCGATCCCGCACTACCTTTGCTATGCGCCACTGCTTCCTGGTAGCGCATCTGTTGACTCCTGTCCGTCATCGCTGGGAAGATCCGGAACGGATCGGGTACTCCTTTCAGCAAAAAATCGTTGCGTCAGTGGAGCCCTGGTCCACCGTCACTGGTAGATGAGCAAGCGGACGGAGAGTTAACTATGCTCGGCCTCGATCAACAGGTTCTCCAGTACCGTGCCCGGCGATCTCCTTCATTGTGTGCGTCCAGCACCTTCTTCACGCACTGTCACCATCCTTTCCCAAGCGATCCACCCTCAGCTGGGTTCGCCGGGCGAATTAAAGATCCACTCAATTCCTTGACGACAGCCTACTGCCCTGAAACTTTCCAGGCTTTTTCAAATACCTTCGCTGAACTTCGGCCTCTTAAAATGGCTCCAACGAAGCTCTTCCCATTGTCGCTCCTTATCCTGACCACCGGTCCACGGCGGCTCATGAAGTTCCTCATGGCGATTATACAGGAATCTGTAGACAAATCGGGGGCCATCTCCAAGTTGGATAGCCCCGTGGTTGTGACACGCAAACAAAGATGCCACCCACCTTTTCCCGTGTGATCCAAAACAGTCACAAATAGCGGTCCAAAATAATCCAGGCCGGTATCAAAAAAAAATTAAATGGCTATCCGTTAGCCTCCAGCCGGTCCCTCTGGCAGGGGACCCATCTCCGGCTGCGCAGGTCGCGTTTTTTCTTCCAGTTTGCATACGTTGCAGTGGCTCACCTTCCGTAGCAGCATTTCTCCGTAAGTTCGTAATCCAGAACTTCTGCCGATCGCTCCAATAGTTGCCTCCACATTTTGGTGGCACATCCTCTCGTGGTGATGCTGCATCAAAAATCATCAATTTCCGCTCAGTGCCTCCTCGTGAGACAGTGGCGATGGGCTGTCGCGCGCTGTATGGTACACACGGCGCGTCGTCGATCCCTTCCGCTGGCTCGCATTACCTGTCCGCCGAAGTATGGTGACAACTCATACAGTCGGCCGCCCTGGCGGTTCCTTTCCTTGGCTGTCTTCAGCAAACGCTTCGCTGCGATTGCCTTCAGTGCGCGCTCTGCCTCAGCGCACTCAGCATCGACGTCACCTGTGATCCTCGATCGAGCGTAGTCCACGGCACCGTCGAATAAATGTGAGCACCCATGCGGCGCTCCTCACCAATCGGTTGCAGCTCGGAAAATCTCTGTAACGATAATAAAGTTCGCCATGACCAAGGCAAACTCACATTTCATCTCCTCTTCATCTGGCGTCGGGGATTCCACTCCTCGCGCGATCTCGGCCAGCTTTCTTCCGGTCCTCGTAAGAATGGAGGACCACTGCCACCGCGAACCAATACCAGTCCAATGTCCTTGTGCGGCCTTGTCGCGTCATCTGCTCCACGTTTTCGGTAATGACTTTGTCCATTCCATTGGGGGACGCCTTCAGGATTCTAATATCTCCGCCACCCGGTTTCCGACGAATTGCTTGTATCTCTGGTGGGTGCTGTTTATCCAGTGCAGTACAGTCTTAGAATCCGTCCATAGTACGCTGCTGCTGATCTCCACACCGTGCTCTTGCCTGACGGTGTCCACTGGGTCTCGTACCCAATACCGCTGCTTGAAGTTCCAGTCGCGGGATTGACATAGTCCTCATCGGAGCACACTTCGTCTTCGAACAGATGAAGTGCGCCTGCACATCTCCGCTTGCGTAGGTGGCCCGTTCCAATAGGCTTCGCTGCGAACGGCCGACTGACTGGAATCCACAAAGATGTGCAGCTGTAATGTCTCACTCGTTCAGCGCCGAAACAGTAGGGCGTGACATCGAAACTCCTCAATCCTGTTCATTCCTCTTGCCGCTCGCTCTCAAAGGCTGCGGCTAACGTAATCTCGTAACGGCTTCGTTCCAGCCGACTCCTCTCCGCCAAATCTCTCGCATTAGTATTTTAGCGGTCACCATGTAGCAGCTCAAAAACCCAATCGGGTCGAACGTAGACATGACCAGGCTCAGGAACTCCCTCTTCGTGGGGACGTTCCCCGTCATCGACGTTCTGGGGACTCGGGATGGTATTGACGCCGGAACTTGAAGTCATCTCTAGCTGGCTGCCAGTACACTTCCTAGTATCACTCCTTCAGCTTCGGTCCATCTGACGGTAGCGAGTGGATTCAAGTGGGTCTCAACGCTCTGACCACACTTACGAACTGGAAGTAAACGGGACACAAATCAAACTCCAGAGCTTCCTGCAGTATCTTCTCACCCGTGACGAAACGGCGAATTAGCTTCTTCTTCATTGGGAAAACTGTCAACGTAGTCATCCACGTAGCATACCTGCTTGATCGCCGGTGGACTGCTCGCGGATCCGTGCTGCCATACCGCGAAGCATCTTCACGGTCTCTACATAAGCCGTTCCCGAGCAGGGTGAGCAGGCCTGGCTCCGGAACGTCCTCACCTGCAATCTCGTATATGTCGGCTCCCGACGATCCTTCCGTTCCTCCATAGGGAACCTCTGCGGGCACATCTATCTTTGGGCCGCATCAGTACCTTATGAAACATCTCCTTTTATGTCTGCACAAACCCCAACTCCGCTCCTTCCCGTGAAATGGAAGAGAACCGCTGGGAGGGCTTGATAAGCTGTGGGCCTTCGTCAGCGCTGAATTCAGGGAGGGGACACTCCGTTCACCTTGGCAGCCGCGTCGAAGACCAGCCGGGATTCTTCCAGGCTTGTTCGGGGTTCTCCACTGAAGTGCGAGCAGGTACCACACCTGCCTTCCTGGGACCTTTTCTCTGGAAAAAAAAATACTTTCCTGGGGCTCCAGTCGTCGTGCATCAACCCTCTTGACTTGGTAATCGTCCATAATTCCATCTGTAGGCCCGCAAAGGAAGTCCACAATCGCGCTTCATTTTTCCGTTCAATGCTTGTTGACAAGTCTGTTGGAGTGCCATTACTTTTTTGTAATAGCCTCTGGCAGTCTCACCTGGTCGTCTCTCCATAGCAGGCCCGGTCTCATATCGTCGGCCTACTCGCTCTTGTTAGTCGTCTCCCTCCAGGATACCAGGGCCCGCGTTGCCGTCATCTGCGACTGACGGCGCCAGCTCCACTCCGCCAGCTGCGACTGGCTGTGCCGGTTTACCCGAAATTCTCGACCTCGAAATAATCGGCTGACCATCTTCTCCAGTTAAGATTATCTCGTGGCACGGCTAGGAGGCACGATCTCTGAAGCGGTGATCTTGACTTTCCTTTCACTGGGCCATATACCACCCATCCAAGTGCGGTGGCTGCTGCATATGGCCCTCCAGATCCATAGCTTCTGGTTCTGAGGGGTATTCCTAGGTGCGCATGATCCAATCCAAGTTAGATCCTTGGCGCCGCGTTGTTGTGCGGCTTTAAAGGCAGGCGGGCACTCACCCTAGCTGCCTTTACATCTTCCCTGACGCAAGCCCTGCATCGGCAGGTTCAAATTCGGCTACCCCGTATACGTTACCTAGCCCATGGCGCTTGGCTTGCTCCGCTGCACTGATCTGCAGGCTAACCATCCTCGTGCGCTCCTTGACGGACTTTCCGCCAAACCATTGTAATGCCCAGTTGCTCATCTCCTCACCTTTCAGGTTCAGGCTGCGGATAAGTTCGTCGTCGATGAGCGTGACAGACGATCCTTCATCCAGCAGTGCGTAGGTGTCGACCTGCGTATTCTCCGCGTACAATGTCACGGGCAAATCCGGAATAGCAGGTGCCCTCCCTTCCGAATCGACACAACCCAAGTTCCGATGCGATAATTCCTGGCGATGGCATGTCGATCGCCTTTCATCCTCCTCTCACGTCCCGCGTTCATAACTGCAGCTGACGTAGGCAGGCTCTTCCTTGCTGGAATCCACTGACTGTGGCATTCGTATCTTCGGCTCCTGTCTCTGTACAGCCAAGCTGGTCTTGGCTGCTCCGCTGATCCCCCTGCGGCCTCCATCTGCGACTGGCGGCCGTCTGGGACGCGTCTGCGGCTGGGTCATGGAGTAGGTAGTGGTGCCTCATCCGGCATCAATAGACGTTGCATTCGCGGCCCTTCGTGCAGAGCCGAGCCATATGTCCATACTCCAGACACGAAAAACATAACTCAACTTTACGGACTCGATCCGCGTTGCCGAGAAGCGTGGTTGAATTCCTTGCAGTCCTTGATCTCGTGCTGTTCCCCAACACAAGGGGCACCATCTGGGGCGGTCTGCATACCGCTCCTCCTCTCCGATCACTATTCGCGTGCAATACCCTCTTCGTTCGGGTGCTCCTTGATTCCGACGTCCGTGACAGTGCACACCAATTTAGCAAATTCATGAAGCCACTCGCTTAGGTGCACCACTGTCGGATACGGCTGTATCGCAGCCGCGTGCTTCGCCCAGTCCAACCTCTTACTCACAGGCAACTTGGCAATCAGCTCCTCCATTAGGGCTGGGTTCCCTGGGTGCTGGCTGCCGCTCGTGGTTGACTGCAGGAACGCTGCCAGGTTGCTCACCCTTGTGGCGAACGGCACGATTCTTGCGATGTTGGCCTCCTGAATTGGCTGCACATCGCGCACGCTCTCCAGTTGGCTACGGATCAGTAGCTCCGGACGTCCATACCGGAATCGTAGCTGCTCCATAACAGCTTGCACGTTGCTGGGGTGGATGAGCAGCGACTTCACTGCTGCTCGGGCCTCTCCCTTCAGGGCTTTCGCTAGCCCCCGGGCTCCCTCTGTACACTGGTCAGCTGCCGTTGTCTCCTGCGAACGGTACAGGAATATTACCATTCCTCTGGCTGACCCTCAAACTCGGGAAGATCAGCTGTCTGCGTGGCGTCCACCCAGGTATGCTCGTCGTCGCCGCTCCATATGATTGGGGCGATGGCGTTGATACCTCCAAATTGTGTGTTGGCTCCCGTGGCGGATGAACATAAACTCGTTCAGGCTGCGCCGTGGCGGTAACACAAAATGGAGGAGAATAGCTCACTGTTGTTGTTGTAAACTCCGTGTGACAGGTTGCCCATTTGCCCAATGACCGCCAAGCGTCGGCGCCAAAATTCCACTCAATTGTGGCGGCAAACTTGAACTAAATTGTGCCGGCAACTGCGCATCCAAAGATGGCGTCACTCCAAGCTCCGGTTGCAGATTGTCACTCGACATCTGCCTGGGCAGGTTCTTACTCAAACCCTGCCGTGGTGCTGCTCTCAAACATGGCACCGTTTCACTTAAACATGGCGGTGTATTCGACGCACCGCTCATCCCTGGCGGCCTCTGCGTGTCCTTCACTCGCCCTTGCCTTCATCAGCTCCGACTCTAGGTGTGCGATCCTTTCCATTAGGTCCGCCCCTTGTACTGTCGTGGAGTCCGTAAGCTGCCCCGTTGCTGCGGGCTGCAGGTTACTTGCCACTTTCCTTCGGAGTCTGTGGCCGCTGCCGATCACCAGCCACACTCGCAGAGCTGGCCGGGTTGCCAGTTGCTGTGGCCGTGGTGGTCGCAGTTGCGGGAACTCCCGGAGACATCCAGTCTGGGGGCTCCGCCGGGGCGAATGTTTGGTAGGCATCATCTCGCAGAGTGCGAATAAAAGAAAATGACGCCGCTCGACCTATCACGGGGAGATGCCTTCAAACATCTAAGTAAAAACCTCGTGTTCGATAACAAACAGAGTAATTGGAGTTGCTTTTTATTCTGCGGAATACATATGAGTTAAACTTAACCTGAAATACAGTCTTAATCTTACGTACCGCAGTTTCCTCTTCCTCCCTCAATGTCGATACCTCAAAACGGAGTAATTAAGTCCGCCGAAATTAAGCTTGGCTTTTCCTGATTTAGTGTGCCCTATTTCGTCAACATCAAAATCCTGACACAAATATCTCCAAGTTCTGGCGGCTCTAAATCGAAACTTCACTAACTATCGATAGCCCTAAACCGTTCCGCGACAGGGGGGAATATACATATAAGGGGTAGGGTAAATAATAACAACAAAACTGGGGTTCAACGCTCAGTGGTACGGCCGCGAAGCAATGCTTCGCACGGCAATGTTCCCAGCCAAGTCTCCTCCTGATGTCTTTCTTCGCTCCTCGCTTCTGAGCTTAGTCATCAACGTGGCCGCGAAGTTGGACACCGCCTGCCAGTTGTCCTCGCTTACCAGCATAGTCGGCACGAGGTTGTCCGCCGAGATGCTGGTCCCCAGTGCGGCTTCCAGCGCCCGACGTTCGGTCGCGAATCTGCCACATGTGAACAGCAGGTGCTCGGCAGTATCGTCGGCTTCCCTGTAACACCAGGTACAACTTGCGCTCTCATCATGGCCAAACTTGTGTAGATAGCTTCTAAAGCACCCTTGCCCGCTTAGTATTTGCGTCAGGTAAAAATTTACCTGACCGTGCTGTCTCTTCGTCCAATCCAACAGGTTTGGTATCAGACGGTGTCCAACGACCCTTGTTCGACACATCCCAACGGGCTTGCCACTCTGCTAGCGTGGCACTCTTCGCCAGGGAGCGCGCCTCGCACTTCTCCGCCGGCGTAACTATTCTTCCGTGGATTTGCTAAAAATAACCGCCTGTTCCTTCGCCATCAGGTCGAGGGGGAGGGGTTCCAGCTAGCACAAGCGCAGCCTGATCGGAGACTGTCCTGAACGCGCTGCACATGCGTAGGGCAGCCAGGCGATGAGCTGCATTCAGGCCGCGGCTGTACGACGGCGTCGTCAATGCTTTGCCCCATACTGGTGCAGCATATAGCATTGTCGCTCTAGCTGCACTCGCTAATAGCAATCTGCTCGCCTGCTTCGGCCCTCTATGGTTAAGCATTATCCTCGTAAGCGCCCGAACTGACGGTGCTGCCTTGGTTCTCGCGTACGCCAAGTGCTCTCTAAATGAAAGCCTTGTGTCGATCATCACGCCTAGATATTTAATAGCCCTAGACGTTCTGATGACGACTTCGCTCACTCGCACCTCTGCCACTTCCACCTTTTTCCTGCTGCTCACCAGGACTGCTTCGGTCTTCAGGGGGCTTGCAACCCAGCGCGCGACAACCACGAGCTGATGGCGCTGATGCTCTGGTTGCACGCCGCTTCGGCTCCAGCAATCTCTTTGTCCACTACCACCAGCGCAATGTCATCTGCGAATCCAACCAGCTCCGTTCTCCCAGGGAGTGGGAGCCTCAGGACCCCGTCATACATTGCGTTCCACAGCAGTGGCGCAAGGACTGACCCTTGGGGACTCCGCAAGACAGCTCGACGCTTTGTACACTGCCAGCGGTGTCGTACTGCAGTACTCTATCTTCGAAATAGCTCCGCATCAGCTTTAGCAGGTAGTGGGGCACCCGAAACCAGTCAGGGCGTCCAATATACAGTCCCATCTCGCTGTATTGAACGCGTTGCGGGATGTCCAAGGTGACAATCAGGCAATATTCCTTCGCTCCGCCTTTCCAACGTTGACCCGCGATGGCCGAGGCGGCAATGTCAACCACCTTGTTGATGGCATCGATTGTCGACCGCGCCTTCCTGAAGCCGTATTGAGTCCCGGACAAACCGCCTGGGCCGCTGGGACTGCCCTCTCCAGCCGCGAGCTTATCACGTACTCCAGCACCTTTGCCGGCCCCGTCTATCAGACAGATCGGTCTGTATGAAGATGGGTCCTCCGTCGGCTTGCCCGGCTTAGGCAGCAGTACCAAGCGTTGCAGTTTCCACTTTTTGGGGAAGGACCCCTCGGCCACCTCCCGAACAACTCCGCAAAGATGTCTGGAACCATGATCTGCTTAACCATTTGGAAGTCCTCCGTCATTTTGTTGTCGCTCTGCATCAATTTGGCCAGTTTCTTCTTCTTCTCGGCCACCCTTATTGCTGCGTCGAGTGCTTCCTCTTCTTCTTCCAATGTACACTCGGCATGCACGCTCTCGATCCCCTGGCTTAATACCTCCACTTTGGTGTCTTCTTCTTCCGATGTAGTTTCAGGGATATCGTAAACGTCTCGGCAACCAGCGTCCAAAGCAAGCTTTCGCAGTTGTCGAAGCGTTGCGCTGTTTGGAAACTCGATTTCATTGGCCTTCAGCCAATCCACAATATCTGATTTATTCATGTCCAATTTCGTGGATTACGCCACTTTAAATTTTGCGAAAAAAAACGTTTCTATTATCGGTTAACCCGAAATACTGATGTAGGCGGTTGCGGAAAAAAGTTGCTATCCCACTTCTGAAGTTGTTATCGTGTCTTAGGCGATGATTTCTTTTATTTATTGCGATTTTATTTCAAATTAGTTCGATGTACAAGTTTTACAATGTCTCTTATTCGTCGTCAATCGCAGAGTTACCGTCTTCTCTTCATCCGATAATCCCTACTCCTTCATCTCACTTAAATAGTGAATACTAATTACTAAATACTACATTCTGAATGCTAAATACTAAATGCTAAATGGGATGGTACTTATACCATCCCTGCTTACACGAGCAAACTAAGCCTCAGCAACAAATTGTTGCTCTACAGAGCGATAATGGTCCCCTAGATGACTTATTGCGTCCAAATATGGGGTACGGTCTCTGACTCCAACATTATGCGAGTACAAAGAGTCCAAAACCGAGCGTTGCGCACGATCACTAATGCGCCCTGGTATGCCAGAAATGTTGACATTGCTAACGACCTCAACATTCCCTTCGTTAAAGAGCAAATAATTCGACATTCTAGTCGCTATAATGATCGGCTTCAGGCCCACACCAACCATCTAGCGGCTGCATTGGCTAATCCGACAACCAGGCGAAGACTGAGGAGGCGTCATCCAGGAGACATTTGGACAAGAGGGAGGCAAAGAACGCGTGTACTCCCACAATAGCCGAAATTCCATTGGTAATTGAATTGATTTTTATCCTTTCTGTTATGTTTCCTTGTTATGTTTGTTACTATTGTTAGTTCCTATGCTTTATAACCATTTAATTGGTTGCTTATCTCAAAAAACACCATTCTTGCTCGTAGTAAAAGAAATATTTACGCCTTCGGATGTTAACCAATTGTGCAAAGCTGTATACATTTAAGCTGAGTCTTTATCTGCTTTTATTTCTTGAGGTTTTCCCATGTCATTGAATATTTTCATAATGGCTCTTTTGGTTCTAGCCAAACTCTATTCTTTATTTCAACTAATGATGCAAATTTCGAATAGACATCAATACAAAATAGGAAGATTTCGATTCCCGTAAGATAGAAATCTATTACGTATTTTTCCCTTGCGTTTGATATTTCCGGTGTCGTTCCAAATGAATCTCTATGTTCTGTTTTCGCTATATTACAAACTTCACATTCATTGATAATGCTCTGGATCAGTTTTTGACTATACGGGTAATAGTATTCTACTCTAAACCAATTAATAGTTTTCTTAATACCTGGATGTAAAACTTCTTTATGAATCTTTAAGATTAAATCCTTAAATTCGGCATAAGTTAGTATGTCAATTAGTTTCCTAGTACATCTCAACAGTCTCGTGAAATTGTTAGTGCTTATAATTTCGTTAAATGCCCTTGGAAAATCAGAAAATCTTCGTCATTAGGGAAATATATTGCGCCTTTCTTGGTGCACACATATTCCTTAATAAAATTTTTGATTTTATGACCAAATTCAATAAATTTAATTTTCCATCTTTGCAATTTCATGTTTGGCTCCTTGATATTATTAAGCCATACCAAGGGTTTGTGATCACTCATTATTTCAAATGGCCTGCTGAATAGGTATGACCTGAAATACTTTGTACCCCACACTATAGCTAATAATTCTTTCTCGATGGTAGCATAGTTTATCTCCTGTTCATTCAGCGTTCTGCTGGCATAACAAACGGGCAAACCACAAGTTTTGTGACAACAAAGCACCAATAGCTACATTACTCGCGTCAGTGGTCAGAGAAATAAGCTTTGAAAAATCAGGGTAGATTAAAATCGGATCTGAGGTTATCAACACTTTTAGTCTTTCAAATGACTCGATGTATTCTTTGGATTTGGTGTCTATTACTGAGCCTTTCTTCAACTTGAGGGTCATAGGTTTAACTACCTTGGGAATGTTTGGAATAAACTTGCGATATAACTCACATAATCCGAAAATGATTTTATCTGTTTTGGCGTCTTAGGTAACGGAAAATTAGTGATTGCATTCGTCTTATTTGGATTTGGTTTGATGCCATCTGTCGTGACGATATGACCCAGGGATTCAATTTCTTCCATCATGAATTCGCATTTATCTAACTGCAACTTCAAGTTGGCATCCCTTAGCTTCTCAAAGACTTTCTTTAGAGATAAAATATGTTCCTCCAAACCATTATAGATTAAACAATTGTAGATTAAATCTTCCAAAAAATTATTCATACATCTTTGAAAGGTTGCTGAAGCATTCTTCAGGCCAAATGGTATGAGTGTGTATTCGTAATGCCTATGCTTGGATGAAAATGCAGTTTTTGCAATAGAATTTTCATCCATTTGGATCTGGTGAAAACATTTAGCTAGATCAATCGTTGTAAAATACTGGCATCTCGCAAGTTTATCCAATATTTCTTCCATTCTGGGAATGGGAAACTTGTCATTGATAGTTATTTTATTGAGGTTCCTGTAGTCTACTACCAACCTACATTTTTTCTTCCAGAGGCATCTGCCTTCTTGGAGACCACCCAAATAGGAGAACAATTTGGGGATTGCGATTTACGAACAATCCCTTGGTCTATCATTTCCTTTATTTGTTTGTTGACTTCCTGGTCAACACACTGGGGATACTTGTAGGGTTTACGGTAGACAGGATCTTTGTGTTGAGTTTGAATGACGTGTTTAATAGTACTTGTAAAGGTAAAGATGTGTTACATTTTTGTCCACTTTGTCTATAATAGGTTTTTAGGTAAGGCATTTCGTTAATGCGGTCTCCTTCTTCTTCTGTTTTGGTTTTGCTTTAGGTGTACGGCATTTATTAGATGCGGTCTTAACTATTTGATTTTTTGAATCAATTTGCTCTACTGGGGCAGAATCAATTTTTGGTTTCGGCAAGGCATTTCTACGATGCGGTCTCGCCCCTTTCCCCTTCGTATATGAACTTAAAGATTCTTTAACCTAAATAATAATTATCGGAAAATTCATGGATATAGAATTTCTGCTCGGACAGACATATAGGGCTTGATTTCAATACAACACTTTTCTTAAATTTTATTGACCCATTTATTGTGTATACCGTCAGATCTTCCTGTTTTTCATCTAACCCAGCAAAATGTTCCCTCATGATATTGATTGAAGAACCAGTGTCGATCATTCCTTTATAAAGATTATTATGATAACTTATTCTGACATGGGGACTTATTCTTCTTCCATTGTCTCTTGCTACTGTGTCCACTCTGGCTTTCTCGCTGTCTTTTCACAGGTTTATTGTTATTCACTTTATTTAAAGTTTAAAGTTGTTGACTGAGGGAGTTATCTGTCTACCTTGATTTAAATAATTTCGGAATGTGTAATAATTTCCCCTCTGGTTAGCAGGAATCGGACGAATCGAATTTTGATTTTGACTGTTACTTGTTTGGATCGGATTCTGGGCTGGCGTATTGGAATTTTGATTTGTTGGGGAATACTAGGTACCATAGTTATGATGTCTACTCTTATAGTATCTCTGGTTGTTCCTTTGATTATTACTAATTTACTCCTGTTCCTTCTTTTTGCCTTTCCGATCTGCCATAGTATTGTTCTTCCGGGTAACCGTCGTAAAGACCAAGCTCCATTGTGCCTTGTTTTAATTCTGGGATGGTGTCAATATTTTTACGCGCTAACGACATGTACATTCTATTTGGCAATTTTCTATCAATCGTTGATTTAATGATTCTTTTTAACATTTCTGTATAGTTAGACTTATTCACAGGGTGAAGTTCTAATTCAAGTTTGTCAGAAATATTCCTATATTGCACTTCAAGATTTACGATAAGCTTACTTTAGCTGCCGGGATACTGCGTCTCTTCCAGGTTCTTCATCAGGATCACATAAGGCCTATTGTCCTTGAATGACAGGGGGTCGGTCCTCCGGCCAGCAGTGCCTGGTGGTCGGCTGTTCGTGTTCTATGGCAAGAACTGGGTCGGAGAGCCGGTCGACGCTGGTGGCGCTGGGAGTGCTGGGCGCAGCGAGGTGTTGTGGCGGGCTTGAAGCCGGTGGCGCAAGCTCGAAGGACGCTGGGACGCTGCGGCATTGAGTGGGCGGCGTGTGTGGCGTGCGTGGCGTGATGCCCTGTTGGTGATAGGATGTTCTCGTGGCGCTGGGCGCGGTGGAATGCTGGCATCGGCGGCAAGGTCCTGGGCTCTGAAGGCGCGGTGTTGCGACGTGGTGCCTTGTCGGTGCTGGATGAGCTAGTGGCGCTACGTGCGACGTCCTCCTCGTCTGGTGGGATCTGTGGAGGGAGAAAGAGAGACCCATTGTTAGGGATCACTTGGTACAGGAGGGACTTGTTCAGGGGGACTAGTCCACCCATTTGCTGAAGGCGTCCAACATCAGAAGCATCGTGTTGCCCTCTTTGGAACGGGGAAGTCTGCACAGACAACGTGGAACGCCTCCTCGACCCGTCGGGTAAACCTCTTGCCGGCTGGCTTCTCTTGGCTCACCTTATACCTTTGACAGTTCAGACAACGACGGACTTAGCGGGCGACTTCGCGGAACAAGCCTGGCCAGTAATAACGCTGGGCCACGCGGGTCCTGGTTTTCCGGATTCCCAAGTGTCGGGCGGTGGGGTGGTCATGGCATTCATCGAGGACACGCTGGCGATAGTCGGCCCTCACACAGAGCTTCCATGGGGTATACTCCTCTTTCTCCGGTTATATATATATATGCGGCGGTATAGCTGTCCGTTTTCTTCCATGTAATCTGGAAATTTTCCTGGAAATTTTCCTTTTCTTGGTCACCGAGTAGTTCCTCTCGGCCGGTTCAGATGGCGGCTGGCGTTCGCCACGACTCGTTCCTGCCCGTCGAGGGCTTGCGTTAATATGGCTCCTATGCAGTACTCACTTGCATCCGTCTGCAGGACGAACTTCTGGCCGGGCATGCCGGGATTGGAACCTCCGTCAACAGCGTCTTCAGCTCCTGGAAGGCGAGGTTCTGCTTCTGTGCCCAATCCCAATTTGGGCCCTTCTTCAACAACGATGTCATGGGCTCCACAACATCGGCGAAGTTGGGAACAAAGCGGTGATACTAGAAGGCGATCCCCAGGCATCTCCGGAGTTCCTTCAGGCAGGTCAGGGGCTTCAGTTCACGGATCGCTGCAACCTTATCCGGGTCTGTGTGGATTCCGGCCTCAATGATATGTCCCAGGTATACGATGCGACGCTGGAAGAAGTGGCATTTCCCTCGATTCAGGCGCAGGCGCTGGAAAACCTCCCGTAAGTTGGCGACGTGCTCCAGGGTGGAGCCGATAACGATGATGTCGTCCAGATATGCGACTGGGCCCGAGTCGCCGGACCGGGAAGGAATCTGGGTGTCGAGACGCAGTTCCTCTTGGCAGGCGGGGAGTTGCCCCGGAGCTGGTTCTGGTGGCGAGGTCGGGGTTGGCCCCGGTGAACGGCATCTGGCAGTGGAGCGCCCTTGGGCCTTGGAAGGGTTCACTGCCCCCGTCGGGCCATTCCGTGTCCTGGCCCAGGGGGGCCTGGTGTGCTCGTCCAATATGATAAAAGGCTGAGGGTCTGCCCTCCGCACTGCAAGGTGGCTTCGATCCCAGAGAAAATCCATTCCCAGGAGAACGCCGTCCAGCACGTCGAACACCACAAGTAGGATAGTTGATGCGCGTCGGTTCCCGAGGCGGATGTGGGCGGCCAGGGCCCAGGCTAGCTCCCGTCAGGTTCCGTCCGCCAGTCGGATCTGAGTGCGGAACATGAGGTCTTCCGGTTATCCAGTTCCTTGGCCAGATCCTCGCTGATGAAGCTGTGGGTAGCTCCGGTGTCCAGGGTGGCCACGAATTCTCGCCATTCCATGGTTATGGCGGCGCGGATGCGTTCCTGGTGTTGATGGACGTTACCTCCTACTGGTTGCTGGGGTTGGGTGACGAACGACCGGGGATCACGATCATACGAGGCCCGTTCCCCTTTCCCGAAGCTTGACGTCGGCAGCAGTCCACTGTCCGGATTCCCCGCCGTACACAGTCCCAACATATAAGGATGAGCGGGCTCCGGTATTCTCCTCGGAAGTGTCCTGGTTGGCCGCAGTTCCGGCAGGCGTCGCGAATGTTGACCAGGTCCGTAACCAGGAAAAATAAGGTCGCTCTGCCGGCTGCTGGAGCGCAGTCGGGATCACGGGCGAAGTTTGATGCTCTGCTGGCAGCGCAGGCAGCGACGTCTGTACTGGCCTCTGATGTTGAAAACTGTGATGCTTGCGCGGCGCCAAAATTCCGCGTGGCGGGCGAAAAGTTTTCTCCCCGTCTCCTTTTCGCCTTGTATTTGTTGGCGGCGTCGATCTGCCGCGACACGTGCAAAAGAAATCTTTTTTTTCGAAAACAAATGTTCTTCCTAACCCCAGAAAAATGAATTTTTTACCCTAAGAATACCCTATTTTGGCCTTTGAGTCCTGGCCAGTCCTTGCTCGGGCGCCATGTGAGGAAGTGACTCTGGCCGGGGTGATCCTCAGCGGCCCAGAGTTCCCTACAGAATTTATTTTCTGAGACGACAAGGACTTAAAGGCGGGACCAAGAATTTTATTGTTTTCCTTAGGGGCGTACGGAGTAAATCGGGCCAAGACAGAGAAGAGGGAAAAGAAACAATCGTTGGCCAAGGTGGCGGACCCGGTGGCCGCCCCGACGAATTTCCAGACTGCGGCGGCTCCCCTGCGACGGGCTCGGAAGGTTTTTCAGACGGCTTCTGGACCGTTTCGAGGCCTTTGGTGGTGATCGGCTGTGCTCCTCTCCGCCTTTCTCTCACCGACTCATGAGCTCGTTGTGAGTGTGTTTTTCTCCTTGTGAGCGAGTGCGTGAGTGGATGTTTTTTTTTTTTATTTCGTTATAAGGTACATTTAGTTTGGGGGGTGACGCCGCTCGGCCTATCACGGGGAGATGCCTTCAAACATCCAAGCAAAACACCTCGTGTTCGATAACAAACAGAGTAGTTGGAGTTGCGTTTTATTCTGCGGAATGCATATGAGTTAAACTTAACCTGAAATACAGTCTTAATCTTACGTACCGCAGTTTCTCTTCCCTCTCAATGTGATAGCTCAAAACGGAGTAATTAAGTCGGCCGAAATTAAGCTTGGCTTTTCCCGATTTAGTGTGCCCTATTTCGTCAACATCAAAATCCTGACACAAATATTTCCAAGTTCTGGCGGCTCTAAATCGAAACTTCACTAACTATCGATAGCCCTACCCACTCCGGTGAAGCACTCGCATTCACCACGTCCAGGACAGCTAGCTTCGAAGCGGGACGCATTGTCGTCTTGGCTCGATCGTTAGTCCGCACCGCCGCTCGACGAGGGATTCCATCTCTCCCGGTGAACACCTCTTCCACGACGCCTCGTTTCCACTCTCTTCGTGGTATGGCCGGATCACATATGAACACCAGATCTCCTCGACGAATGGGCTCGACGCGCTTGCACCATCTCTCCCTGCGCACAAGTGTTGGCAGGTACTCATGCATCCATCCCTTCCAGAATCGATCCCGCATCATTCTTGCTATGCGCCACTGCTTCCTGGTAGCGCATCTGTTGGACTCCTGTCCGTCATCGCTGGGAAGATCCGGAACATCGGGTACTCCTTTCAGCAAATCGTTGGGTGTCAGTGGAGCCTCCTGGTCCACCGTCACTGGTAGATGAGTAAGCGGACGAGAGTTAACTATGCTCTCGGCCTCGATCAACAGGTTCTCCAGTACGTGCTCCTTGGGCGCGATCTCCTTCATTGTGTGCGCCAGCACCTTCTTCACGCACTGCACCATCCTTTCCCAAGCGCCACCCTCAGCTGGGTTCGCCGGGCAATTAAAGATCCACTCAATTCCTTTGGACGACAGCTTGCCCTGAATCCTTCCAGGCTCAAATACTTCGCTGAACTTCCTGGCCTCTCTATCGGCTCCAACGAAGTTCTTCCCATTGTCGCTCCTTATCCTGACCACCGGTCCACGGCGGCTCATGAAGTTCCTCATGGCGATTATACAGGAATCTGTAGACAAATCGTGGGCCATCTCCAAGTGGATAGCCCTTGTGGTTAGACACGTAAACAATGCCACCCACCTTTTCTCCGTGTGACGTCCAACAGTCACAAATAGCGGTCCAAAATAATCCAGGCCGGTATACTTAAATGGCCATCCGTTGGCCTCCAGCCGGTCCTCTGGCAGGGGACCCATCTCCGGCTGCGCAGGTCGCGCCTTCCGTAGCTTGCATACGTTGCAGTTGCTCATCACCTTCCGTAGCAGCCTCCGTAAGTTCGTAATCCAGAACTTCTGCCGGATCGCTCCAATAGTTGCCTCCACATTTTGGTGGCACATCCTCTCGTGGTGATGCTGCACAATCATCTCCGCCAGTGCCTCCTCGTGAGACAGTATGATGGCCGTCGCGCGCTGTATGGCACACACGGCGCGTCGTCGATCCTTCCGCTGGCTCGCATTACTCCGTCCTCGTCGAAGTATGGTGACAACCCATACAGTCGGCTGCCCTTGGCGGCCTTTCCTTGGCTGTCTTCAGCAAACGCTTCTCGCTGCGATTGCCTTCTCAGTGCGCGCTCTGCCTCAGCGCACTCCATCGACGTCACTCCGTGATCCTCTCGATCGGAGCGTAGTCCACGGCACCGTCGAATAAATGTGAGCACCCATGCGGTGCTCCTCACCAATCGGTTGCAGCTCGAAAATCTCTGTAACGATATAAAGTTCGCCATGACCAAGGCAAACTCACATTTCATCTCCTCTTCATCTGGCGTCGGGGGATTCCACTCCTCGCGCGATCTCGGCCAGCTTTCTTCCGGTCCTCGTAAGAATGGAGGACCACTAAGCCACCGCGAACCAATACTCAGGTCCACGTCCTTGTGCGGCCTTGTCGCGTCATCTGCCACGTTTTCGGTAGACGGAATCCATCTCCATTGGGACGCCTTCGTGGATTCTAAGATCTCCGCCACCCGGTTTCCGACGAATTGCTTGTATCTCCGGTGGGTGCTGTTTATCCAGTGCAGCACAGTCTTAGAATCCGTCCATAGTACGCTGCTGCTGATCTCCACACCGTGCTCTTGCCTGACGGTGTCCATCAGTCTCGTACCCAATACTGCTGCTTGAAGTTCCAGTCGCGGGATTGACATAGTCCTCATCGGAGCACACTTCGTCTTCGAACATATGAAGTGCGCCTGCACATCTCCGCTTGCGTAGGTGGCCCGCCAATAGGCCGCTGCTGCGAACGCCGACTGACTGGAATCCACAAAGATGTGCAGCTGTAATGTCCGCACTCGTTCAGCGCCGAAATAGTAGCGTGGACATCGAAACTCCTCAATCCTGTTCATTCCTTGCCGCCAGCTCTCAAAGGCTGCGGCTAACGTGTCTCGTAACGGCTCGTTCCAGCCGACTCCTCTCCGCCAAATCTCTCGCATTAGTATTTTAGCGGTCACCATGTAGCAGCTCAAAAACCCAATCGGGTCGAACGTAGACATGACCAGGCTCAGGAACTCCCTCTTCGTGGGGACGCGTTCCCCTGTCATCACGTTCCTTGGGACTCGATGGTATTTGACGCCGAACTTGAAGTCATCTCTAGCTGGCTGCCAGTACATTCCTAGTACCTTCTCCTCAGCTTCGGTCCATCTGACGGTAGCGATGGATTCAAGTGGGTTCAACGCTCTGACCACACTTGCCGAACTGGAAGTAAATCGACACAAATCAAACCCAGCTTCTGCATGTATATCTCTCACCCGTGACGAAACGGCGATAGCTTCTTCTTCATTGGGAAAACTGTCAACGTAGTCATCCACGTAGTGATACTCGTTGATCGCCAGGACTGCTCGCGGATCCGTGCTGCTATACTGCGAAGCATTCACGGTCTTCACATAAGCCGCCGAGCAGGGTGAGCAGGCCGCTCCGAACGTCCTCACCTGCATCTCGTATATGTCGGGCTCCCGACGATCTTCTCCGTTCCTCCATAGGAACCTCTGGGCACATCTATCTTTTGGCTGCATCAGTACCTTATGAAACATCTCCTTTATGTCTGCACAAACCCCAACTGCTCCTTCCCGGAAATGGAAGAGAACCGCTGGGAGGGGCTTGTAGCGCTGTGGGCCTTTCGTCAGCGCTGAATTCAGGGACACTCCGTTCACCTTGGCAGCCGCGTCGAAGACCAGCCGGATTTTTCCAGGCTTGTTCGGGTTCTCCACCCCGAAGTGCGGCAGGTACCACACCTTGCCTTCCTGGGACCTCTGGACTTCCTGGGGCTCCAGTCGTCGTGCATAACCCTTCTTGACGTAATCGTCCATAATTCCATTGTAGGCCCGCGCGAAGTCCACATCGCGCTTCATTTTCCGTTCAATGTTGACAAGTCTGTTGAGTGCCATACTGTAGCTCTCTGGCAGTCTCACCTGGTCGTCTCTCCATAGCAGCCCGGTCTCATATCGTCGGCCTACTCGCTTAGTCGTCTCCTCCAGGATACTCAGGGCCCGCGTGTTGCCGTCATCTGCGACTGACGGCGCCAGCTCCACTCCGCCAGCTGCGACTGGCTGTGCCGGCTTCACTCCGAAATTCTCGACCTCGAAATAATCGCTGACCATCTTCTCCAGAAGATTATCCTGTGGCACGGCTAGGAGGCACGATCTCTGAAGCGGTGATCTTGACTTTCCTTTCACCGGTCCATATACCACCCATCCAAGTGCGGTGGCTGCTGCATATGGCCCTCCAGATCCATAGCTTCTGGTTCTGAGGGGTATTCCTAGGTGCGCATGATCCAATCCAATTAGGATCCTTGGCGCCGCGTTGTTGTACGGCTTTAAAGGCAGGCGGGCACTCACCCTAGCTGCCTTTACATCTTCCCGACGCAAGCTCTGCATCGGCAGGTTCAAATTGGCTACTCCGTATACGTTACTTAGCCCATGGCGCTTTGGCTTGCCCGCTGCACTGATCTGCAGGCTAACCATCCTCGTGCGCTCCTTGACGGACTTTCCGCCAAACCATTGCACGTTCAGTTGTCGACTCTCACCTTTCAGGTTCAGGCTGCGGATAAGTTCGTCGTCGATGAGCGTGACAGACGATCCTTCATCCAGCAGTGCGTAGGTGTCGACCTGCGTATTCTCCGCGTACAACGTCACGGGCAAAATCCGGAATAGCAGGTGCCCTCCTTCCGAATCGACACAACTCAAGTTCCGATGCGATAATTCCTGGCGATGGCATGTCGATCGCCTCTCATCCTCCTCACGTCCCGCGTCTATAACTGCAGCTGACGTAGGCAGGCTCTTCTCGTTGGAATCCACTGACTGTGGCATTCGTATCTTTCGGCTCCTGTCTCTGTACAGCTGCTGGTCTTGGCTGCTCCGCTGATCCCCCCTGCGGCCTCCATCTGCGACTGGCGGCCGTCTGGGATGTCCAGCTGGGTCATGGAGTAGGTAGTGGTGCCTCATCCGGCATCAATAGACGTTGCATTCGCGGCCCTTCTTGCAGAGCCGAGCCATATGTCCATACTCCAGACACGAAAAACATAACCTCAACTTCTTTACGGACTCGATCCGCGTTGCCATAGAAGCGTGGTTGAATTCCTTGCAGTCCTTGATCTCGTGTTGTTCCCCACACAAGGGGCAACATCTGGGGCGGTCTGCATACCGCTCCTCCTCTCGAGCACTATTCGCGTGCAATACCCTTCGCTTCGGGTGCTCCTTGATTCCGACGTCCGTGACAGTGCACACCAATTTAGCAAATTCATGAAGCCACTCGCTTAGGTGCACCACTGTCGGATACGGCTGTATCGCAGCCGCGTGCTTCGCCCAGTCCAACCTCTTACTCACAGGCAACTTGGCAATCAGCTCCTCCATTAGGGTTGGGTTCCCTAAGTGCTGGCTGCCGCTCGTGGTTGACTGCAGGAACGCTGCCAGGTTGCTCACCCTTGTGGCGAACGGCACGATTCTTGCGATGTTGGCCTCCTGAATTGGCTGCACATCGCGCACGCTCTCCAGTTGGCTACGGATCAGTAGCTCCGGACGTCCATACCGGAATCGTAGCTGCTCCATAACAGCTTGCACGTTGCTGGGGTGGATGAGCAGCGACTTCACTGCTGCTCGGGCCTCTCCCTTCAGGGCTTTCACTAGCCTCTGGTTGTTCTCCAATTCTGTACACTGGTAAGCTGCCGTTGTCTCCGTGAACGCGCACAGGAATATTGGCCATTCCTCTGGCTGACCCTCAAACTCGGGAAGATCAGGCAGTCTGCGTGGCGTCCACCCAGGTATGCTCGTCGTCGCCGCTCCATATGATTGGGGCGATGGCGTTGATACCTCCAAATTGTGTGTTGGCTCCCGTGGCGGATGAACATAACCTCGTTCAGGCTGCGCCGTGGCGGTAACACAAAATGGCGGAGAATAGCTCACTGTTGTTGTTGTACAACTCCGTGTGACAGGTTGCCCATTTGCCCAATGGCCGCCGAGCGTCGGCGCCAAAATTTCACTCAATTGTGGCGGCAAACTTGCACTCAATTGTGCCGGCAACTGCGCATCCAAAGATGGCGTCACTCCAAGCTCCGGTTGCAGGTTGTCCCTCGACATCTGCCTGGGCAGGTTCTCACTCGAAACCTGCCGTGGTGCTGCTCTCAGACATGGCACCATTTCACTAAAACATGGCGGTGTATTCGCCGCACCGCTCGCTCCGACGCCGCGTGCCCCGATTCCAACGGGATCCCTGGCGGCCTCTGCGTGTCCTTCACTCGCCCTTGCCTTCACCAGCTCCGACTCTAGGTGTGCGATCCTTTCCATTAGGGCCGCCACTTGTACAGTCGTGGAGTCCGTAAGCTGCCCCGTTGCTGCGGGCTGCAGGTTACTTGCTGCTTTTCTGGCGGCTGTTCCACTTTCCTTCGGAGTCTGTGGCCGCTGCCGATCACCAGCCACACTCGCAGAGCTGGCCGGGTTGCCAGTTGCTGTGGCCGTGGTGGTCGCAGTTGCGGGAACTCCCGAGACATCCAGTCTGGGGCTCCGCCGGGGCGAATGTTTGGTAGGCATCATCTCGCAGAGTGCGAATAAAAGAAAATGACGCCGCTCGACCTATCACGGGGAGATGCCTTCAAACATCTAAGTAAAAACCTCGTGTTCGATAACAAACAGAGTAATTGGAGTTGCTTTTTATTCTGCGGAATACATATGAGTTAAACTTAACCTGAAATACAGTCTTAATCTTACGTACCGCAGTTTCTCTTCCCTCTCAATGTGATACCTCAAAACGGAGTAATTAAGTCCGCCGAAATTAAGCTTGGCTTTTCCCGATTTAGTGTGCCCTATTTCGTCAACATCAAAATCCTGACACAAATATCTCCAAGTTCTGGCGGCTCTAAATCGAAACTTCACTAACTATCGATAGCCCTAAACCGTTCCGCGACAGGGGGGAATATACATATAAGGGGTAGGGTAAATAATAACAACAAAACTGGGGTTCAACGCTCGTGCGGTACGGCCGCGAAGCAATGCTTCGCACGGCAATGTTCCCAGCTAAGTCTCCTCCTGATGTCTTTCTTCGCTCCTCGCTTCTGAGCTTAGTCATCAACGTGGCCGCGAAGTTGGACACCGCCTGCCAGTTGTCCTCGCTTACCAGCATAGTCGGCACGAGGTTGTCCGCCGAGATGCTGGTCCCCAGTGCGGCTTCCAGCGCCCGACGTTCGGTCGCGAATCTGCCACATGTGAACAGCAGGTGCTCGGCAGTATCGTCGGCTTCCCTGTAACACCAGGTACAACTTGCGCTCTCATCATGGCCAAACTTGTGTAGATAGCTTCTAAAGCACCCTTGCCCGCTTAGTATTTGCGTCAGGTAAAAATTTACCTGACCGTGCTGTCTCTTCGTCCAATCCAACAGGTTTGGTATCAGACGGTGTGTCCAACGACCCTTGTTCGACACATCCCAACGGGCTTGCCACTCTGCTAGCGTGGCACTCTTCGCCAGGGAGCGCGCCTCGCACTTCTCCGCCGGCGTAACTATTCTTCCGTGGATTTGCTAAAAAATAACCGCCTGTTCCTTCGCCATCAGGTCGAGGGGAGGGGTTCCAGCTAGCACAAGCGCAGCCTGATCGGAGACTGTCCTGAACGCGCTGCACATGCGTAGGGCAGCCAGGCGATGAGCTGCATTCAGGCCGCGGCTGTACGACGGCGTCGTCAATGCTTTGCCCCATACTGGTGCAGCATATAGCATTGTCGCTCTAGCTGCACTCGCTAATAGCAATCTGCTCGCCTGCTTCGGCCCTCTATGGTTAAGCATTATCCTCGTAAGCGCCCGAACTGACGGTGCTGCCTTGGTTCTCGCGTACGCCAAGTGCTCTCTAAATGAAAGCCTTGTGTCGATCATCACGCCTAGATATTTAATAGCCCTAGACGTTCTGATGACGACTTCGCTCACTCGCACCTCTGCCACTTCCACCTTTTTCCTGCTGCTCACCAGGACTGCTTCGGTCTTCTGTGGGGCTAGCTGCAACCCAGCGCGCGACAACCACGAGCTGATGGCGCTGATGCTCTGGTTGCACGCCGCTTCGGCTCCAGCAATCTCTTTGTCCACTACCACCAGCGCAATGTCATCTGCGAATCCAACCAGCTCCGTTCTCCCAGGGAGTGGGAGCCTCAGGACCCCGTCATACATTGCGTTCCACAGCAGTGGCGCAAGGACTGACCCTTGGGGGACTCCGCAAGACAGCTCGACGCTTTGTACACCGCCAGCGGTGTCGTACTGCAGTACTCTATCTTCGAAATAGCTCCGCATCAGCTTTAGCAGGTAGTGGGGCACTCCGAAACTGGTCAGGGCGTCCAATATACAGTCCCATCTCGCTGTATTGAACGCGTTGCGGATGTCCAAGGTGACAATCAGGCAATATTCCTTCGCTCCGCCTTTCCAACGTTGACCCGCGATGGCCGAGGCGGCAATGTCAACCACCTTGTTGATGGCATCGATTGTCGACCGCGCCTTCCTGAAGCCGTATTGAGTCCCGGACAAACCGCCTGCCGCTGTGATTGCCCTCTCCAGCCGCGAGCTTATCACGTACTCCAGCACCTTGCCGGCCCCGTCTATCAGACAGATCGGTCTGTATGAAGATGGGTCCTCCGTCGGCTTGCCCGGCTTAGGCAGCAGTACCAAGCGTTGCAGTTTCCACTTTTTGGGGAAGGACCCCTCGGCCACCTCCCGAACAACTCCGCAAAGATGTCTGGGCGGAGAGTGATGGCCAACCTTAAAGCCCCGTTGGGAACATTATCCGGCCCTGTGCCTTCGCAACCTTGATCCTCCTCGCCACTGCTAGCATCTCGGCTACTGTGATGGGCTCAACCTCTTGGGGCGGGTCGTTTCTTGGTTGAAGGGAGAGAAACGGGTTCTCTACTCTGGGAAACAAGTGCTCGTCTATCCTCACCAGGGAGTCGGCGTCCAGTGGGGCGCGAGCTTTGGACTTGTTGACCTTCTTCACAATGAGCCTGTATGCGTTTCCCCATAGGTCCCGGTCCGCAGAATCGCATAGGTCAAGGAAGTATTTCCACTTGCTGCTCTTAATAGCCTCCTTAAGAGCCTTGCGGCACTGCTGAAAGGCTGCACGCTTCTCCAAGTGGGTAGTCAAGCCGTACGACCGCTGGTACAGCCTTCTGGCTCTTACGCACCGTTTCCTTAGATCCGCAATTTCTTGTGTCCACCAGAATACAGGGTCTCTGTGTCTGGAGTGGGCAATCCTGGAGGGTATGCAATCCTCGCAGGCTTCATGCAGCTGTCCCATCACCTGGTCTGCCATAATTTCCGCATTTCCCGACGCTTCCAATCTCGCATTGCAAGCTGCGAAAGACCGTGGGTCAAGCAGGTCGACCCTGAAGCTCTTCCTTTGAGGGGGGAGGAGCGATGTGGGGGGCGAATTGGCGTCGTCCATTGTGGTGAGAATTGCCGCGTGATCGCTGGCTGTATAAATCTCACTGAGCATCCACGAGCCCTGGCCAGCTCTAGAGCGGCTGACAAAGGTGAGGTCCACCACTGATCCGGCACCAGCTCGGCTAAAAGTGGGGTCTTGTCCAACATTCAGGAGAGCCACGTCCAGGGTTGCGAACGACTCTAGGAGGGCTCTGCCGCGGGCATTTGTGCTGGAACTGCCCCAGTCGACCGCCCAGGCATTAAAGTCGCCCGCTATAAGCGCCGGTTACGGCCTCTCGCATCCGAAGAGAGTCTGTCCAGGGTGGCAGCAAACTCGGCTAGCGATAGGCTTGGGGCGAGGTAGACGCTGTACACCCACCAGCCTCCTGCCTTGGCGCGCACGAAACCTCTGTCCGGAAGGACGTCTGACAGGAGCGTGGGAGCGCTAATGCACGCCCACAGGGCGGCTTTCCCGTTGCTGTCCGTCGCCCAGTTGGGGCTTTGTCCAGTCCTGTATGGTTCGCTTAGGATTGCGAGGTCAGCTTCGCATTCTCGGACCGTTTTTGACAGCAGGTCTTGTGCTGCCACGCAGTGGTTCAGGTTAAGTTGAACCACTTTCATCTGCGCTTGGGACCATTACTGGACGCGGACTCCAGGGGGCAGTAACGGCTACCGGCCTGGTGGTTCGCATCCCTTCTGTTGGCTTCAGAGCATCTGAAGCAACGCGGGCGGTTTTGACAAGAGGCCGCTTTGTGTCCATCTTGACCGCATCTAAAACATGTGTGGCTTCTGTCCGTGGCGCTCCGACATTTGCTGGCGATGTGGCCGGCTTCCAAGCACCTGAAGCACCTGAGTCGGGGCTCGATCTCCTTCACCCGGCAGAGAGTCCAACCGACCTTCACCTTTCCAAGCTTGTTGAGCGCTGCTGCTGCGCCGGCCGGGACCGAAATGGTTGCGACCTGGCAACCGCTGGAAAGGGGTCGGACTGCCTTCACTTGCACCGAGTTCAACGGGAGGTCCGCCTGCTTGATCAGTGCTTCCTCCAGCTCCTCCTTAGAGACTAGCTCATCCAAGTCCCGGATGACGAAAGTCGCCTGCGGAGTCACTGCTCGGATCGAGGCTCCTACGCCCAGGACGCTGCCGAGTCTCTCGCTTATGCCGCTGGCAGGGACATGTGGGGAGCGCTTCAATTCAAGCAGGAGTTCGCCTTTGGCCGTCTTCCTCACCTTGGCGATGCTGTCACCGATTTCCGCTATGCTAGCGTCATGTGTCCGCGTGACCATACTGAGCACCGCACTATACGACAGCTCGGGCGGAGGGCTAATGATAAGCGCCTCGTTCCTTGCTCATTTGCGCCTATCCCACTTCCTCGTCTTAGTTTGGTCTCGACGAGACCTCTCCTCCAGGGTCTTGCTGCTGCCTCTATTGCCGGCGCCAGTATTGCTCCTTGAGTTACCCTTTTGGGGGCTGCTACTAGTGCGACGGTTAGGAGCGGCTCCTTTGTTGGGTGTAGACGGCAGGGCCTTGCCGCCCTGGGAAGTCTGAACCGCTTTGTTTAAGCTGGGAGGGTTCCAAGCTTGGGATGTCTGGCTGCCCTGGCTCGCAGTGACGGCTACCATCCTGGCGGACAGTCTTTCCTCCGTATCCCGTAACAGCTCCTCCTGAAGCTCCTTCAGCCTAGCGAACGCGATCTTCATCCCCTGGTTTATATTGCGGACTTTCTGCTCGTTGACCTTGGTGAGTAGGTCGTCGAGGATGGCCCCCATCTCCATTAGTTGTGGCTGGGCTTTGGCCCTTTTGGTAGGCTGTGCCTGCCCGGGCGGACTCGGTGAATCCCTAGTGCGCTTAGCCACTGGGGTGGCTATGGCAGGGGATTTTTCTTGAACTAGGGGGTACGGAGCGCCTCCTGGCGGGCTCCGCATCAGCCTGGAACCCTTCTGGAAGGCTCTTAGCTCGTCTTCGACACTCGTAGCATTCAAAGAGACGTCGGCCAAGTTGGCCGCCGGCGTCGCCGTTGGATTGGGAATGGTAGTTAGGGCCTCTAGAATCCGTGCCCTTGCCGCGGCATCTACCGCGGGTGGATTTCCACATTTGTGGCTGCCACCTGGAGTAATAATGTTATTACTTGACATTCCTTTTTCTTAAGCAGCTATTTACCCTGCTGCCGGGTTGCGTTTTATACCTTCCGCCAGGTTAAGCAAACTGCCGAGCGATACGGTGCAGACGCAGACCAAACCGCCGGCCATTATGGCGCAGACGCGGCGTGGATTTTTGGGAAACATCGCTAGCTAATCTGCCGGCCACTGTGGCACAGACGCAGACCGCTCGGCCGCCCAATGTGGGACAGACGCGGAGCGTAGCGATGGTGGCGTGAGATGCACTATGCGGCTTCCAGCGGAGGCCGAGGGTTTCTCCCCGGCATGACCGATGGGGGTTATACCGCCCAGTCTCGGTCGCCAGAGCCCCGTTTTATGGTGTGCCGCTTCGCGGAGCGGATGGCAGTTGGTCTGTTCCGTGACCTTTACCACCTCGTAGGCCGCCGGTGTGCTGGAATGGGGTTTCAAGTCCAAAACCTGACTCCTTGCCACAGGATCGGAGCAGCAGCCCGAAACAGTATGCTACTGTAATCGCTGCCTATCCATACGTGCGTGTCGCAGCGAGCAGCTGTGGTCAGCCTACATGCATGCGACTACCAGCGCCTCCTGTCGGACAAGCACCCACTGGAGCTTCCAATTGGCATCTTCAGGGTTACGGGAGATGCAATCTTAAGAGATTACATCTTTCCGAACACTGGTCTGCCAGCTGACTTGGAGATCAGCTGGCGTGATATGCCACTTCGTGTAAGTCGCCACCTTGGTAAGAGAATTTTACCAGCGCGAAAGAGGAGAAAGCGGGAATAAAGCCCCCCTCTCTCTCGATAGGGAGAGTTGACAAGGTCAAGAACATTTTGGAAGCTCCTCATCAAATGTCCTTGCCTGCACCCCCCATTCTCTTTTCTGAAGTAAAAATGAGGATTCATGCGATGAAAAACCGAAAAGCTCCAGGGCCAGATGGGATCACGTCCCAGGTGTGCAGGCTGCTTCCGGATCGGGCCATTTTGTTTCTGGTTTTAATCTTCAATGCTGCGCTTAGATTGGGACACTTTCCGAAGATCTGGAAGAATGCAAACGTTGTGATGATCCACAAGCGAGGAAAGCCGCCCAACGATGTTGATAGTTACCGACCTATAAGCCTCCTTTCCACGTTCGGCAAGATTTTGGAACGGTGCATTCTTGATCGCTTTCTGAAGACACCTGAAGTCCAGAACGCGATGCCCAATCACCAATTTGGCTTCAGGCAAAATCATGGCACTCCCGAGCAGCTTCACAGAGTTGCCGACTTCATCATGGATGGTTTCCAAAAGAGGCAATATACGGTAGCTGCATACCTGGATATCCAACAAGCCTTTGACTGAGTTTGGCACCCTGGACTGCTGGCCAAGCTCAGGGGTCTTCTTCCTCACCAGCTTTTCGAGCTTGTCGTTAGCTTCCTGAAGGACAGATCCTTCCAGGTTGTTCAGGATGGAATATCCTCCTCGACCAGACCCATTCTTGCCGGAGTTCCTCAAGGAAGTGTGTTGGGTCCTACCTTGTACACCCTCTTCACTCATGACGCCCCGATGCCCACTTGCAGACGCAGCAACAGTCTGTGCCACCTATGCAGATGACACTGCCATATTGTCTAAATCTGATTGTGTCTACGAGGCAACTGACCAACTCCAGATAATCCTCAAGCGTTTTGAAAATTGGTCTTGTAGGTGGAACATTGCCATTAGCCCTGACAAGTGTGCTACGGTCACCTACACTCTGCGCAAGGATTCCAGCCCGGGTGTCTTCCTGCACGATCAACTGCTTCCTCAGCACAAGGAGCACCGTTACCTGGGCCTGATCCTTGATCGCAGGCTCACATTTGCCTCTCACATCAAGCAGACAAGGGGGAAATTGGAGAACGCTGCGAGGAGGCTATATTGGCTAACTCATGCTAACTCTAAGCTAAGTTTAGCCAACAAGAAGAGGGTTTACCTATCTATCATAGCGCCAATTTGGAAGTATGGACTTCCCATTTACGGCATCGCTTCTAAGTCCAATCTAAAGCAGATAAGTTCATTCCAAGCTAAATTTCTTAGGCACATTAGTGGGGCAGAGTAGTATATCCGCAACGCTGACATTCACCGAGATCTCCATGTCCCGCTGGTTGGTGACACAATCAACGATTTCGCCAGGAGACACTGTTCCAGACTCCGAGTCCACCCCAACCCGCTAGCAAGGGCTGCAGCAACTGCGCGGACCAGACGCAGGCTCAAGAAGGTCACCCTAGGTCAACTGCCGAGCCGTAAAATCCTTTAAACCATCTTGCTAACAATTCGGGCAGCTGTTTGCTCTGAAGCATACAAATTGACACTTTAAATTAATTGTAAAGAACCACTATATACAAATTGTTTTTGAAAATAATAGTTATAGTTATTCGTGTAAAAACAGCCACTTCAATAAACCTATTACAAAAAAAAAAAAAAAAAAAAAAAAGAAAAAAATGAAGTTAGGCCAACTCTGGACACTCTATAGGACGGACCGCAGTCCGAGGCTTCCGTTCCTCACAGGTAAGTAAGGCCTGGCACACTCGCTAACCGATACCGTCCTAGGTTTGGCAGTTTTTCCGCCTTCCCGGAGGAGCACCCGGGAAACACGACCTCACCGTACAACGCGCAGACAAAAAACCCTGCGCGTGAGTGGATGTGTGCGTGGTTGAGTGAGTGGGTGGGAGCGTGGCTGATTGAGTGCATGTGTGTTGGCGTCGTGCCGGTTGAGTGAATGGATGTGAGTGACTTAATCTTAATGAGTTGGGCTTATTTTATACATATATGTATATATTTACTTATATTTTAACTAGGTTTGTGACTTCGTCACAATATGAACGTATATATTCATTGAATGTTCGATGACTTCTCTCGATTACACCTACTGTCTGATGGCTCTGTGCAATAGATGTTATGTTTTCAATTTTCAGGTATTTGCATAATTCGGTAATTATTATATTCTTATACTCTGTTTCTATGTCCGAAATGAACGTTTAAGAATTTCCTGCCTAAATGGAGCTCCAATAGGGATCAGGGGTTGAGATGGGTTGGGTGGTCCATTGTAGTATGTTCACATAGCGAATGCACACTGTACTCAGTGTTATGCATAATTACAGATATATTAAATGCACTTAGTTTATAAGTCAAAGACCCTTGCAACGGGCCACCTAAGTGCTGAGTCCGCATATCTTACATGCGCGACCACTCTGTCACTACGTGAACATAATACCTCCTCCCTAGCACAGCGACATATACATAAGTTACGCATATAAGCGGCGCAGCGCTGCAGCCTACGCCGGCAGCGCTGCTTCCGAATTAAGCTAAGCAAATATTATATGGAAAAAGCAAAAGGGCATTAACAACTGAAGCATAAAGCGGAGCGGGACATTACCTGCTCCGCAAAATAAACAGAAGAACAAAAACTAAAAATGAAAAGTCTTTTAATTCCTGAAGAAATATAACTCTAAATGGTGTTTTATAATGACCTGATAAACCTAACATTACATGGCGACCGTGACAAGTGATACAAAAATTCAATCCGTGTCTTCGCCGAGGCCATCTAGTGCAAGTGATCAACAGCCTTCGTCCGCCACTTCGGCAGCAACCCAAAACTCAAAGTTGAAAATGATTATGTGAAAAAAGTGGCCAGGCAGCAGCAATCAATATCAATATCAATCTGCCCGATGAGCCAATATAATTCCATCACTGAACTATGGGAAAAAAGCCCGACATTTTGAAGACAGCCTGTGCGAGGACCAGCACCGGCGCCGCCTGAGCCCATAGGCCAGGACAACAGCAGCAGACGAGCGTGGGAGGCAGACCGCCCCCTGCGCCTTCGCGGGAACCCCCTCAACCCGGCATTACTGGCCGAGAAAATCTGTAAGAACAACAGCAGACGAGCGTGGGAGGCAGACCGCCCCCTACGCCTTCGAGGGAGCCTACTTATCCCGGCATAACTGGCCGGCAGAAGACGAGTGTGGGAGGCAGACCGCCCCCTACGCCTTCGTGGGAGCCTACTTATCCCGGCAGCACCGGCGCCAGGAGAAGAAAACAAGTGTGGGAGGCAGACCGCCCCCTGCGCCTACGAGGGACAGTCCAATGCGAGAAGGTCCAATGTGAGAAGGACACAGCCCCAGCCGAAAAAAATATTTTTTTTGTTGCCCTGCGTGGCACACCAAGGAATTTTTTTGTTGCCCTGCGAGGCACGCAAAATATCTTTAAAAAACAATTTTGTAACATTGAGCGGAACTTTTTCTGCCCGATGAGATGTGTGGCCCGTAAAGCCTCACAAAATATTAGGTAGGACTATTGTACATTATTATTATCTCATTTCAAAAAGAATCAGAAATTCGAATTGATATATTTATGAAAAAAAATATAATAATAATAAAATGGAAAAGTAATGAAATTAATATAATTACAATAAAACAAAAAAAGGAGGCAATTTAAATAAAAAATAAAATAAAATAATTTAAATATTATGTCTTTGGTTAGAAAATTGACAATTAAATGCTTGCATGTATAGAATATCAAACTCTGTAGACAAGCCATTCATAAATGGCATATTAATTAATAACACAAACAGAATTCATAGAAAACCAGACATGGCGTTAGACGTTAAAGCGGTGGACTCCACTGCTAATATCGAAAATAAGATCGAATTAAAAAACATGGATTCGCATCTTACTAACGTACTGTTGTCCATAATCGTTGCTATAATGTGTGCATATATTATTTACAAGGCTTATATAAAGCATAATAAATGCATTACAAAGAGGGCCTTAAGCCATGCAAACGACCTAGATAAGGTCTAAATTAAATAAATGATTATGATAACAATATGTTTTAATATATGAGAAAATTCTTTTATATATATATGTATATGTAAAATATATAATAAACAAACTTTTGTTAAAGAAAAAAAAAACAAGAAAAAGGAAATAAAAATAAATAAAAATATTATTGTTCGAGTAGTAAATCCGAGTGCGTAATGCAATGGGTAAACGCGGAGGTGTGCAAAGTAAAATAAAAAAAAGGGTAGCGCACTTAAAGTGGCTCCTTTATACAAAAACTCCACCTCCCACGTGGGAAACCGCGCAGACACTGCAAAGTGATCTTGACTTTCTCACCTCAAAACTGAAAAAAGAAAGCCCCCAAGGCGCTACGCGTTCGGCAATCAGGTCAATAAATGAAAAGAAAATAATTAATCCACCCACTCCAAAGGGCCTACCGCAGCGAAAGAAAAAATGTCCAGCTGACTGCCCAGGACCTCTGGACAGTGTTCACTGCAATTATACGTGCAGTCACTGCCTATCAGAAGAGTCAAGGCCGACACTTTAGAGTGGTTTACTTTGCATAATAAAAAAAAAAAAAAAATTTTAATTAATAAATAAATAAAAAAAAAAAAAATAAATAAAATCTATTATTATTATTATTGTCATATTATAAAAATCCTATCATGGAATGGAAAGAGTTGTGCAAAGTACTAAACGAAATAAAGCACCAATTCGACAAATCATACAAGTCGTTATCACAGAATAGGCCTGTACAAAAGGCAACTGTGAACAGACACGCAACTGTTTTGGTAGAGTGTTTCAACCAAGCACGCGCGATAATATACGACAACAGGGAGAGACTAAGCAAGAAACATTGGACAGAAGTGTCAGAATTCCTGAATAGGTTCCGGAAACATTTACTGTCTATAAAAGAAAAGTTCAACTTGCAAATTGTAATCCCTAACATTTTAAACACCCAGTTGACACTTGGAGCAAGCGAAGTTTCTGAGCCAGTTGAGCTAGAAACTCAAGAGCCTGAAACTGAGGAAGAAGCTAATTTCGGAGAACAAGATCTGCACGATCTAACCATTCCCGCGGTATTAACAATACCACCAACACGGGAAGAGGAATTAGAATTAGAGTCAGACGACTCTGAAACTTTATTAGATTTGCTAGAGAACATCGAAACAATAATGACCGACTCGCAAGCCCAACGGGCATAGTCCTCCAAAGGCTTAGCAAGCCTAGAATTACAAACTGGAGGATATATAATACCACACAACTTCCACTTGGTTGACCCGAGTTTTGCAATACAATGCGATGGAATTGTTGGATTGGACTTTATAACAAAATACAATTGTAAGCTTGACTACAAGCAGGAAGAGGACAAGTTCATAATCAGACCAAACAATTTGAACTTTCCGATTATAATGTCCATTACCAATTATTCGGGTGGTAATTCCATATTCCTACCAGCTAGATCCCAAGTTGTCCGAAAGATTGGAATTGTTACAAATGAAAGCAATATCCTAATACCAAATCAGGAAATTCAACCTGGTATCTTCGTTGCGAATACAGTAGCAGCATCCACAAGTTTGTTCGTCCGAGTATTAAATACTACAAATACCGATAAAATAGTAAATGTAGAAAATCTGGAATTTGAATCACTATCAAATTATGACGTGGTCCAAACAACTCCAGAAAATAGAGAAAAAATCGTATTGGAACAATTGTCAAAGAATTTTCCACCTCAATTTAAAACAGAATTATCAGAACTGTGTAAAGAGTACAGTGACGTTTTCGGCCTAGATACAGAACCTATTACAACCAATAACTTTTACAAACAGAAGCTGAGACTGAAGGACGATGAACCGGTTTATATTAAAAATTATCGTAGTCCGCATAGTCAGAAAAACGAAATTCAAAAACATGTTGAGAAACTTATTAGTGACCAAATAGTAGAGCCTTCAGTGTCTGAATATAACAGCCCACTACTTCTTGTTCCAAAGAAAACCTTACCAGGCTCCGAAAGTAAAAAAATGGCGATTAGTAATTGACTATCGCCAGATAAATAAAAAATTACTTTCTGATAAATTCCCACTTCCTAGAATTGACGATATTCTAGATCAACTGGGTAGAGCAAAATATTTTTCATGTCTTGATTTAATGTCCGGATTTCATCAAATTGAACTTGATGAGGACTCAAGAAATATAACGTCTTTTTCAACGGACAATGGTTCGTATCGCTTCACGCGACTACCTTTTGGTTTAAAAATAGCGCCGAATTCTTTTCAGAGAATGATGACTTTAGCATTCTCAGGCCTTCAGCCATCTCAAGCATTCTTGTACATGGATGACCTAATAGTAATTGGTTGTTCTGAAAAGCATATGTTCAAGAATTTGATTGATGTTTTTAATCTATGCAGAACCCATAATCTGAAGCTACATCCACAAAAGTGCTCATTTTTCATGCACGAAGTGACCTTTCTCGGTCATAGATGTACAGATAAAGGAATTCTGCCGGATGACAAAAAATATGATGTCATTAAAGATTATCCAGTCCCGCATGACGCGGACAGCGCTAGAAGATTTGTTGCATTTTGCAATTATTATAGACGTTTCATTGAAAACTTCGCCGACTATTCACGGCACATAACTAGATTATGTAAAAAGAATGTTCCTTTTGAATGGACAAGCGAATGCCAAAACGCATTCCTGTACCTAAAAGAAAAGCTCATGCAACCCACCTTATTGCAATATCCGGATTTCAGCAAAGAATTTTGCATAATAACGGATGCAAGCAAACAAGCTTGTGGCGCGGTTTTAACACAAAACCACAATGGAATACAACTTCCTATAGCCTATGCATCAAGGTCTTTTACCAAGGGAGAAAGTAATAAAAGCACTACGGAACAGGAATTAACAGCAATCCATTGGGCAATAGTACATTTTCGACCATATATCTATGGCAAGCACTTTACAGTGAAAACAGACCACAGGCCCTTGACTTATTTATTTTCAATGGTCAACCCAAGCTCAAAGCTGACTAGAATGCGACTAGAATTAGAAGAATACGACTTTACAGTCGAATATCTTAAGGGCAAAGACAACTTCGTGGCAGATGCTCTGTCACGAATTACAATAAAAGAACTTAAAGAATTACAAAATCAAGTCCTGAAAGTCACTACCAGGCAACAAAGTAGACAGAAATCCTGCGCAGGAACAGAAAAAGTAGAATTGCCTAGGCAATCTCCACTAAAAGCTTCTCAGCCCAACGTATATGAAGTCATTAAAAATGATGAAGTACGAAAAGTAGTGACCTTGCAAGTAAAAATAATTTATGTCTTTTCAGACATGGAAAAAAAATTATTGCAAGATATGATGTTAGCGATCTGTATACTAATGGAACACTGGACTTAGGTCAGTTCTTCCAAAGGCTTGACATGCAAGCCGGTATATATAAAATCAGCCAACTCAAAATGGCACCGTGGGAAAATATCTTTGAACATGTTTCAATTGATAATTTTAAAAAAATGGGCAATAACATACTAAAATCATTAAGAGTAGCGCTACTCAACCCGGTGACCCTAATAAAAAATAAAGAAGAAAAAGAAGCTATACTGTCTACATTTCATGATAATCCCATTCAAGGAGGTCATACTGGCATAACTAAAACTTTGGCCAAAGTAAAGAGACACTACTACTGGAAAAATATGACCCGTGAAATAAAAGAATATATTCGTAGATGTCCTAAATGTCAGAAGTCTAAAACAACAAAACACACAAAGACTCCAATGACCATTACAGAAACCCCTGAAAATGCCTTTGATAGAGTGATAGTGGACACGATCGGTCCTCTACCCAAATCAGAAAATGGCAATGAATATGCAGTCACTCTCATTTGTGACTTGACAAAATATTTGGTTGCAATACCAATACCAGATAAAAGCGCAAACACTGTCGCTAAAGCAATATTCGAATCTTTTATTCTAAAGTACGGTCCAATGAAGACGTTCATTTCGGACATGGGAACAGAGTATAAGAATTCAATAATTACCGAACTATGCAAATACCTGAGAATTGAAAACATAACATCTACTGCACACCACCATCAGACAGTAGGTGTAATCGAGAGAAGTCATAGAACATTCAATGAATATATACGTTCATATATATCGGTTGACAAAACTGATTGGGATGTATGGCTTCAATATTTCGTTTTTTGCTTCAATACGACACCCTCTATGGCACATGATTATTGTCCATATGAGCTAGTTTTTGGTAAACAAAACAATCTGCCAAAACACTTTAATACAATAGATACGATTTCCCCACTATATAACGTGGATGACTACGCTAAGGAATCTAAATATAGGCTAGAGGTAGCTTATAAAAGAGCTAGGATAATGTTAGAAAAGAATAAAGCTAGAAGTAAAAAACACTATGATAAAAAAGTAGTGGATCTTCAACTTAAAATAGGAGACCATGTTTTGTTAAAAAACGAAACTGGACATAAGTTAGATTTTAAATATACTGGTCCATATAAGGTAGAAAGTATAGAGGAGAACGAGAATATAATAATTTCAACTAATAAAAATAAAAAACAAAAGGTACATAAGGATAGATTAAAAATTTTTAATTCCTAATATATTTTGTAGGGTTGGCCAACCACATATATAAAACAACCATATATATAAATAAACAAAACAAATAAATTAGAATGTCTTTAAACAATGTAATTGATTTTATATATTTTATATCAACCAACTAAAAGCAAAAACAAATTTTTGCACAACATAAATAAATATATCTTTTCTATAGTTCAATATAAAACATTTATCTAATTTAGCTAATTTTGAATTTAAAAATATACTATACAAAAAAAAAAAAAAAATTAATAAATATATACATATATATATAAATTAGAAAATAACTCCATTTTATTACGTTATTTTTTAAAAGGAGGGAGATGTAGTATGTTCACATAGCGAATGCACACTGTACTCAGTGTTATGCATAATTACAGATATATTAAATGCACTTAGTTTATAAGTCAAAGACCCTTGCAACGGGCCACCTAAGTGCTGAGTCCGCATATCTTACATGCGCGACCACTCTGTCACTACGTGAACATAATACCTCCTCCCTAGCACAGCGACATATACATAAGTTACGCATATAAGCGGCGCAGCGCTGCAGCCTACGCCGGCAGCGCTGCTTCCGAATTAAGCTAAGCAAATATTATATGGAAAAAGCAAAAGGGCATTAACAACTGAAGCATAAAGCGGAGCGGGACATTACCTGCTCCGCAAAATAAACAGAAGAACAAAAACTAAAAATGAAAAGTCTTTTAATTCCTGAAGAAATATAACTCTAAATGGTGTTTTATAATGACCTGATAAACCTAACATTACACCATACCCCTACACAGGATCTGCCTGGTCTTCCCGCGAATATACTATCTTTCTACTTTGAGTGCAAATTTTGAATATAAGAAATTAGAAAAGTGAGAAAAAATAAGTTTACAGAACTATGGTATTAATAAAAATATATTCCAGAATGTCAATTTGTTGTTTAAACTCTGAATTACACTTTCATTGTCCTCATTCGTTCCCATTACACATTGCTACTCTAGAGCGCTCTGAAAGATTTTTTTTTTTGGGAAAAATCGTCATAAGTTAATCAATTTTCGTTATTTTTCATAAAATTTGTCGAAAAAACAGTTGCATATTTCCAAGCTAAAATTTTGCCTGCAAATTACCTGCAAGCCACGTCCATAAAAGTGCATTCAGGAAACGGCAACCTTTGTATTGCCGCTGTCTACTGCCCACCTCGATTTACTATCTCTGAAGGTCAATTCATGGACTTCTACAACACTCTGGGCGATCGCTTCATAGCCGCAGGAGACTACAACGCCAAACACACGCACTGGGGATCACGCCTTGTGACTCCCAAGGGAAGGCAACTGTATAATGCACTTATAAAGGTGAGCAATAAACTGGACTACGTTTCTCCTGGTAGCCCCACATATTGGCCTGCAGACCCAAAAAAGATCCCAGATCTAATTGATTTCGCGGTGACAAAAAACATCCCACGCAATCTAATAAGCGCCATAGCACTACCGGATCTCTCATCTGACCACTCGCCTTTGTTGTTAAGCCTTCTTCAAAGCCCAGAAATTGCGGACCACCCCTACAGGCTGACGTCGCACAACACTAACTGGATGAAATACAGAAGGTATGTGAGTTCCCACATTGACCTAACTCCCCAACTAAATATCGAAGCGGACATCGACTGCTCCTCCTCCGCCCTGGAAGAGGTACTCGTCACAGCAGCCAGGATCTCAACCCCTATACGGAAAGATGGGGAATTTAAGAAGTTCAAAACCAACCGGCAAATCGAACAGCTGGTTCAGGAAAAGAGGCGTCTGCGACGAGCGTGGCAAACCAGCAGATCGCCATGCTCAAAGCAACGTCTTACTGAAGCTACCCGCAATCTAAACCGGGCCCTGAAGCAAGAAGCTGAAAACGAACAACTTAAATATATTGGAAAACTCTCGCCAACTAGTACAAAGCATCCCTTGTGGAGGGCTCACCCAAATCTAAGCTCTCCAATGCAAACCGTCACCCCCTATAAGGAATTCTTCAAGGTGTTGGGCCCGCAGCGACAAAGATAGAGCCGAATCATTTGCCTTACATCTCAGAGGCGTTTTCCAGCCGAACCCCGTAGCTAATGATTATGTTCCTTCGCAAATCCACCTCGAAACAGAATCCACGCCAACTACATTTCAGCCGAACGAGATCACAAAAGTCATCAGGGAGCTAAAACCAAAAAAGGCTCCAGGCGGTGACCTAATAACTACAAAAGTCTCGGTTACTATCCAAGGAAATGGAAAAAATCAATTATTATAATGATAACGAAGCCCGGAAAAGATCACACGATTCCATCATCTTACAGACCAATAAGTTTATTATCATGCCTGTCCAAATTATTCAAAAAATGCCTTCTAACGCGCATAATACCATATATGGGAGCCCACAACATTATCCCAGCCCATCAATTTGGCTTCAGAGAAAAACACGGAACTATAGAGCAAGTAAACAGAATAACATCAGAAATTCGCACAGCCTTCGAACATAGGGAATATTGCAGCGGGATATTCCTCGACGTATCTCAAGCATTCGACCGCGTCTGGCTAAAAGGTCTCATGCATAAAATTAAAACACACTTGCCCGGGTACACTCATAAACTCCTTGAATCCTACCTCTACAATAGAGCCTTCGCTGTAAGATGTAACACAACAATTTCCGACAGCTACACTATCGAAGCTGGGGTCCCACAAGGTAGCGCACTTGGGCCAACTTTATTCGTCCTTTACACAGCAGATATTCCCACGAGTGACCGACTAACAACATCCACCTTCGCCGACGGCATTGCGATCCTTAGCCGCTCCAGATGCCCATTCCGTGCAACAACCCAACTCGCCAACCACCTCGTGGTAGTCGAGAAGTGGCTATCTGACTGGCGTATTAAAATAAACGAACAAAAGTGTAAACACATAACGTTTACCCTTAACAGACAAACTTGCCCTCCGCTCTGTATGAATAGCACGCAGATCTCCCAAGTTAATGAAGTAACGTATCTCGGCATCCACCTCGACAGACGTCTAACATGGCGTAGACATATCGAATGCAAGAAACTGCACCTAAAACTGAAAGCCAGCAGCCTCCACTGGATTATAAACTCACGATCGCCCTTGTGTCTGGACTACAAGGTCCTGCTCTACAACTCCACTCTTAAGCCAATCTGGACGTATGGCTCCCAGCTGTGGGGGAACGCGAGCAGAACCAACATAGACATCATACAGCGAGCCCAATCAAAGATCCTGCGAACTATCACTGGGGCACCATGGTATATTCGTAACCAAAACATCCACAGGGACCTCGGCATTCTCGCAGTAAAAGATGAAATAGACAAGCAAAAGGCGTCCTACAATGAAAAACTCGCTGTATACCCCAAATCCTCTAGCAAGTATC
Organism: Drosophila bocqueti; assembly: GCA_018151655.1. NCBI lineage: Eukaryota > Metazoa > Arthropoda > Insecta > Diptera > Drosophilidae > Drosophila > Drosophila bocqueti. Next base: position 43,246 of record JAECXF010000067.1, read on the forward strand.
TTGACTCGGGTCTCCAGCCGAACCCGCCTGCAACGTACAGACCTTCCAACCCAGCCATAACTTGTCAGGGCCACTGTCTCAGTCTACATGACTCCTAGTTAGGTTATAGTATAAGATTTGATACACTTATTGTTAGTCTCGTAAATGAGAAGATTCAATAAATAAAAGCAAAGCATAAAAAAAAAAAAAAAAAAATTTTGCCTTTCTCATTCGAAAAAAAAACAAAAAGCTATAAAAAGAAGCCAGGCGTTTTTCAAATTGGTTAACAACTTTTCGATCAGGAATTTTTCAAAGTGAAAAAGTGCCGAAAAACGGTTTTTTGACCATAAATCAAGATTTTGAGGTCACAAAAGTTCATTTACTTTTTCAAAATTTTTTACACTGTGTTATCGCAGAACTTCTCTCGGGTTGGTTTGCTCAATTTGAGTGGGGTTGAAAGTTGGAATCGGTTCGATCCAAAGAAAAAGATCTCCCTTGGTCCAAGAAAAATATCCCGGATCCAAAACGATGATATCCTGGTTCCAGGAAACCGCGCTTCTGCCCCTCTGAAACCCATATACTGTTTTATTCCTAGTTCTGTTCCCTTTTGGAACGGACTCACTTTTCATTCTTTTCTTTCTTTCTTTTTTCTTTCTTTCAGTGCTCATTCCAGACGATATTTGTTTCGCCCGATCAATCAACGATTCATCAACAATTCATCAACAATTCATCAAAAATTCATCAACAATTAATCAACGATTCATCAAGGATTTTATATTTATTCATTCCTTTATTTATTCTCTTTATCTTATAATAGTAAAAATAATAATTTAAAAAAATGATAAAGCCCCAAACCCCTCGGGAGCGTGGCTGATTGAGTGCATGTGTGTTGGCGTCGTGCCGGTTGAGTGAATGGATGTGAGTGACTTAATCTTAATGAGTTGGGCTTATTTTATACATATATGTATATATTTACTTATATTTTAACTAGGTTTGTGACTTCGTCACAATATGAACGTATATATTCATTGAATGTTCGATGACTTCTCTCGATTACACCTACTGTCTGATGGCTCTGTGCAATAGATGTTATGTTTTCAATTTTCAGGTATTTGCATAATTCGGTAATTATTATATTCTTTATACTCTGTTTCTATGTCCGAAATGAACGTTTAAGAATTTCCTGCCTAAATGGAGCTCCAATAGGGATCAGGGGTTGAGATGGGTTGGGTGGTCCATACCCCTACACAGGATCTGCCTGGTCTTCCCGTGAATATACTATCTTTCTACTTTGAGTGCAAATTTTGAATATAAGAAATTAGAAAAGTGAGAAAAATAAGTTTACAGAACTATGGTATTAATAAAAATATATTCCAGAATGTCAATTTGTTGTTTAAACTCTGAATTACACTTTCATTGTCCTCATTCGTTCCCATTACACATTGCTACTCTAGAGCGCTCTGAAAGATTTTTTTTTTTGGGAAAAATCGTCATAAGTTAATCAATTTTCGTTATTTTTCATAAAATTTGTCGAAAAAACAGTTGCATATTTCCAAGCTAAAATTTTGCCTGCAAATTACCTGCAAGCCACGTCCATAAAAGTGCATTCAGGAAACGGCAACCTTTGTATTGCCGCTGTCTACTGCCCACCTCGATTTACTATCTCTGAAGGTCAATTCATGGACTTCTACAACACTCTGGGCGATCGCTTCATAGCCGCAGGAGACTACAACGCCAAACACACGCACTGGGGATCACGCCTTGTGACTCCCAAGGGAAGGCAACTGTATAATGCACTTATAAAGGTGAGCAATAAACTGGACTACGTTTCTCCTGGTAGCCCCACATATTGGCCTGCAGACCCAAAAAAGATCCCAGATCTAATTGATTTCGCGGTGACAAAAAACATCCCACGCAATCTAATAAGCGCCATAGCACTACCGGATCTCTCATCTGACCACTCGCCTTTGTTGTTAAGCCTTCTTCAAAGCCCAGAAATTGCGGACCACCCCTACAGGCTGACGTCGCACAACACTAACTGGATGAAATACAGAAGGTATGTGAGTTCCCACATTGACCTAACTCCCCAACTAAATATCGAAGCGGACATCGACTGCTCCTCCTTCGCCCTGGAAGAGGTACTCGTCACAGCAGCCAGGATCTCAACCCCTATACGGAAAGATGGGGAATTTAAGAAGTTCAAAACCAACCGGCAAATCGAACAGCTGGTTCAGGAAAAGAGGCGTCTGCGACGAGCGTGGCAAACCAGCAGATCGCCATGCTCAAAGCAACGTCTTACTGAAGCTACCCGCAATCTAAACCGGGCCCTGAAGCAAGAAGCTGAAAACGAACAACTTAAATATATTGGAAAACTCTCGCCAACTAGTACAAAGCATCCCTTGTGGAGGGCTCACCCAAATCTAAGCTCTCCAATGCAAACCGTCACCCCTATAAGGAATTCTTCAAGGTGTTGGGCCCGCAGCGACAAAGATAGAGCCGAATCATTTGCCTTACATCTCAGAGGCGTTTTCCAGCCGAACCCCGTAGCTAATGATTATGTTCCTTCGCAAATCCACCTCGAAACAGAATCCACGCCAACTACATTTCAGCCGAACGAGATCACAAAAGTCATCAGGGAGCTAAAACCAAAAAAGGCTCCAGGCGGTGACCTAATAACTACAAAAGTCTCGGTTACTATCCAAGGAAATGGAAAAAATCAATTATTATAATGATAACGAAGCCCGGAAAAGATCACACGATTCCATCATCTTACAGACCAATAAGTTTATTATCATGCCTGTCCAAATTATTCAAAAAATGCCTTCTAACGCGCATAATACCATATATGGGAGCCCACAACATTATCCCAGCCCATCAATTTGGCTTCAGAGAAAAACACGGAACTATAGAGCAAGTAAACAGAATAACATCAGAAATTCGCACAGCCTTCGAACATAGGGAATATTGCAGCGGGATATTCCTCGACGTATCTCAAGCATTCGACCGCGTCTGGCTAAAAGGTCTCATGCATAAAATTAAAACACACTTGCCCGGGTACACTCATAAACTCCTTGAATCCTACCTCTACAATAGAGCCTTCGCTGTAAGATGTAACACAACAATTTCCGACAGCTACACTATCGAAGCTGGGGTCCCACAAGGTAGCGCACTTGGGCCAACTTTATTCGTCCTTTACACAGCAGATATTCCCACGAGTGACCGACTAACAACATCCACCTTCGCCGACGGCATTGCGATCCTTAGCCGCTCCAGATGCCCATTCCGTGCAACAACCCAACTCGCCAACCACCTCGTGGTAGTCGAGAAGTGGCTATCTGACTGGCGTATTAAAATAAACGAACAAAAGTGTAAACACATAACGTTTACCCTTAACAGACAAACTTGCCCTCCGCTCTGTATGAATAGCACGCAGATCTCCCAAGTTAATGAAGTAACGTATCTCGGCATCCACCTCGACAGACGTCTAACATGGCGTAGACATATCGAATGCAAGAAACTGCACCTAAAACTGAAAGCCAGCAGCCTCCACTGGATTATAAACTCACGATCGCCCTTGTGTCTGGACTACAAGGTCCTGCTCTACAACTCCACTCTTAAGCCAATCTGGACGTATGGCTCCCAGCTGTGGGGGAACGCGAGCAGAACCAACATAGACATCATACAGCGAGCCCAATCAAAGATCCTGCGAACTATCACTGGGGCACCATGGTATATTCGTAACCAAAACATCCACAGGGACCTCGGCATTCTCGCAGTAAAAGATGAAATAGACAAGCAAAAGGCGTCCTACAATGAAAAACTCGCTGTATACCCAAATCCTCTAGCAAGTATCTTGACTCGGGTCTCCAGCCGAACCCGCCTGCAACGTACAGACCTTCCAACCCAGCCATAACTTGTCAGGGCCACTGTCTCAGTCTACATGACTCCTAGTTAGGTTATAGTATAAGATTTGATACACTTATTGTTAGTCTCGTAAATGAGAAGATTCAATAAATAAAAGCAAAGCATAAAAAAAAAAAAAAAAAAAAATTTTGCCTTTCTCATTCGAAAAAAAACAAAAAGCTATAAAAGAAGCCAGGCGTTTTTCAAATTGGTTAACAACTTTTCGATCAGGAATTTTTCAAAGTGAAAAAGTGCCGAAAAACGGTTTTTTGACCATAAATCAAGATTTTGAGGTCACAAAAGTTCATTTACTTTTTCAAAATTTTTTACACTGTGTTATCGCAGAACTTCTCTCGGGTTGGTTTGCTCAATTTGAGTGGGGTTGAAAGTTGGAATCGGTTCGATCCAAAGAAAAAGATCTCCCTTGGTCCAAGAAAAATATCCCGGATCCAAAACGATGATATCCTGGTTCCAGGAAACCGCGCTTCTGCCCCTCTGAAACCCATATACTGTTTTATTCCTAGTTCTGTTCCCTTTTGGAACGGACTCACTTTTCATTCTTTTCTTTCTTTCTTTTTTCTTTCTTTCAGTGCTCATTCCAGACGATATTTGTTTCGCCCGATCAATCAACGATTCATCAACAATTCATCAACAATTCATCAAAAATTCATCAACAATTAATCAACGATTCATCAAGGATTTTATATTTATTCATTCCTTTATTTATTCTCTTTATCTTATAATAGTAAAAATAATAATTTAAAAAAATGATAAAGCCCCAAACCCCTCGGGAGCGTGGCTGATTGAGTGCATGTGTGTTGGCGTCGTGCCGGTTGAGTGAATGGATGTGAGTGACTTAATCTTAATGAGTTGGGCTTATTTTATACATATATGTATATATTTACTTATATTTTAACTAGGTTTGTGACTTCGTCACAATATGAACGTATATATTCATTGAATGTTCGATGACTTCTCTCGATTACACCTACTGTCTGATGGCTCTGTGCAATAGATGTTATGTTTTCAATTTTCAGGTATTTGCATAATTCGGTAATTATTATATTCTTATACTCTGTTTCTATGTCCGAAATGAACGTTTAAGAATTTCCTGCCTAAATGGAGCTCCAATAGGGATCAGGGGTTGAGATGGGTTGGGTGGTCCATACCCCTACACAGGATCTGCCTGGTCTTCCCGCGAATATACTATCTTTCTACTTTGAGTGCAAATTTTGAATATAAGAAATTAGAAAAGTGAGAAAAAATAAGTTTACAGAACTATGGTATTAATAAAAATATATTCCAGAATGTCAATTTGTTGTTTAAACTCTGAATTACACTTTCATTGTCCTCATTCGTTCCCATTACACATTGCTACTCTAGAGCGCTCTGAAAGATTTTTTTTTTTTTTTTTTTGGGAAAAATCGTCATAAGTTAATCAATTTTCGTTATTTTTCATAAAATTTGTCGAAAAAACAGTTGCATATTTCCAAGCTAAAATTTTGCCTGCAAATTACCTGCAAGCCACGTCCATAAAAGTGCATTCAGGAAACGGCAACCTTTGTATTGCCGCTGTCTACTGCCCACCTCGATTTACTATCTCTGAAGGTCAATTCATGGACTTCTACAACACTCTGGGCGATCGCTTCATAGCCGCAGGAGACTACAACGCCAAACACACGCACTGGGGATCACGCCTTGTGACTCCCAAGGGAAGGCAACTGTATAATGCACTTATAAAGGTGAGCAATAAACTGGACTACGTTTCTCCTGGTAGCCCCACATATTGGCCTGCAGACCCAAAAAAGATCCCAGATCTAATTGATTTCGCGGTGACAAAAAACATCCCACGCAATCTAATAAGCGCCATAGCACTACCGGATCTCTCATCTGACCACTCGCCTTTGTTGTTAAGCCTTCTTCAAAGCCCAGAAATTGCGGACCACCCCTACAGGCTGACGTCGCACAACACTAACTGGATGAAATACAGAAGGTATGTGAGTTCCCACATTGACCTAACTCCCCAACTAAATATCGAAGCGGACATCGACTGCTCCTCCTCCGCCCTGGAAGAGGTACTCGTCACAGCAGCCAGGATCTCAACCCCTATACGGAAAGATGGGGAATTTAAGAAGTTCAAAACCAACCGGCAAATCGAACAGCTGGTTCAGGAAAAGAGGCGTCTGCGACGAGCGTGGCAAACCAGCAGATCGCCATGCTCAAAGCAACGTCTTACTGAAGCTACCCGCAATCTAAACCGGGCCCTGAAGCAAGAAGCTGAAAACGAACAACTTAAATATATTGGAAAACTCTCGCCAACTAGTACAAAGCATCCCTTGTGGAGGGCTCACCCAAATCTAAGCTCTCCAATGCAAACCGTCACCCCTATAAGGAATTCTTCAAGGTGTTGGGCCCGCAGCGACAAAGATAGAGCCGAATCATTTGCCTTACATCTCAGAGGCGTTTTCCAGCCGAACCCCGTAGCTAATGATTATGTTCCTTCGCAAATCCACCTCGAAACAGAATCCACGCCAACTACATTTCAGCCGAACGAGATCACAAAAGTCATCAGGGAGCTAAAACCAAAAAAGGCTCCAGGCGGTGACCTAATAACTACAAAAGTCTCGGTTACTATCCAAGGAAATGGAAAAAATCAATTATTATAATGATAACGAAGCCCGGAAAAGATCACACGATTCCATCATCTTACAGACCAATAAGTTTATTATCATGCCTGTCCAAATTATTCAAAAAATGCCTTCTAACGCGCATAATACCATATATGGGAGCCCACAACATTATCCCAGCCCATCAATTTGGCTTCAGAGAAAAACACGGAACTATAGAGCAAGTAAACAGAATAACATCAGAAATTCGCACAGCCTTCGAACATAGGGAATATTGCAGCGGGATATTCCTCGACGTATCTCAAGCATTCGACCGCGTCTGGCTAAAAGGTCTCATGCATAAAATTAAAACACACTTGCCCGGGTACACTCATAAACTCCTTGAATCCTACCTCTACAATAGAGCCTTCGCTGTAAGATGTAACACAACAATTTCCGACAGCTACACTATCGAAGCTGGGGTCCCACAAGGTAGCGCACTTGGGCCAACTTTATTCGTCCTTTACACAGCAGATATTCCCACGAGTGACCGACTAACAACATCCACCTTCGCCGACGGCATTGCGATCCTTAGCCGCTCCAGATGCCCATTCCGTGCAACAACCCAACTCGCCAACCACCTCGTGGTAGTCGAGAAGTGGCTATCTGACTGGCGTATTAAAATAAACGAACAAAAGTGTAAACACATAACGTTTACCCTTAACAGACAAACTTGCCCTCCGCTCTGTATGAATAGCACGCAGATCTCCCAAGTTAATGAAGTAACGTATCTCGGCATCCACCTCGACAGACGTCTAACATGGCGTAGACATATCGAATGCAAGAAACTGCACCTAAAACTGAAAGCCAGCAGCCTCCACTGGATTATAAACTCACGATCGCCCTTGTGTCTGGACTACAAGGTCCTGCTCTACAACTCCACTCTTAAGCCAATCTGGACGTATGGCTCCCAGCTGTGGGGGAACGCGAGCAGAACCAACATAGACATCATACAGCGAGCCCAATCAAAGATCCTGCGAACTATCACTGGGGCACCATGGTATATTCGTAACCAAAACATCCACAGGGACCTCGGCATTCTCGCAGTAAAAGATGAAATAGACAAGCAAAAGGCGTCCTACAATGAAAAACTCGCTGTATACCCAAATCCTCTAGCAAGTATCTTGACTCGGGTCTCCAGCCGAACCCGCCTGCAACGTACAGACCTTCCAACCCAGCCATAACTTGTCAGGGCCACTGTCTCAGTCTACATGACTCCTAGTTAGGTTATAGTATAAGATTTGATACACTTATTGTTAGTCTCGTAAATGAGAAGATTCAATAAATAAAAGCAAAGCATAAAAAAAAAAAAAAAAAAATTTTGCCTTTCTCATTCGAAAAAAAACAAAAAGCTATAAAAGAAGCCAGGCGTTTTTCAAATTGGTTAACAACTTTTCGATCAGGAATTTTTCAAAGTGAAAAAGTGCCGAAAAACGGTTTTTTGACCATAAATCAAGATTTTGAGGTCACAAAAGTTCATTTACTTTTTCAAAATTTTTTACACTGTGTTATCGCAGAACTTCTCTCGGGTTGGTTTGCTCAATTTGAGTGGGGTTGAAAGTTGGAATCGGTTCGATCCAAAGAAAAGATCTCCCTTGGTCCAAGAAAAATATCCCGGATCCAAAACGATGATATCCTGGTTCCAGGAAACCGCGCTTCTGCCCCTCTGAAACCCATATACTGTTTTATTCCTAGTTCTGTTCCCTTTTGGAACGGACTCACTTTTCATTCTTTTCTTTCTTTCTTTTTTCTTTCTTTCAGTGCTCATTCCAGACGATATTTGTTTCGCCCGATCAATCAACGATTCATCAACAATTCATCAACAATTCATCAAAATTCATCAACAATTAATCAACGATTCATCAAGGATTTTATATTTATTCATTCCTTTATTTATTCTCTTTATCTTATAATAGTAAAAATAATAATTTAAAAAAATGATAAAGCCCCAAACCCCTCGGGAGCGTGGCTGATTGAGTGCATGTGTGTTGGCGTCGTGCCGGTTGAGTGAATGGATGTGAGTGACTTAATCTTAATGAGTTGGGCTTATTTTATACATATATGTATATATTTACTTATATTTTAACTAGGTTTGTGACTTCGTCACAATATGAACGTATATATTCATTGAATGTTCGATGACTTCTCTCGATTACACCTACTGTCTGATGGCTCTGTGCAATAGATGTTATGTTTTCAATTTTCAGGTATTTGCATAATTCGGTAATTATTATATTCTTATACTCTGTTTCTATGTCCGAAATGAACGTTTAAGAATTTCCTGCCTAAATGGAGCTCCAATAGGGATCAGGGGTTGAGATGGGTTGGGTGGTCCATACCCCTACACAGGATCTGCCTGGTCTTCCCGCGAATATACTATCTTTCTACTTTGAGTGCAAATTTTGAATATAAGAAATTAGAAAAGTGAGAAAAAATAAGTTTACAGAACTATGGTATTAATAAAAATATATTCCAGAATGTCAATTTGTTGTTTAAACTCTGAATTACACTTTCATTGTCCTCATTCGTTCCCATTACACATTGCTACTCTAGAGCGCTCTGAAAGATTTTTTTTTTGGGAAAAATCGTCATAAGTTAATCAATTTTCGTTATTTTTCATAAAATTTGTCGAAAAAACAGTTGCATATTTCCAAGCTAAAATTTTGCCTGCAAATTACCTGCAAGCCACGTCCATAAAAGTGCATTCAGGAAACGGCAACCTTTGTATTGCCGCTGTCTACTGCCCACCTCGATTTACTATCTCTGAAGGTCAATTCATGGACTTCTACAACACTCTGGGCGATCGCTTCATAGCCGCAGGAGACTACAACGCCAAACACACGCACTGGGGATCACGCCTTGTGACTCCCAAGGGAAGGCAACTGTATAATGCACTTATAAAGGTGAGCAATAAACTGGACTACGTTTCTCCTGGTAGCCCCACATATTGGCCTGCAGACCCAAAAAAGATCCCAGATCTAATTGATTTCGCGGTGACAAAAAACATCCCACGCAATCTAATAAGCGCCATAGCACTACCGGATCTCTCATCTGACCACTCGCCTTTGTTGTTAAGCCTTCTTCAAAGCCCAGAAATTGCGGACCACCCCTACAGGCTGACGTCGCACAACACTAACTGGATGAAATACAGAAGGTATGTGAGTTCCCACATTGACCTAACTCCCCAACTAAATATCGAAGCGGACATCGACTGCTCCTCCTCCGCCCTGGAAGAGGTACTCGTCACAGCAGCCAGGATCTCAACCCCTATACGGAAAGATGGGGAATTTAAGAAGTTCAAAACCAACCGGCAAATCGAACAGCTGGTTCAGGAAAAGAGGCGTCTGCGACGAGCGTGGCAAACCAGCAGATCGCCATGCTCAAAGCAACGTCTTACTGAAGCTACCCGCAATCTAAACCGGGCCCTGAAGCAAGAAGCTGAAAACGAACAACTTAAATATATTGGAAAACTCTCGCCAACTAGTACAAAGCATCCCTTGTGGAGGGCTCACCCAAATCTAAGCTCTCCAATGCAAACCGTCACCCCTATAAGGAATTCTTCAAGGTGTTGGGCCCGCAGCGACAAAGATAGAGCCGAATCATTTGCCTTACATCTCAGAGGCGTTTTCCAGCCGAACCCCGTAGCTAATGATTATGTTCCTTCGCAAATCCACCTCGAAACAGAATCCACGCCAACTACATTTCAGCCGAACGAGATCACAAAAGTCATCAGGGAGCTAAAACCAAAAAAGGCTCCAGGCGGTGACCTAATAACTACAAAAGTCTCGGTTACTATCCAAGGAAATGGAAAAAATCAATTATTATAATGATAACGAAGCCCGGAAAAGATCACACGATTCCATCATCTTACAGACCAATAAGTTTATTATCATGCCTGTCCAAATTATTCAAAAAATGCCTTCTAACGCGCATAATACCATATATGGGAGCCCACAACATTATCCCAGCCCATCAATTTGGCTTCAGAGAAAAACACGGAACTATAGAGCAAGTAAACAGAATAACATCAGAAATTCGCACAGCCTTCGAACATAGGGAATATTGCAGCGGGATATTCCTCGACGTATCTCAAGCATTCGACCGCGTCTGGCTAAAAGGTCTCATGCATAAAATTAAAACACACTTGCCCGGGTACACTCATAAACTCCTTGAATCCTACCTCTACAATAGAGCCTTCGCTGTAAGATGTAACACAACAATTTCCGACAGCTACACTATCGAAGCTGGGGTCCCACAAGGTAGCGCACTTGGGCCAACTTTATTCGTCCTTTACACAGCAGATATTCCCACGAGTGACCGACTAACAACATCCACCTTCGCCGACGGCATTGCGATCCTTAGCCGCTCCAGATGCCCATTCCGTGCAACAACCCAACTCGCCAACCACCTCGTGGTAGTCGAGAAGTGGCTATCTGACTGGCGTATTAAAATAAACGAACAAAAGTGTAAACACATAACGTTTACCCTTAACAGACAAACTTGCCCTCCGCTCTGTATGAATAGCACGCAGATCTCCCAAGTTAATGAAGTAACGTATCTCGGCATCCACCTCGACAGACGTCTAACATGGCGTAGACATATCGAATGCAAGAAACTGCACCTAAAACTGAAAGCCAGCAGCCTCCACTGGATTATAAACTCACGATCGCCCTTGTGTCTGGACTACAAGGTCCTGCTCTACAACTCCACTCTTAAGCCAATCTGGACGTATGGCTCCCAGCTGTGGGGGAACGCGAGCAGAACCAACATAGACATCATACAGCGAGCCCAATCAAAGATCCTGCGAACTATCACTGGGGCACCATGGTATATTCGTAACCAAAACATCCACAGGGACCTCGGCATTCTCGCAGTAAAAGATGAAATAGACAAGCAAAAGGCGTCCTACAATGAAAAACTCGCTGTATACCCAAATCCTCTAGCAAGTATCTTGACTCGGGTCTCCAGCCGAACCCGCCTGCAACGTACAGACCTTCCAACCCAGCCATAACTTGTCAGGGCCACTGTCTCAGTCTACATGACTCCTAGTTAGGTTATAGTATAAGATTTGATACACTTATTGTTAGTCTCGTAAATGAGAAGATTCAATAAATAAAAGCAAAGCATAAAAAAAAAAAAAAAAAAATTTTGCCTTTCTCATTCGAAAAAAAACAAAAAGCTATAAAAGAAGCCAGGCGTTTTTCAAATTGGTTAACAACTTTTCGATCAGGAATTTTTCAAAGTGAAAAAGTGCCGAAAAACGGTTTTTTTGACCATAAATCAAGATTTTGAGGTCACAAAAGTTCATTTACTTTTTCAAAATTTTTTACACTGTGTTATCGCAGAACTTCTCTCGGGTTGGTTTGCTCAATTTGAGTGGGGTTGAAAGTTGGAATCGGTTCGATCCAAAGAAAAAGATCTCCCTTGGTCCAAGAAAAATATCCCGGATCCAAAACGATGATATCCTGGTTCCAGGAAACCGCGCTTCTGCCCCTCTGAAACCCATATACTGTTTTATTCCTAGTTCTGTTCCCTTTTGGAACGGACTCACTTTTCATTCTTTTCTTTCTTTCTTTTTTCTTTCTTTCAGTGCTCATTCCAGACGATATTTGTTTCGCCCGATCAATCAACGATTCATCAACAATTCATCAACAATTCATCAAAAATTCATCAACAATTAATCAACGATTCATCAAGGATTTTATATTTATTCATTCCTTTATTTATTCTCTTTATCTTATAATAGTAAAAATAATAATTTAAAAAAATGATAAAGCCCCAAACCCCTCGGGAGCGTGGCTGATTGAGTGCATGTGTGTTGGCGTCGTGCCGGTTGAGTGAATGGATGTGAGTGACTTAATCTTAATGAGTTGGGCTTATTTTATACATATATGTATATATTTACTTATATTTTAACTAGGTTTGTGACTTCGTCACAATATGAACGTATATATTCATTGAATGTTCGATGACTTCTCTCGATTACACCTACTGTCTGATGGCTCTGTGCAATAGATGTTATGTTTTCAATTTTCAGGTATTTGCATAATTCGGTAATTATTATATTCTTATACTCTGTTTCTATGTCCGAAATGAACGTTTAAGAATTTCCTGCCTAAATGGAGCTCCAATAGGGATCAGGGGTTGAGATGGGTTGGGTGGTCCATACCCCTACACAGGATCTGCCTGGTCTTCCCGCGAATATACTATCTTTCTACTTTGAGTGCAAATTTTGAATATAAGAAATTAGAAAAGTGAGAAAAAATAAGTTTACAGAACTATGGTATTAATAAAAATATATTCCAGAATGTCAATTTGTTGTTTAAACTCTGAATTACACTTTCATTGTCCTCATTCGTTCCCATTACACATTGCTACTCTAGAGCGCTCTGAAAGATTTTTTTTTTGGGAAAAATCGTCATAAGTTAATCAATTTTCGTTATTTTTCATAAAATTTGTCGAAAAAACAGTTGCATATTTCCAAGCTAAAATTTTGCCTGCAAATTACCTGCAAGCCACGTCCATAAAAGTGCATTCAGGAAACGGCAACCTTTGTATTGCCGCTGTCTACTGCCCACCTCGATTTACTATCTCTGAAGGTCAATTCATGGACTTCTACAACACTCTGGGCGATCGCTTCATAGCCGCAGGAGACTACAACGCCAAACACACGCACTGGGGATCACGCCTTGTGACTCCCAAGGGAAGGCAACTGTATAATGCACTTATAAAGGTGAGCAATAAACTGGACTACGTTTCTCCTGGTAGCCCCACATATTGGCCTGCAGACCCAAAAAAGATCCCAGATCTAATTGATTTCGCGGTGACAAAAAACATCCCACGCAATCTAATAAGCGCCATAGCACTACCGGATCTCTCATCTGACCACTCGCCTTTGTTGTTAAGCCTTCTTCAAAGCCCAGAAATTGCGGACCACCCCTACAGGCTGACGTCGCACAACACTAACTGGATGAAATACAGAAGGTATGTGAGTTCCCACATTGACCTAACTCCCCAACTAAATATCGAAGCGGACATCGACTGCTCCTCCTCCGCCCTGGAAGAGGTACTCGTCACAGCAGCCAGGATCTCAACCCCTATACGGAAAGATGGGGAATTTAAGAAGTTCAAAACCAACCGGCAAATCGAACAGCTGGTTCAGGAAAAGAGGCGTCTGCGACGAGCGTGGCAAACCAGCAGATCGCCATGCTCAAAGCAACGTCTTACTGAAGCTACCCGCAATCTAAACCGGGCCCTGAAGCAAGAAGCTGAAAACGAACAACTTAAATATATTGGAAAACTCTCGCCAACTAGTACAAAGCATCCCTTGTGGAGGGCTCACCCAAATCTAAGCTCTCCAATGCAAACCGTCACCCCTATAAGGAATTCTTCAAGGTGTTGGGCCCGCAGCGACAAAGATAGAGCCGAATCATTTGCCTTACATCTCAGAGGCGTTTTCCAGCCGAACCCCGTAGCTAATGATTATGTTCCTTCGCAAATCCACCTCGAAACAGAATCCACGCCAACTACATTTCAGCCGAACGAGATCACAAAAGTCATCAGGGAGCTAAAACCAAAAAAGGCTCCAGGCGGTGACCTAATAACTACAAAAGTCTCGGTTACTATCCAAGGAAATGGAAAAAATCAATTATTATAATGATAACGAAGCCCGGAAAAGATCACACGATTCCATCATCTTACAGACCAATAAGTTTATTATCATGCCTGTCCAAATTATTCAAAAATGCCTTCTAACGCGCATAATACCATATATGGGAGCCCACAACATTATCCCAGCCCATCAATTTGGCTTCAGAGAAAAACACGGAACTATAGAGCAAGTAAACAGAATAACATCAGAAATTCGCACAGCCTTCGAACATAGGGAATATTGCAGCGGGATATTCCTCGACGTATCTCAAGCATTCGACCGCGTCTGGCTAAAAGGTCTCATGCATAAAATTAAAACACACTTGCCCGGGTACACTCATAAACTCCTTGAATCCTACCTCTACAATAGAGCCTTCGCTGTAAGATGTAACACAACAATTTCCGACAGCTACACTATCGAAGCTGGGGTCCCACAAGGTAGCGCACTTGGGCCAACTTTATTCGTCCTTTACACAGCAGATATTCCCACGAGTGACCGACTAACAACATCCACCTTCGCCGACGGCATTGCGATCCTTAGCCGCTCCAGATGCCCATTCCGTGCAACAACCCAACTCGCCAACCACCCCGTGGTAGTCGAGAAGTGGCTATCTGACTGGCGTATTAAAATAAACGAACAAAAGTGTAAACACATAACGTTTACCCTTAACAGACAAACTTGCCCTCCGCTCTGTATGAATAGCACGCAGATCTCCCAAGTTAATGAAGTAACGTATCTCGGCATCCACCTCGACAGACGTCTAACATGGCGTAGACATATCGAATGCAAGAAACTGCACCTAAAACTGAAAGCCAGCAGCCTCCACTGGATTATAAACTCACGATCGCCCTTGTGTCTGGACTACAAGGTCCTGCTCTACAACTCCACTCTTAAGCCAATCTGGACGTATGGCTCCCAGCTGTGGGGGAACGCGAGCAGAACCAACATAGACATCATACAGCGAGCCCAATCAAAGATCCTGCGAACTATCACTGGGGCACCATGGTATATTCGTAACCAAAACATCCACAGGGACCTCGGCATTCTCGCAGTAAAAGATGAAATAGACAAGCAAAAGGCGTCCTACAATGAAAAACTCGCTGTATACCCAAATCCTCTAGCAAGTATCTTGACTCGGGTCTCCAGCCGAACCCGCCTGCAACGTACAGACCTTCCAACCCAGCCATAACTTGTCAGGGCCACTGTCTCAGTCTACATGACTCCTAGTTAGGTTATAGTATAAGATTTGATACACTTATTGTTAGTCTCGTAAATGAGAAGATTCAATAAATAAAAGCAAAGCATAAAAAAAAAAAAAAAAAATTTTGCCTTTCTCATTCGAAAAAAAACAAAAAGCTATAAAAGAAGCCAGGCGTTTTTCAAATTGGTTAACAACTTTTCGATCAGGAATTTTTCAAAGTGAAAAAGTGCCGAAAAACGGTTTTTTGACCATAAATCAAGATTTTGAGGTCACAAAAGTTCATTTACTTTTTCAAAATTTTTTACACTGTGTTATCGCAGAACTTCTCTCGGGTTGGTTTGCTCAATTTGAGTGGGGTTGAAAGTTGGAATCGGTTCGATCCAAAGAAAAAGATCTCCCTTGGTCCAAGAAAAATATCCCGGATCCAAAACGATGATATCCTGGTTCCAGGAAACCGCGCTTCTGCCCCTCTGAAACCCATATACTGTTTTATTCCTAGTTCTGTTCCCTTTTGGAACGGACTCACTTTTCATTCTTTTCTTTCTTTCTTTTTTCTTTCTTTCAGTGCTCATTCCAGACGATATTTGTTTCGCCCGATCAATCAACGATTCATCAACAATTCATCAACAATTCATCAAAAATTCATCAACAATTAATCAACGATTCATCAAGGATTTTATATTTATTCATTCCTTTATTTATTCTCTTTATCTTATAATAGTAAAAATAATAATTTAAAAAAATGATAAAGCCCCAAACCCCTCGGGCCCACCGCGCTCGCCTTGTCGAGCAACGCGTGCGTTTATGAACATGGCCAACACACAACAATCCGCTTCGGACCTCATGGGGGAGGTAAAACCCCAAAAAATCGACGACATCGACGAAGATGAGTTGCTGCGCTCGGATGACGAGACGCTGGCTCCGTCGAGCTCGGTGGGGAATGCTAAGTCGAGCACTCCCCAAACGCAACAACAACAGCAAACAAACATCACCAATGCGAGCCACGCCAAGGTGCAGGGTAACGACCAGACAAAGTCCTACCAACAGATGAAAGCGCAGGCCAGCAAGGCCCGCTTCATATTGGCAAAGATAGCCAAGAATGAGGCAGAGGGCAAAGCGGACCAGCGCGTCGTGGGAGACAAAGCCCAATTCCAGGCCGTAATCGAGGACTTCGAGCCATATGAGCGGAAGCGTTCCAGCAGCCCCAATCGAAGCGCAACCGCTCACACGAAGTGAGTGAGAGCGCTCCGAAAAGGGCAAAGGACGCCAAAGGTGTTGCCAGAGCTACGTCCTTCGTCAAGCCGGCGAAGAAATTCAGCGAGCTCAATGACGATGGGCGCCTGCTGTCGGAGAAGTGGGATGAGGTCGAGACCAGACTGTCTGAGATGGTATTAGACAAAATACAAGCTGAGCCAGCTGGTCCGACACCATCCTTCGACTCCTCAGACATGGTTCGAGGGCACCGGGTGATCAGGTGCGACGATGAGTCCTCGAAGGACTTCCTGGCGGAGTGCGTCGCTAAGATTAGCGGCGCCTGGAAGGGGCTTAACCTAAAGCTCGTCCCCGCCACGGATATCCCGAGAAGGCCCAGAGCTCGCATTTGTTTGCCTAAGGGACTCTGGAACCATGACAGGGTGCTCAAGACTATGAAAGCCCTAAATCAGGATGTCGACATGGCAGACTGGGCCATCTTGAAGGCAGAGGGAGAGTTGAGGACAAGCCAGCCGTACTTGTTCCTCATCAACAAGCAATGCCTTCCACAGCTGGAGAAGACCGACTACAAGGTACGGTACGGGGTCAGGAAGGCAAAGATAAAGGTCTTCCTAACCGAGCCGGATGACAACCTCGAGGACGAAGTCGACGATACCAAGCAGCTGATGGACGACTTGGTTATCAACGACGACACCCCAAATACCACGCCGCAATAGCTCACACGCTTCAGCGAATCTGGCAATCCTCCTCCGAGAAGAGGACATCGACATCGGCTTACTACAAGAGCCATGGATCAGGGACGGACAAATCTCTGGCATGGGCCATTAAAGGATACACAACATTATACTCAAACTCGACAGGTAGGCCGAGGGCGGGTATAATCATTAAAAACAACCTTAACGCTCTTTGTTTACATGAGGGGCCCATTGTACCCCCCCTCTCTGCCACCGAGCTTCCGAAAGCTACACCGCTCTTGCGCTCCCGTCTTTCGGGATTCCGCGCAGTGCCGACGCTCGCCCGCTCTTCGCTCCGCTGCAATCTCCGGCCGCTTCGCGGCACTATTCCGCCGCTGCTCGGCACCTTTCTTGCTCCTCTCTACATTTTCGGCCACTGCACTCATCCGCCGCTCCCTGGCCAAGCGCATCCACTCTCGCCCCTCTGATGCTCCCGCGCCCCGATCTCGGGATAAATCCGAACGCAGTCGGCCGCTGTCGATCTCCCGCTCTCGCTTTAGCGGAGTAAAGCGGGGGGGAGCACGGCTCTATGTTTAAGCTTAGATTAGTAACCAAATGCATGTTCAATAAAACACTACGGGCGCTCCATGCCATTGTCGACTCTCGACCCCCGAATATTTTCTACGTCTTCCTCTTCGCGGGATATATACGCAATATATTTTCTGGAATTCTTTAGCGGAGGATCCTCGCCACCCCCCTACATAAACATGGTCCTTCGAGCCGGATAAGGATATCATCCTGGAATCCTTTTTTCACCAGCAGCTCTGGTGGTGCCGCCGCTAAAGATAAGTACAAGGTCTTTTCGTCTCATTCTCGCTGCCGATCTTCAGCAGTGGTCCGAACATTCAAATTAGTTCACACTGCTGCAAGATTGTTTAATTTTCTTCAGTGTCAACTCCAAGTCCGAGTTTTCCCGACACAACGGCAGTTGAGAAATTAATAGTGCTTCTAGTCCGCTGAAATTTTTCCATCCGTCTCTGCTTTGTGTGTGTCGCCAATTCCTCGCCGTTCTCTATTCCCCGTTTATGGCATTTGTGCATATGTGCATCCATACACACACATCTACACGCTTGCGAACTTCTGCACATATTTGGGTGCACTTTTACCTCCGCGAAAAATTGCAAAGTGAAAAGTGAAATTATGTGGTGAGAAAAAAGGCACAATTAATATCGGCCAACCGGTGTGCACTAAATCGGGAGTTCCCTGTTCGCTGAACGGTCCGCCGCTGTCGCGATATTTTTTTCTTGTGTGCCAATTTTCTCCACATAATTTTTCAGTCCGTTCATTTCAAATACAGTCCACTTCTCGACGCTCCACTGTGCCAGCGTGTGCCGTACACACACGCACATTTCATATGCCCATATATTTACAATATATTTTTTGCCTCCGATCCCAGAAACTAACCGCTACAAAACTAAGATTACTAAAAATTAAAGGCGAGACAAAACAACAACATTAAAACTCAAACATAATTACAGATCCACACGGGCTGGACCGCGATTGTTTTGCCAAAGTTACGACATAACCGATGCAGCAGCCGCGATGTTGTTTCTGTTTTTTTTCCTCTCTTGCGGCCATTACGTATGCACTGCTTTGCCAACGGCATAGCAGTGAGCTTTTCGGGTAAACCAAGGCCAAGGTTTCTAATTCTACCTTTCCGGCTTCGTAATAAATACGATCGAAAATAATTAATTATTTACGGCCAATAATTTTCTGAATTATTATTTTTCTGAGTCAACATTTTTTACAACCAAACTCCACGTCCAAGCCACGTAATATATATATACCAACTATATATATCCATTTATATTTACATTTTGGGTTCCTAAAACATCAAGATCTCAGACTTTTCTGTCTACATTGTTGTTCCCAATTCTGCTTCTCAATCCGCCTAAGGCATAATCCGACCTCAGTATCTTTTTGGGTATTTTTTCGTAGTTTTCTATATTTTTGACTGATCGATTTTTAACCAATTACTCTACGTAAAGTATACAGGGCAACTCAACGTGTATCCCTTTTCTGGCCATTTTTTTCCATTTTTTCGTGCCAGTGGCAATATTTTAACTAGTTTCGGACGCCACCTTTCGAATCAATTAGTTCTGGGTTCAATTTATCCTTTTTCGGACAACCTGTTGGCTTCTCAAATTTCTACAGTTCTCAAATTTAGATTTGAGTCCCCTTTGAGTCTGTGGACGATTCAGATCAATTGATCTACCCGAGTCCTGCTATGCCCATAGACGACAAGAAGCCACGTACGATCCCATTAATCCGCCTGGACAGGTCCCAAACCGCATCTCCGCGCCCGTCTCATCTCAAGCCAAAGCCCGCTGCTGCCATTCCTAAGGCCAAGAGCGACAATTCAGGGAATATTAGCCCAGGTCCATCGTCAAAACTTACTCGGTCTCCCACGAAAATGGCTCCATCCGCCATCGATATTGCCGTGAGGAAATTTATTGCCACAACGGACCGAGTTAGCCACTTCGAAGCTGACATCCGTACTCCGGGCGCCTCTGAAACTGAAGAATGTTCCCCTTACATGTGCCGAGTCCATCTGGACGAAATCCGGGCCTTATGGGAAGATGTAAAGAAGGGCTATGAGAGCTGTTTGGACCTTCTTTCCGTGTCCGCCGAGGATCCAGCCATCTCAACAGTGCTGGAATCAAAATACAGTTGCTGTTACTCCGTCTTTTCGAGGTGTGTTGCCCATCTTCAGGGAGTTATAGAAAAAGCCGCCATCCAGTCCGCTCAGGTTTCCGCAACTCTCCAACCGTCCACATATACTGGATGTCACTTGCCACCTGTGGACACAGAGGTCTTCACAGGAGATTACCTTCGGTGGCCCACGTTTAGGGATCTTTTCACGGCAGTCTACATCAACAATTCGAGACTTACGCCAGTGGAAAGGTTGTTCCACCTTCTTTCGAAAACGAGTGGCGATGCGCACGCCATTGTTTCCAAGGCACCGCTAACTAATGAAGGGTTCGTCTCCGCGTGGCAAAGCCTTACCGACCGCTTCGAAAATAAACGACTGTTAGTTAACAGTCAGCTGAAGATTCGTTTCAGTATACAGCCGATCCTCCAAGAATCCGGTTCCGCTTTAATAGAGCTTCAAATCTCACTCTTTCTCTCTGGGAACAGTCGATCCACAAAAAATCGGAAATTCCAACTTGGAATAAGTTAGATGCGTTTTTGACAGAGCGCTATCGTATTTTGGAGGCTATTGACGACGTCAGGCCCAGCAGTCCGGGGCAAATTACGCCAACTGCGAGCGCCCCAGCGCGCATGCTCAGCTCCTACAAGGCCAGAGTAGCTCCAGCCCCAAGAAGGTGCGATCTAGGGAGAACCATCCTGTTCGTTTCTGTCCACGTTTCCTCGGAATGGATGTAAATGGTCGCTCCGACTACATAAAGTGAAAGCAGCTTTGCCTGAACTGTTTTGCTCGTGGCCACCGACAGCGCGACTGCACTAGTGCCCACTCCTGTTTTACTTGCCATGACCGGCATCATACTCTGCTGCACCACGATAATCCAGTTACTATTGTCCCACGACCCTCCGATCCGTCTAGTCCACGACCCGCGGGCATTGCACAAACCTCCGAAGTTTCCGGCGGCCACTCAAATGTGCAAGTGTTTTCCACGCGAGTTTCCTACGCATCAAAAGATCCGTTGAACCAACGCCTTATCACGGGCAGTACTGCAGCCTTAAGGGGCAGATCTTCCAACCGCATTCAGTCCTACCAATGTGGAGTCTGCAACGGAAACCATCCGCTTCGGAAATGCCGACAGTTCCTCAGGCTTAGTGCTGAGAAGAGGCTCCGCGCGGTTAGAGTTAACCGTTATTGTTCCAACTGTTTGGCCCACGAGCATTCCGAGGGAACCTGACGCAGTGGTGACCGATGCAAAACGTGCAATCTGCTCCACCATACGCTTTTGCATATACATGACCGTCCAGTTCATTATCCCGCTTCGCAGCATCGGGCACCTCCTTACTTCTAATTTGCAAATTACGATTCATCACTCACGCTTTATTCTTCATCCAGATCAGATCCAATGTCAACACTTCCACGCAGCGCAATTTCTTCTACAAGCAGACGTACCCGAGGTACCTAGTCCTACCCAAGCCGAGTCTGATCGGAATTCATCATCAACATTTCGCCGCAAGCAGACGTTCCTCGAGGTACTTAGTCCTACCAAAGCCGAGTCTGCACGGAATCCATCCGTTACAGAGAGATAAACGCATCAGTACGCTCCGTGCCGATCAGCTACGC
Source organism: Drosophila bocqueti (assembly GCA_018151655.1). Classification (NCBI taxonomy): domain Eukaryota; kingdom Metazoa; phylum Arthropoda; class Insecta; order Diptera; family Drosophilidae; genus Drosophila; species Drosophila bocqueti. Next base: position 64,859 of record JAECXF010000067.1, read on the forward strand.
CGTCTCAACGCCCTATGATGCCCATCGATCACGGCAGCGGAAACCGCTCCGGATCCTGCCACCAGCAATAAGAAGGACGACAATGTTGCAATCCGAGTGATTGCAAGGGGGGCCGAAATGTTTACATAAGGGGCCCATTGTACCCCCCCTCTCTGGCCACCGAGCTTTCGAAAGCTAGGCCGCTCTTGCGCTCCCGTCTTTCGGGCTTCCGCGCAGTGCCGACGCTCGCCCGCTCTCCGCTCCGCTGCAATCTCCGGCCGCTTCGCGGCACTATTCCACCGCTGCTCGGCACCTTTCTTGCTCCTCTCTACATCTTCTGCCACTGCACTCATCCGCCGCTCCCTGGCCAAGCGCATCCACTCTCGCCCCTCTGATGCTCCCGCGCCCCGATCTCGGGATAAATCCGAACGCAGTCGGCCGCTGTCGATCTCCCGCTCTCGCTTTAGCGGAGTAAAGCGGCGGGGAGCACGGCTCTATGTTTAAGCTTAGATTAGTAACCAAATGCATGTTCAATAAAACACTACGGGCGCTCCATGCCATTGTCGACTCTCGACCCCCGAATATTTTCTACGTCTTCCTCTTCGCGGGATATATACGCAATATATTTTCTGAAATTCTTTAGCGGAGGATCCTCGCCACCCCCCTACATAAACACTCTTCTACATCCCAATCTTAGCAACTCAGACCTAGCAGTGGCCAGGCTTGAAGAAGCGGACGGGACAGCCTTACTCATAGCCTCCGGATACATGGCCCATGACGAGCTAGCACACCCTGAAGCGTTCATCAAGGTGATGCAATGGGCCGAGGAGACCAAAACGACGCTCATCCTCGGGTGCGATGCCAACGCCAGGCACACACTATGGGGAAGTAAGGAAACAAACGAAGGGGGTGAGTATCTTTTCGAACATATTATCTGTCGTGGCGTCACTATATGTAACAGAGGCGAAACGCCCACCTTCATTTTTCCGAGTACGGAAAAATTTCAAGGATGGGAATAGGTCCTAGACATAACCCTCCAAATGGAGTATAGTAACTATAAGGTAGAAAAGTGGAGGGTTTCGACAAACAACTCTTTTTCAGACCACAGATATATATTCTTTGAGATCTCGATGCCGACTAGAGAGACGGCACCGAAGCGCAACCCCCGTAACACAGACTGGAATAAATATGAAAAAATTGTACAGTCAAAGATAAAAAACCGGAGGATCAAGGTCCGATCCACCCCAGAAAGAATAGGCAAGGAAGTCGAGGACTTCACGAATATTCTCAACAACGCATACGAAGAGTCGTGCAGACTAACGTGCTCTAAAAAGACATAGACGCAATGGTGGAACAAAGAGCTTAGCGAGCTCAGGAAAAAGGCAAGAAAAGCTTTCAATACAAGTTACGGCACCAAAAACTGGCAGCCGTATAAGGAAATACAAAAAGAATACAAGAAAGCGATATACGCAGCCAAGAAAGACTCCTGGAGCAGGTATTGCGAATCGCTAGAAGGAATCAAAGACACGGCTAAGTTGAGCAAAATTCTAGCAAAGGGGCATACAAGCCCCACTCTTATAAACAGGCCTGACGGTACAGGAAGTTCGTCAGCAGAAGAGACACTGGAGATCCTGCTGGACACACACTTCCCAGGTAACCAGAAAGAGGAAACAAGTACAGTGGAAAGACAACCGGCAGAACAACAGCTAAGAGTCGAAGACATCGTCACCATGGAAAGAATCCAATGGGCGGTAGACTATTTCAACAAGTACAAAAGCCCGGGACCGGACGGAATCATACCAGCAATGCTGCAGGCAACAAAATCATGCACAGGGAGACGGCTGCAAGCAATCTGTGACGCGTACCGCGCACAATTAAAGAATATTCAAATTCAAACGAAGCGCGCGCGCGCGCCCAACCAAGCAAAGGGCCACACTAAGTCGGGCAAATCCCGAGCATCGGCCACACTAATTCGGGCAAACCCACAGCCCGAGCGGGCACACCAAAACCAGCCAAGCGCTATATAAAGCGGGCCGCTGGCCTCAGATGAATCATTCAGTGGTCGGCGTCGACCAAGGTGGAAGTCACCAGCGAGCAGCAATCAAGCAGCAACTCAGGATTAGGAGTCAGCGGTACCAAGGAGTAAGACTGTAACCACACTAAGTATCTGTTGACGGTTTCGTCCTATTTTCTCAACACTAAGTATCTCGCTGACGGTTTCGTCCTGCTGACGGTTTCGTCCTAATTTTCTCAACACTACGTATCTCGCTGACGGTTTCGTCCTGCTGACGGTTTCGTCCTATTTTTTCAACACTACGCATCTCGCTGACGGTTTCGTCCTATTTTCGACACTACGTATCTCGCTGACGGTTTCTCAACACTGACGGTATCGTCGCTGACGGTTTCCGTACCTGCTGACGGTTTCGTCCTATTTTCTCACCACTACGTATCTCGCTGACGGTTTCGTCCTGCTGACGGTTTCGTCCTATTTTTTCAACACTACGTATCTCGCTGACGGTTTCGTCCTATTTTCGACACTACGTATCTCGCTGACGGTTTCGTCCTAATTTGCTGACCGGTTTCGTCGCTGTTTGCTGACGGTTTCGTCCTATTTTCTCAACACTACGTATCTCGCTGACGGTTTCGTCCTGCTGACAGTTTCGTCCTATTTTCTCACC
>JAECXF010000069.1:0-88849 GCA_018151655.1 Drosophila bocqueti
ATTCGGCAACGGCTAAACGACCTCCAACCTGACAAGGGAGGAATGGACTAGAGGCAGAGTAACCGTTGATATTGCCCTACACCGATGGTTCCAAGATGAGCTGTGGGTGTAGAGGCTGGGACTGAGAGCTGGGGGATTGAAACTGACTTTCACTCTCCCAGCATCAGCGACGGTCTTTGTGGTTGAGGTACTCGCTGTATTGGAGGCAGCCAGACTATCCAATCAGCGAGGCCTTAGCAATACCAAAGTGAGGATTTACTCGGATAGCCGAAAGCGGCTATCAAAGCCCTGCAGCGGTCAAGACAAACTCGCAGTTAGTGTCGGAGTGTAAGGGGAGCTTTAAACGAGCTTGCTGAACACAACGACGTTAGAATAACCTGGGTGCCAGGACACAACGACATACCAGGAAATGAAAAGGCAGATGAGCTAGCCCGCAAGGGCTCAGCCGAGCGTAGCAACATTAAAAATACACTAATATCGCTGAAAGCGGTACAGTCTAAGATCCATGACTATTTCAGAGGTCAGGCCACCAAAGAATGGTCAGGGACGAGTCAAAACAGAAGATCGAGGCTATGTTGGCCGAACTTCGACAGCAAACGCTCTGTAGAACTTATATTACATAGTAAAAAGGATATCAGTAGGATCACAGCTGTCTCCACCGGTGATTGGGCGATAGGATCGCATGCAATGAAGATGGGGCTGCCCTATAACACAAGCTGCAGAAGCTGCAAGGAACAAGCAGAACAGGAGACACCAGAGCACCTGCTCTGTCACTGTCCAGCTTTGAACAACAGGAGAATGCGGCATTTCGGTGCCTTCCAGCTGCAATCGCTGAGAGAAGTAGGGAAGCGTAAGATTGCAGCTATCCTTGCTTTTCTCAACGATTCGGGTTGGTGCTGAGCATGACCAGCTACAATCAGAAAACAGAGGGTGTGGATCAAAACGGAGCTCAACTCTAATTGGAGGCTCGAGGAGAGCCTCACCACTTTAACCTACCTACCTTATAGGGTCGGAAATTTCTCCTTCACTGCGTTGCAAACTTCTGAGTAAAATTATAAAACCCTGCAAGGGTATAAAAATACAAATTGACAAATAATTATTATTTAAATTTTTTTAAATAAAAATTGGATACTAAGTCTACAAGGAACAATATAATCAGACATATTCCGGTAATCGAATTCGTACAAATTTTCCGACTTCGATTTTGAAATCGCACAATCGGTGATCCTGTTTTTAAATTCGTAAGATTTTGCGAATGTAAAACGTGCACCTTTGTCTGGCCGAAATGAAAGTAGACGCCTTTTTTGTATATCAAATCAGTTCTTATTTACTAAGGAAAAACCATAGTTTACTCAGACGCCAAGATCATTTTGGCAATTTACATACGTAGTTATTAAAAAATTATTTCTGACCCCACCCCAGATTTGACAAATAACAATAGGAAATTTCCGATTTGGCAAGAGGTTTATAAGTACCAGAGATCTGCAACGAGTAAAAAGTTATCGGTAGTACCCGATCATTTACTCGGATCGTATATGATAGTCCAGTTCAGATCAGCTGATTGAGGATCGTTGCATATGCTTGTATAGAGTGTATCTGATCGTAACGATCGTTCTACATGCGCATGATCGATCGCGATCGTTTTGGAAGCACCGGTGCTGATCGTTTACGATCGTACGAAGCCATTGCAATGTGGCTTTTCATCGTATATTTTGCAAGGATTTCGGATCGGATCGTGTTTATAGAACCGAACTCGTTCGATTGGTTCTGTATTTCTAGTGAGTTGTTTGCAATTTTTGGCGATGGATGTAAATAAAGGCATGCATTTCGCCTGTTTGTATATATTTTTTATTACAATAAAACAAACAAATAAAGCAAAACAAAACGTTTACTCGTGCCTTGATTATTCTTTCGGCTTTGCTTCAGGTATGCATCATGAACAATCATATTTCGAAAGAGCGAAGTGAGTTGAATTGAGTCGAAAATTTTTGTATGGTGATCGAGATGATTCGATCATACCCGTTGCAGATCTCTGATATGTACTTCACCAAAAGTTATCGCAAAGGTTGGCACACTGTTAGTGAAACAAAATAGCGAGGTAATAAAAATAAAGGAATTCATAAAAACTTTAAAGGAGGGCCAACAAATGTTGTTTATAACAATGCTATGTATCGTAAGGATGTGTCTCTGGCCGGGGTAAACCTCAGCGGCTCCAGAGGTCCTCACAGAAATTTATTAATTGCTGAGACAGCCAGGACAAAAAGGGGGGGCCAAAGATTTAGCTATTTTTGGCGCTAAGCGTGAGGTAACCTAGAGGAGAGAAGGAAAGCCCGGACCGCCTGGAAGGCGTTCCGATCGGCGGTCCCTGCGAATTCCTGGCCCGGAAGGTTTCCGGACGGTCCACCCGTGCCCCGCCTGAAGGATTTCCGAGCGGCGGGACACTCCGTGGGCGCGGAGGAGATTTCGGACAGCCCACATCTACGCCCCGCCTGGAGATTTCCGACGGCGGGGGCTGCGTGGGGGGAACGCGGGGACAACCCGGACCGGAAGGAGCAAGGGATCTCAGAGGCGAGATCTCCGATTATAGCTTTATTATTTTATAGAGTTATGGCCGGCGGCCCAAAGGAGCGGCGCGCGGGGAAGAGCCCTAATCCAGCGGGCGCCTTCACCAGGCGGTAACAAATGCTAAGATTTACGGATATCCCAAAGAAACGGCGGGGAAAGGGAACACGAACTTTCCAGGGAATGTGAGTAAACTCGGACCCGGGGAGACCTAGAACCGAACAGAATTTTACGACAACTGGAGACATTATCACCATTGAAAAGATACAATGGGCGATAAACTCCTTCGACAAATATAAAAGCTCCGGGCCCCGACGGTATTATTCCGGCGATGCTACAGGCAGCTACAAAGCATCAGTAGGTCCCTTAAAGCCATCTATGAAGCAAGCATGAACCTGAGTCACATACCGCTCCTATGGAGGAAGGCTAAAGGGATATTTATACCAAAGCCTGCAGGAGGGGTCACATACTAGCTAAGGATTATGACCAATCAGCCTAACATCCTTTATCCTGAAGACGATGGAAAGGCTAATGGACATACACATAAGAGACAAGGCGGAGCGAGATCACCTATAGGATGCTCAACACGCATACCGAAAAGGTCGATCGACCGAGACAGCACTGCATGAAGTGGTGAGTCACGTCGAGAAAGCTCTGAACTACAAAAAATACACGATGGCCGTCTTCTTAGATATAGAAGGTGCGTTCACGCCGAACGTGAACGTCGAACCCATCCTTGGCTCCCTCAGCTCGATAGGTGTTGAGAGATGCACCAGAGAATGGATAGGTGCTATGCTCACGAGTAGGACGATAGTGGCCGAACTGGGTGGCACTCACCTCACGCGAGTAGTGAAGAGAGGCACAACCCAGGGCGGAGTCTTATCGCCGCTTCTCTGGCTAACCAACATGAACCACATATTGAAAGAACTCAATTGTGGTGGAGTACGGGCAGTAGCATACGCCGATGGCGTAGTGCTACTAGTATCAGTTCCGTTCCCCGACGTCATAAGCGACATTATGTCGGGGACAGACTAAATAATTGAGCGAAATCCTGCGGACTTGGGATTAACCCTAATAAGACAGAACTAATGTTATTCACAAGGAGATCAAAGATCCCAAGTTATAACATGCCCAAAATAGATGGCATAGAGTTAAAACTTTCTCAGCAGGCGAAGTATTTCGGAGTTATACTGGACCCTAAGCTATGATGGAAACAAAACATCGAAGAGAGAGTCAGGAAGGCAGGCATTGCCTTCTACTCCTGTAGAAAGATGTTTGGGAAAAACTGGGGACTACACCCAAGGACCATAATATGACTCTACACAGCAGTAGTTAGACCTATATTAATATACGGGGCTCTAGTATGGTGGCCGGCACTCACTAGAGCCTATAACATCACCAAACTGACGAGGATACAACGTTCGGCATGCGCAGGAGCTACGGGGGCTATACGCTCGTGCCCGGCGGCCGCCCTGAACGTAATCTTGGACATCATGCCGAGACCTATTTATCAAGGATGCGGCGGCGCACAGTGCGGTGAGACTAAAAACAAGCAATTGCTGGAGGGATCGCGGCATAAGACATCGCACTATTCATGACGGGGTCACTTCGTTAATAGACAAAAACACGGACTACATGACAACCGAAATTAGATTCGGCAACGGCTAAACGACCTCCTACCCGACAAGGGAGGAATGGACTAGAGGCAGAGTAACCGAACAAGATGAGGTTTCGCTCTACACCGATGGCTCCAAGATGAGCTGTGGTGTAGAGGCTGGGATCTTCGCTGAGAGCTGGGGGATTGAATCGACTTTCAGTCTCCCAGCATCAGCGACGGTCTTTCAGGCTGAGGTACTCGCTGTATTGGAGGCAGCCAGACTATCCAATCAGCGAGGCCTTAGCAATACCAAAGTGGGGATTTACTCGGATAGCCAAGCGGCTATCAAAGCCCTAGCAGCGGTCAAGACAAACTCGCAGTTAGTGTCGGAGTGTAAGGGAGCTTTAAACGAGCTTGCTGAACACAACGACGTTAGAATAACCTGGGTGCCAGGACACAACGACATACCAGGAAATGAAAAGGCAGATGAGCTAGCCCGCAAGGGCTCAGCCGAGCGTAGCAACATTAAAAATACACTAATATCGCTGAAAGCGGTACAGTCTAAGATCCATTACTATTTCAGAGGTCAGGCCACCAAAGAATGGTCAGGGACGAGTCAAAACAGAAGATCGAGGCTATGTTGGCCGAACTTCGACAGCAAACGCTCTGAAGAACTTATATTACATAGTAAAAAGGATATCAGTAGGATCACAGCTGTCTCCACCGGTGATTGGGCGATAGGATCGCATGCAATGAAGATGGGGCTGCCCTATAACACAAGCTGCAGAAGCTGCAAGGAACAAGCAGAACAGGAGACACCAGAGCACGTGCTCTGTCACTGTCCAGCTTTGAACAACAGGAGAATGCGGCATTTCGGTGCCTTCCAGCTGCAATCGCTGAGAGAAGTAGGGAAGCGTAAGATTGCAGCTATTCTTGCTTTTCTCAACGATTCGGGTTGGTGCTGAGCATGACCAGCTACAATCAGAAAACAGAGGGTGTGGATCAAAACGGAGCTCAGCTCTAATTGGAGGCTCGAGGAGAGCCTCACCACTTTAACCTACCTACCTTATAGGGTCGGAAATTTCTCCTTCACTGCGTTGCAAACTTCTGAGTAAAATTATAAAACCCTGCAAGGGTATAAAAATACAAATTGACAAATAATTATTATTTAAATTTTTTTAAATAAAAATTGGATACTAAGTCTACAAGGAACAATATAATCAGACATATTCCGGTAATCGAATTCGTTAAAATTTTCCGACTTCGATTTTGAAATCGCACAATCGGTGATCCTGTTTTCAAATTCGTAAGATTTTTGCGAATGTAAAACGTGCCCCTTTGTCTGGCCGAAATGAAAAGTAGACGCCTTTTTGTTTATCAAATCAGTTCTTATTTACTAAGGAAAAACCATAGTTTACTCAGACGCCAAGATCATTTTGGCACTTACATACGTAGTTATTAAAAAAAAATTATTTCTGACCCCGCCCCAGATTTGACAAATAACAATAGGAAATTTCGATTTGGCAAGAGGTTTATAAGTACCAGAGATCTGCAACGAGTAAAAAGTTATCGGGTAGTACCCGATCATTTACTAGAATCGTATATGATAGTCCCGTTCAGATCAGCTGATTGGAGTGATCGTTGGGCATATGCTTGTATAGAGTGTATCTGATCGTAACGATCGTTCTCTACATGCGCATGATCGATCGCGATCGTTTTTAAGCACCGAGTTGATCGTTTACGATCGTACGAAGCCATAGCAATGACGCTTTTCATCTTATATTTTGGTACATTTCTGATCGGATCGTGCTTATAGAACCGAACTTTTCGTTCGATTGGTTTGTGTATTTCTAGTGATTTGTTTGCAATTTTTGGCGATAGATGTAAATAAAGGCATGCATTTATATATTTGTTATTACAATAAAACAAACAAATAAAGCAAACAAAACGTTTACTCGTGCCTGATTATTCTTTCGGCTTTTGCTTCAGGTATGCATCATGAACAATCATATTTCGAAAGAGCGAAGTGAGTTGAATTGAGCGAAAATTTTTGTATGGTGATCGAGATGATTCGATCATACCCGTTGCAGATCTCTGATATGTACTTCACCAAAAATTATCGCAAAGGTTGGCACACTGTTAGTGAAACAAAATAGCGAGGTAATAAAAATAAAGGAATTCATAAAAACTTTAAAGGAGGGGCAACAAATGTTGTTTATAAATAATGCTACGTAATGTAAGGATGTGTCTCTGGCCGGGGTAAACCTCAGCGGCTCCAGAGGTCCTCACAGAAATTTATTAATTACGTTCCGATCGGCGGTCCCTGCGAACCTGGAGGAATTTCCGGTCGGTCCGCCTATGCGCCACGCCTGGAAGGATTTCCGAACGGCGTGTGCCCCATGGACCCAGACGGTCCACCTATGCCCCGCCTGGAAGGATTTCCGAGCGGCGGGACCCCCTTTCCTGGACCCGGAAGAATTTCCGGACGGTCCACCTGTGCCCCGCCTGAAAGGATTTCCGAGCGGCGGGACACCCCCGTGGGCACGGAGGAATTTCCGGACGGCCCACTCCTACGCCCCGCCTGGAGGAATTTCCGAGCGGCGGGGGGCCCCGCGACGATGGAGGGGAACACGGGGACAACCCGGACCGGAAGGAGCAAGATCTCAGAGGCGAAGGATATCCACGATTATAGCTTTATTATTTTATAGAGTTATGGCCGGCGGCCCAAAGGAACGGCGCTCGGGGGAAGAGCCCTAATCCGGCGGGCGCCTTCACCAGGCGGTAACAAGTGCTAAGATTTATGTATATATATATGGCCGGCGGCCCAAAAGAAACGGCGGGGAAAGGGCGGGAGAGAAGGGCCTTAATTCGGCCGGCACCTTTGCCCCTTACAAATGCTGGCCCGCGGCCATCGCTCACCCACACACACAGAATCCTCCTCGAGGAACAGCAGCGTCCTGGCGACTGTCGGGGTCCTGGATGAGGACGGGGACACAACACTCGCGGCGGCGGACACGTGTTACCCTTTCAACCGCGTGGTGGCGGGATCGCGGGACTTTGACTTGGTAATTCTCGCGTCAGTTCGGTTTCGCAGCTCAAGACTAATTGCCAAGCTCTTCTTTTCGCAGCTTGGCCGTGACCTGATTCTTCCGGGAGTTCTGTCAGCAGCGTCGACGAGCGTAGGTGACGTCTCTTTGCCTCCCTTTCGCTCCTGCAGGCGATCGTGCCGGCAGCGTCATTCTCCCGCTCTCGGCCCCTTCTGCGCATGTGTCGTCGCTCTGGTCTCGGCTTTTCGCACTTCTGGCGCGTGCCGATCTGACCAATAGGGAAAGCCGTTTGGCTCGTGCGTGTTCCCGACGCATTCGCTGTTGCTCCGCTATGCGTTGGTGGTGGCGGCGATATCGCTGTTCTCCCGGCGCTCGGCAGTGGCGTGGTAATTTTCCACTCCCGAGGGTACAGCTTTTGCCTGCTTGGCTCCCCTCGGGCGGTTGCCGGCGGTCGGCGGTTGCTCTCTCTCGCTCTTCTACCCCTCCGTAGCTCGTCGGCGTTTGAGTGTGTTTTTTGGGTTTGAGTGAGTTGTTGCTCGCGTTTTTGAGTGAGTGTGCGGTGTGTGAGTGAGTGGCTTGTGCTCGGGGAGAATGAGTGAATTTTATACTTAGGCTAGCTTATATTTATGTATGAATAGTTATGTATGTACGTATAGTTACAAACGTTAGGGTTGTGACTTCGTCACAGTAACAATATTCCAAATTCTTTATTAACGATGATTCTCTCTCAAGTTCTCAATCCCAAGTCCCTTCTTCTTCCTCTTCAATCATTTATGTACATTCGATATATCCATAATACTATCGTTTGTTCTTAAAGCTATACAATTAATCCTATCGAAATTTAGTTATTTAGTATTTACATTCGTACGATATCTCAGCGAAAAAAGAGATATTTAATCAAACTCAAGGAAAGGGCAAGGGGTATACTTTAAGATGGCTTTTTTAGTATTTTCATTAAAAGAACAAAATTCGATTATACATAACCTCAAATATAGGCAAAAAACGCTGTTTTTGAACTTTTAGGTTGTGAGGGACCATATCGGTTCCCTCACAAGGATTATTTAAATAGATTAGATTTTTGTAAAAATAGGTAGGTTAGGCTTTTGTAAATATAGGGTAGGTTAGAGTTTGTAGGTTAGGATTTGTAGACATGTAGGTAGGTTAAGATTTGTAGACATGTAGGTAGGTTAGGATTTGTAGACATGTAGGTAGGTTAGGATTTGTAGACATGTAGGTAGGTTAGGATTTGTAGACATGTAGGTAGGTTAGGATTTGTAGACATATAAGATAGAATAGGATCATAGTCTAATTTGTAGATCTTAGGGAAAAGAAAAACCCCAGAGGGGGGCATCTTTGTGTACATGGGGGTTAAACCCCCGTACATATACACCCCGGCAGAGCCCATAACAGCGGCAGAGCCAACATGTCACGGCAGAGCCCATACTAGCGGCAGAGCCAAGACACTTGGCAGAGCCCATGGCGGCAGAGCCAACATGTCACGGCAGAGCCCATACTAGCGGCAGAGCCAAGACACTTGGCAGAGCCCATAGCGGCAGAGCCAACATGTCACGGCAGAGCCCATACTAGCGGCAGAGCCAAGACACTTGGCAGAGCCCATAGCGGCAGAGCCATAACACTCGGCAGAGCCCGTAGCGGTCGAGCCACAACCTGGCAGAGTCCGTAGCGGCAGAGCCACAACCTGGCAGAGCCCATTGCGGCAGAGCCCATGGCGGCAGAGCCCATGGCGGCAGAGCCCATGGCGGCAGAGCCCATGGCGGCAGAGCCCATGGCGGCAGAGCCCATTGCGGCAGAGCCCTTGGCGGCAGAGCCCATGGCGGCAGAGCCCATGGCGGCAGAGCCCATTGCGGCAGAACCCTTAGCGGCAGAGCCCACCTCGGCAGAGCCGAAAGCCATCGACAGCAAGGCGAGCCGAAGCCCGACGCCGCCACGTAAGCCACGACGGCTTACTAGCGGCCGAAGGCGATAACGCTCGGCCAACAGATCGTTTGCCGGACGCAACGCTGTCCGCCCAGCCGGGCAGAGCCAACACACGGCGGCAGAGCCGATACACCTCGGCAGAGCCGAAGCTCGACGCCGCCACGTAAGCCACGACGGCTTACTAGCGGCCGAAGGCGATAACGCTCGGGCAGCAGATCGGCGGCAGAAGAGGTTTCTTGGAGGCAGCGCTGGCCGCCGATCGAGGAGAAGCTGGAAGGAAACGAGACCGACCAGTAGTGTCGAAAAAAAGAAGGAGAACGACGACGGCGCCTGGAGACAAGGAGGACTGCGAGCTTGGCGGTGGTCACCGCGCTGGATTAGCGGGCCATCGCCATGAAGGAGCCGGGTGAGCCGGGCCTCGGGCCAAAACCTCCTGCCCGACGGGAAGAACCTGCGTGGATAGGAACGACAAATAGGATACAACTCGAACTGAAATAAAAGACAAATGAACAAAGACACCAAGACTTGTGCATTTCCTTCCCCCCCCCCACCAACCTTCCTCCTAAATCCCGCGTTGGGAGCGGCCCCGCGATTACGCAGCCGTCTCCCAAACCGGGAATCCTCCTCCTGATCCTCGCCTGGAAGTGGCCCCGCGATTACGCAGCCTTCTCCCTGGCAGGTGACCCTTCTTCCTGACTCTTGCCTGGGAAGCGGCCCCGCGATTACGCAGCCGTCTCCCTGGTAGGAATACTTCCTCCTAAATCCCGCATGGGGAGCGGCCCCGCGATTACGCAGCCGTCTCCCATACCGGGAATCCTCCTCCTGACCCTCGCCTTCTTCCTGATTCTCGCCTGGGAAGCGGCCCCGCGATTACGCAGCCGTCTCCCTGGTAGGAATATTTCCTCCTAAATCCCGCTTTGGGAGCGGCCCCGCGATTACGCAGCCGTCTCCCATACCGGGAATCCTCCTCCTAAATCCCGCATTGGGAGCGGCCCCGCGATTACGCAGCCGTCTCCCAAACCGGAAATCCTCCTCCTGATCCTCGCCTGGAAGTGGCCCCGCGATTACGCAGCCTTCTCCCTGGCAGGTGATCCTCCTTCCTGATTCTCACCTGGGAGGCGGCCCCGCGATTACGCAGCCGCCCCCTTAGGACAAGGATCTCGCCTAGATACGAGGCAAGCACTACAGCCTTTCTCCTGCCCCTACAGACTCCCCGTTCTTTATTTTCCCAAATCCTGGCCAGTAGGCCTCTTTTATTCTGCCTGTCTCACAAATAAATATTTTCTGTGGAGGATCCTGGCCAGCCAGGCCAGTATTTATCCTGGCCCGTGATTAGCATCCTTACAGAATGGCGCCCGAACAGGGACTAGGCAGGATAAAAGGATATTTAACACCCATCGTGGATTAAAGCCCCACAAGCAGGAAAAATATGGACGGAAAATTGTAGGTTAGGGACAAAGATCGCTGGGAAGCACATTTTGGGCGGGAAGTTTTGCTTAGCAACAGCAAGGACCACATGGATTTGTCGGCCACGACACGAAACATGGGTAAACAGAGTTCGGGAATTGACGAAGCCCAAAAGGTTCGGCTAGGCATAGGCACGAACCACAGGGACTTGTCGGTCACGACACGAAACATGGGTAAACAGAGTTCGGGAATTGACGAAGCCCAAAAGGTTCGTCTAGGCATAGGCACGAACCACGGGGACTTGTCGGCCACGACACGAAACATGGGTAATCATATTACAAGAGAACACGAAGGGCAAAACATACGACTACGCGCCCGACGTGATTAACATGACAGAGATTAGGGCAGAGCCTTCGGGGCAGACAGCAACGTCGCCCTTAGCAAGCAGAATTTCCTCGTCCCTTTCGCACGCAATGGTTCCCCACTTGGGAGGAGGGCCCGAGGCCGGCCGAGCCGGTATTTAAGTACGACGCCGACTGATATGAAGGACAGTCGATCACCAGTTCCCAACCGAACCACATCCTCAAGAATACCCAGCTACAATATCCCCAAGGAAGGTCATCAAGAATATCCTCAAGGATAACCTTCCAGAATATCCTCAAGGATAACCATCCAGAACACCCTTCAGGGGTAACCATCAAGAATATCCTCAAGGATAGCCAGCAGAATACCCTCAAGGGTAACCCACAAAATATCCTCAAGGATAACCAGCAGAGCTCCCATCGCCTACTCCCAACAGGGTAGTGGATAATAGTTAAAGAATTTTGTGCACTACTAACACCAGGGTCTACTGGGCCCAACAGGATACCTCCAAAGAAAACGAACAATCAACCTAGCAAGGACACGGTTCCCAACCCTTCCAGAAAGGAACATTCACAGACTATAGTCTGAATACCAGTCTTCAACCGCGGCGGAACTTATAAAGGAAGGGCAACCACGTTGACAGTGACATGGGGGTCACGTGGATATCGTATCGCAAGAAGCACGAACTGGAAGCTATCCTCCTCGAGTTTGGCCTAACCATTAACGGTACGGTCGAAGAACAAAGAGCCCGACTCTACGCGTTCGCTCGTCAACCCGGGCTCTCCGACGCCCTCCAGACACGCCTCGCGGAGATGGAGACAAAATACGGTAACTCCCCGTCGGGAGAGAGCAAGCCGGCGTCACCAATACCGCCTGACACTGAAGCAGCAACAGGTGCCCCGGGCCCAAGTTCCGCCTTGCCGAGCACTAGCCACACTTTGATGGTACCGCGCAGCACTTCGCCCGGGGGACGAGGGAGATCCGAGATCTTTTGATGGCTCAACCGACTTACTTAGCTTTGTGGAACACGTCGAGGAACGGGCAGTTACCCACCGGCTTGATCGGAAGAATCTGTCCCTGGCCTTTGCCCTTCTCTTGACCGGCCGAGCCGAGAACTGGTTCCGTACCAGCGGTCTGCAAGGAAAATCCTGGCCCGAAGTCCGCCAAGAATTCTTAGAATTCTTCCTACCACCCCGATACTACCAACGCCTGGACGACGAAATCCGGGCCCACTACCAAAAGGCCCAAGAACCCTTCAAGGAATACCTAATCGATCTACGACTAAAAATGCGACGTGCCGGATTTTCACCGGCACAGGAACTGGAGCGCATATACGAAAACATGCTGCCAGAGTACCAAATGTTTACTCGACGACAGGACTTCCTAACCTTATCCGAGCTCACCCAGCTCGTGGTAAATTACGAGGTCGCTCGTAGCCGCGGGGGCCGAGCCATAAGGGGTTATCCTACCGGCCGAGCCGAAATGGAAATCGTCGCGGGTAATCAGACTACACGGAACCGAGGGCACGCGCCACCCGTCGTAACACAGCCCCCAAGACCCCGGAGCACCGGCACCGATAACACCCGCCGTTATCCGAGCGGGAGTCAGAGCCAGGAGCCTCCCGCCCGACAAGCCACAGACCCAGGCAACGCTTGCCGAAATTGTGGCCAGACCGGTCATTTCGCTGCAGAATGTCGCAACCCGCGGACTCTGTTCTGCTGGGACTGTGGCAGGCAGGGCGTACGGACTATCGACTGTTGTCGGACCCCGGCTCAGGGAAACGATCAAGGGCCTCGAGCATCCGGGAACTGCCCGAGGACCCCTCCAAACCCCCAGAGGAACTAAGAACTGCTATCCAGCAGGACCACCACCGTATCTGCGCCTGGGTTACGGTCGAGGGACGACTCCTCCCCGCTACCCTGGATACGGGGGCCTCGAACAGCTTCATGAGCGAGCGCCTGGCGAAACAATTAAAAGACGGAAAGAATCTACGAGCCGTCAGGTCCCAGGTCACACTGGCAGATGGATCGGACCGGGAAGTAACGCAAGCGCTCCGAGTAACAGTTCAACTGGGCGAAGCACGAGTAATCTCTCCGTCCTCATAATGACGGATGTGTTGGACGAACTTCTCCTGGGGATGGACTTCTTATGCTACGGAGCAGCGACACTCCAGTGCGGGGGAATTGAACTCACCCTCCAGCCACCCCTTGAAAATAAACATAAACGAAAAGCCACCTCTCTGGCGTCTCCTGGGCACAACCCCGGCTTGGCACTCAGACCGCCACCGATCACATCACCACCAGCCGCGCCACGGATTCAAACACCACACGACGGTCCGGACACGGCCACATCAACGGGTATATCAGCCCGGGTCACCTACGAGGGTGAGCCCGGCACTTCAAGCTGGGTCAAAGCATTGCCCGCCTCGGACGCAGCGGCTGTTCAGTGTAATCCTTTTCGCCGAGAAGCGAAACGAGTCCGATTCCAGGATCAAGAATCATCCAAAAAAACACGCAGCCCCTCCTGCGGAACGGCCAACGCCGAGTACGACTCGGCGGAAGAACCACCACCCAACGACCACTCCGAGAGTTACCCAGAACCGTGGGTCGGGCCTTTCCTCGAACGGGAACTGTCCCGTTTTGACACCTTGGCCGGCGTATCACACATCGCCGAGCATACTATCACTATGAGGAGTAATAAACCCCTCAAACAAAGATACCACCCAAGGAATCCCGCCATGAGAGCCATCATCGATCAGCAGATTGACGAGCTACTTCGCGATGGAAGGATCGAACCGTCAAAGAGCCCGCATAGTGCGCCAATCGTCATCGCCTCCAAAAAGAACGGTGACATCAGGATGTGCGTCGACTATAGGCAATTAAACGAGAACTTCGTCCCCGACGCGTACCCATTACCTAGGATTCACCACATACTAGAACGGCTACGGCATGCCCGCTACATCTCGACACTGGATCTGAAGAACGGGTATTGGCAGATACCAGTGGCCGTCGACAGCCGTGAATGCACAGCGTTCACCGTCCCCGGCCGGGGATTGTTCCACTGGAAAGTGATGCCTTTCGGCTTACACTCGGCCCCGGCAACCTTCCAGAGGGCCCTGGACACCGTCATTGGCCCAGACATGGAACCGCATCCCTTTGCCTATCTCGATGACATCATCGTGATCGGGGCTACGCTGCAGGAACACGTACGGAACCTACAGGAGGTATTCCGACGATTGAGGGAAGCCAACCTTCGTCTCAACAGGGACAAGTGTCAGTTCTTCCAACGAAGCATACGCTATCTGGGACATGTAATCAGCGAAGCAGGGATCCATACGGACCCGGAAAAGGTCGCTGCCATACGGGAACTAATACCACCAACGAATCTTAAGGAACTTCGCCGCTGCCTTGGCATAGCGTCTTGGTATCGACGTTTCGTGCCAAACTTCGCCGACGTGGTCGAGCCAATGACCGCACTCCTCAAAAAGGGTCGGAAATGGGACTGGACGACAACGCAGGAGCAAGCTTTTCAAACCTTGAAAGATCTCTTGACCGAAGCACCAATCCTCGCATGTCCCGATTTCGGGGAAAAATTCGTGCTACAGACGGACGCCAGCGATTATGGTATCGGGGCGGTGCTCACCCAAACCATAGAACAACAGGAACGAAATATCGCATACGCCAGCCGCCGGCTAAATACAGTCGAACGAAATTATTCAGTCACGGAAAAGGAATGTCTCGCGATAGTTTGGGTAGTGCGCAAAATGCGCTGCTACCTAGAGGGTTATAGATTTGAAGTCCTCACGGACCACCACTCGCTCAAGTGGCTAAACTCCATAGATAACCCAACGGGCCGGATAGCTCGGTGGGCACTAGAACTACAACAATTCCAATACGACATAAACTATCGGCGCGGGGCGCAAAATTTGGTCGCCGACGCGTTATCGCGCCAACCGCTCACCACCCTCCAGCAGGCACAGGTGCGGGAAAATTCCTGCAAATGGATTACCAAGATGTTGGGGAAAATCCACCAGGAACCGACGAAATATCCGGATTACAGGGAGGAAAACGGGCAACTGTACAGGCGCATAGGGCTGCGCCCGGAGGAGGAGGATTACACTCCGTGGAAACTGTGCGTGGGCACCAACTTTCGAGGTCGTGTACTACAGGAGTGCCATGATCATCCTACTGCTGGGCACCTGGGAGTGCGCAAGACATGCACGAGGGTGGCCCAGAAATACTACTGGCCCGGGCTATTTCGGGAGGTAGCAATCTACGTCCGGCGATGCCCCAGTTGCCAGAGATTCAAAGCAAGCCAGGAGAAACCAGCCGGGAAAATTTTCACTCGCCAGGTGGACGAGCCCTTCCAGATACTCTGCGCTGACTTCGTGGGGCCACTCCCACGCTCGAAACAAGGGAATACCGTCCTCCTGGTATTCCTGGATTCCTTCAGCAAGTGGGTCGAGCTTATCCCCATGCGGCGGGCCACAGTGCCACATTTGGAACGAGCCTTTCGGGAGCGAATTCTCAGCCGGTTCGGAGTCCCAAAAACCCGGGTGTGCGTCAATGGGACGCAATTTACGAGCCGAGGATTCCTGACGTTTTGCAAATCCCTGGGGATGGAGGTGCAACACACGGCGCCATACACGCCGCAACAAAACCCCACGGAACGGGCGAACCGGACCGTAAAAACCATGATAGCCCAATATATTGGCGACACGCCACAGAATACTTGGGACCAGCTACTCCCGGAGATATCGCTAGCTGTCAATAGTAGCGTATCGGACACGACCGGATTCAGCCCCGCCTTCCTTGTCCAAGGAAGGGAGCCACGCTTGCCCAACGCACTCTACGATGAGGTAACCCCAGGACGAGGGACAGCCTTGATTCCGCCGGAAGAAAAGAGCCAGCGGCTTCACAACATTTTTCAAATCGCCCGCGACAACGCCGAACGAGCCTCCGCTGAGCAAGGCCGGCACTACAATCTCCGGCGGCGGGAATGGAGACCAGCAATAGGTTCTTCCGTTCTCGTGCGCCGGCACGCACTCTCCAACGCGGCCGAAGGATTCGCCGCTAAACTGGCGGCAAGATACGATGGGCCCTATCGGGTCGTAAAATTCCTCTCGCCGAACGTAGTCAGGTTACAGGACACCAGAAGCCGCCGACGCCGTACGACTGGCCTCCAGGACCTAAAACCCTATCATCAGGACAGCGATGACGCCCACACCGAGGACCAGGAGACCAGCACAGACACAGCACACGCGGGAACCCACGGAGCCGACGAGACTATAACCAACGAAGACCAGGAGCAGATCCCGCCCACCGACAATACCATCGCGGGCAAGGGTCATCATGATCGCCACGCTCACGTCCTGGTCGAGGAGACCAGAGTGTCAGGGGGGCCACTTGATGCTGGGTGCGCTCAGCCAACGTCCCCACCCCCCGCTGGGGGGAAAATCACACTCGCCTGGTGCTTCTCGGACCAGCGGCAGGAGTAAAACCCCCGCTGGGAAACAATACACACCCGCCTGGTGTTTCCCGGATCCGCGAAAATAATGAAACATCCCCAGGCCGCCAGCTGATCACCAATTGCACATAAAAGATTGGCAAGCTTTCACAAGCTTTCTCCGCATGTGCAGCTTTCAAAGCTCGCACACCGAGTGGCCAGATCGGCAGAAAACAAAGGGTCGATGACCGCGTCTCCTGACAATCGACCGACCGAATATACGGCGCCCACAGCTTTCCCCGCGTTGACAGCTTTCAAAGCTCGCACACCGAGTGGCCAGATCAGCAGAAAACAAAGGGGTCGATGACCGCGTTTCGCGGCAATCGAACGATCGATAGAAGGATAACGCGATAACGCAAACTGCGCAATAGGCAACAAACCACCTGCGAGCGGAAAAACTAAAAATTTTGAAAAAAAATTAACGGAAGAAAAATAACGGAAGAAAACAAAACACAAAATGGAGAGGGATCCGCGCCTAAATCGGACGCAATCTTCCCCACCACCGCTGGTCCCCATCACGCGCCAGACTACGCCGGAGACGCCACCACTGGTGAGGCTGCCATCGCCGCCGCCCCTCTTCACAGCCGGCTCTCCCCCGCTCAGCCCCTCCTGGTGCGAGGGCTTGACGCTGGACGACGTCCTAGACATTTGTCTGGAGGAGGACGTCCCAATGGAGGCCCGTTTCGGAGAGTTCCATACGGAACTTACGCCTCCGCGTCCCAAAGCAGGGGCCACCGCCTCCCAGCCCAACAAACACCCGCTGGGAGCGGTGTACGAGGACATATCGGAGGACGAGGCCGCCACGGGCAACGACCCCTCCACCGTCCGCGTAACCGGCTCCCCGAGCAAAACAGGACGAAGTATGCCCTCCTTGGAGGAGGAGCCGGCGGCGGCCCAGGGAAGGCGAGGCACAGGATCTGGCGCCGTCCGGCCGTGCGACGCCCACCAACCACGCCTGCTCCACCGAAACCAGGCGGCACTCCACGGCGCTTCTGGCCTCGCCCGACGGGCCAACTACGTCGGCGGCCGCCAGGCAGCGAGCCCTAAGACGGGCCCAAATCAGCGGGCGAACGGCGCCCCACCACTCGGGCTCCCCGTCTCGCCGGCCGCTGGACATCGCCACCACGGCGCCGCCCCCACCAGACGCCACAGGCGCCACAGACGCCACAGACGCCCCACCTCCGCCAAAACACGTCATCCTCGGCCGCACCGTGGTAGACCGCCCCGTGGCCAAAGTTCGGCCCATGCCAGCCACGGACGCTTGGCGGTGGCGGTTTCGGGGAGGAGTCGCGCCCCCGCTACTCGTTCCGTCCGGGCGCGTCCCGTGCATCCGGAACCCCTTACGTCGGCCGGCGCCCTGGCCCGCAGCTGAGGCTCCATCGCCGAGCACCTCCTCCGACGAGAACGACGACATCGCCGAGGAAGTCTACATCCTCGACGAGGAGGAAGACGACGACGACGACGTGGAAATCGTCGAGGGCAACAGCGACGACGGCGACGACGACGTGGAAATCGTCGACGACGACGGCGACAACGGCAGCGACGACAGCAGCGACGACGACGTGGAGATGGTCGACGTCGCAGCGACGACGGCGAGGAGGACGACGAGGTACCACCACCCCTGGTCCGAGCACCCGCCGGGTGGACCACGCCGGAAGGCTGGCTCCCCGCCGCCCTCGTCAACCGGGTACGGGAAAGGGCGCGCCAAAACGCAGGGCGAAGCCTGCGTTACCTCGACGAAGAAGGGGGACAACGATACCAAGTGCAGGTATCCCGCAACGGCCAACACGTCCGGATCACCCTACCACCCCGAGGAAGGGATGGAGTGTGAGGGACCATATCGGTTCCCTCACAAGTGTTATTTAAATAGATTAGATTTTTGTAAATATATAGGTAGGTTAGGCTTTTGTAAATATAGGGTAGGTTAGAGTTTGTAGGTTAGAATTTGTAGACATGTAGGTAGGTTAGAATTTGTAGACATGTAGGTAGGTTAGAATTTGTAGACATGTAGGTAGGTTAGAATTTGTAGACATGTAGGTAGGTTAGAATTTGTAGACATGTAAGTTAGAATAGGATCATAGTTTTAATTTGTAGGCCTTAGGGAAGAGAAAACCCCCAGAAGGGGCATCTTTGTGTACATAGGGGTTAAACCCCCGTACATATACACCCCGGCAGAGCCCATAACAGCGGCAGAGCCAACATGTCACGGCAGAGCCCATACTAGCGGCAGAGCCAAGACACTCGGCAGAGCCCATAGCGGCAGAGCCAACACTCGGCAGAGCCCATACTAGCGGCAGAGCCAAGACACTCGGCAGAGCCCATAGCGGCAGAGCCACAACACTCGGCAGAGCCCGAACAGCGGCAGAGTCCGTAGCGGCAGAGCCACAACCTGGCAGAGCCCATTGCGGCAGAGCCCATGGCGGCAGAGCCCATTGCGGCAGAGCCCTTGGCGGCAGAGCCCATTGCGGCAGAACCCTTAGCGGCAGAGCCCACCTCGGCAGAGCCGAAGGCCATCGACAGCAAGGCGAGCCGAAGCTCGACGCCGCCACGTAAGCCACGACGGCTTACTAGCGGCCGAAGGCGATAACGCTCGGCCAACAGATCGTTTGCCGGACGCAACGCTGTCCGCCCAGCCGGGCAGAGCCAACACACGGCGGCAGAGCCGATACACCTCGGCAGAGCCGAAGCTCGACGCCGCCACGTAAGCCACGACGGCTTACTAGCGGCCGAAGGCGATAACGCTCGGGCAACAGATCGGCGGCAGAGGAGGTTTCTTGGAGGCAACGCTGGCCGCCGATCGAGGAGAAGCTGGAAGGAAGCAAGACCGACCAGTAGTGTCGGGAAAGGAAGGAGAACGACGACGGCGCCTGGAGACAAGGAGGACTGCGAGCTTGGCGGTGGTCACCGCGCTGGATTAGCGGGCCATCGCCATGAAGGAGTAGAATGGTGAGCCGGGCCTCGGGCCAAAACCTCCTGCCGGAGGGGAAGAACATGCGTGGATAGGGACGACAAGTAGGATTTAGCACGAACTAAAATAAAAGACAAATGAACAAAGACACCAAGACTTGGCATTTCCTTTAACCCCACTAACCTTCCTCCTGACCCCCGCCTTGGAACGGCCCCGCGATTACGCAGCCGTCTCCCTGGCGGGTAATCCTTCTTCCTGATTCTCGCCTGGGAAGCGGCCCCGCGATTACGCAGCCGTCTCCCTGGTGGGAACACTTCCTCCTAAATCCCGCATTGGGGGCGGCCCCGCGATTACGCAGCCGCCTCCCATACCGGGAATCCTCCTCCTGACCCTCGCCTTGGAGCGGCCCCGCGATTACGCAGCCATCTCCCTAGCAGGTGACCCTTCTTCCTGACTCTTGCCTGGGAAGCGGCCCCGCGATTACGCAGCCGTCTCCCATACCGGGAATCCTCCTCCTGACCCTCGCCTTGGAGTGGCCCCGCGATTACGCAGCCATCTCCCTGGCAGGTGACCCTTCTTCCTGATTCTCGCCTGGGAAGCGGCCCCGCGATTACGCAGCCGTCTCCCATACCGGGAATCCTCCTCCTGACCCTCGCCTTGGAGCGGCCCCGCGATTACGCAGCCGTCTCCCTGGTGGGAACACTTCCTCCTAAATCTCGCATTGGGAAGCGGCCCCGCGATTACGCAGCCGTCTCCCAAACCGGGAATCCTCCTCCTGATCCTCGCCTGGAAGTGGCCCCGCGATTACGCAGCCTTCTCCCTGGCAGGTGATCCTCCTTCCTGATTCTCACCTGGGAGGCGGCCCCGCGATTACGCAGCCGCCCCCTTAGGACAAGGATCTCGCCTAGATACGAGGCAAGCACTACAGCCTTTCTCCTGCCCCTACAGATTCCCCGTTCTTTATTTTCCCAAATCCTGGCCAGTAGGCCTCTTTTATTCTGCCTGTCTCACAAATAAATATTTTCTGTGGAGGATCCTGGCCTGGCTGAGTATTTATCCTGACCCGTGATTAGCATCCTTACAAGGTTAGGATATCTCGGAAACCAGAGCCAATTCGGAAATTTCGACCTCGGATTCGGATTCAGCGCACCGAAAACCTGGCTTCTGGCTTCTGGGTCAAAATTTTGTCGGCCTGTGTAATTCATCAACTATAGAGCCTTTTTGACTAACACCAAATAATAGAATACTAGGTGATTCTTGAGTACTACTATAAATATAATTATTAATGGCAAACTCTACTTTATTTAATAACTTATATCAATCTGTCTGCTCTATTGGCTCTGATAATTTACCTAACATAGGTGTTAAGATTCTGTTCTCTCTACTTGTCCATTGGCTTGAGGTGCGCCTGTAGCCACCTTGATATGCTCTATTTCACGTTCTTGAAGAAAGGTCGCAAACTCTAGGGAGGTAAAACAAGATCCCCGGTCAGAAATAATTCGTTTTGGACGGCTATAGAAGTCAAAATACCTACTAAGTGAATCTTTTGCTTCACGAGTACTAGTGCTATTTACTGGGAATAGCTTAACAAATTTCGTAAATGAATCTATGACAACAAGGAGGTGTTTGAATGTATGCTTGGTAGCGGTCCTAAATGATCTATGTGTATAGTATGGAAAGGTATACGATTATGAATGGTTTTCGGTACTGAATGCAATGTACACGGTAAACAATTTCTTATAAAATTTCCTACTTTACTACTCATACCTGGGAACCAATAGTTTCTCTTTAAATCCTTTATACATTTTTCAGCAGCTAGGTGACCTAATTTTTCATGTGATAACCTAATTATTTGTTCTTCCATGCAACTCGGAGCATACAGACATAAGGATTCGTCACTATTATTTTTATAAATAACGCCATCTACTAATTCAAACGAAGTGCAACGGCTGTTCTTATCTTGATTATTTCAGGGTCACGCATTTGTTCAGTTTTCAATATAAGGTCAATATCCCTAGGTGTTGCTTCTACCACCCCCACTACTTTAATCGACTCTACTATGGATTTTTCTCTAAACTCCAATTCATTTGGGTCTCCACCCCAGCTGTCTTTACTATCCTCTATGCAAAAATTATGGTCTTCTTCTTCACGAAGGTTTTCTTCCAACATAACACGAAGTCTCTCTAAGGGATCTTCACAAAGGTTATCAAGTGACATGTTTTTCCTAGGTTCTGCATCTGCTAAATGTGGTTTTATCTTTCCTACTCGACTCTCTAGGTTCCTACTATTCCCTACGGATTTAGCTATGAACTCTACGGTATTATCACTATATTCACTACTCATCAGGGGTTTCGCTAGGGACTCTATGGCATTATCACTATCTTCTCTAAGTGAGTCTAATACTTTAACTTGTCTACTCAACGCGTCAACATGAGGCATATTAACACCAGGTCTATGAACTATAGAATAATCATAATTTTATAATTCCAATGACCATCTCGCTATTTTAGGGTTTATGGCTTTCCTACTCAGTGTCTGCACTAAAGAATTACAATCTGTCACTATTTTAAAATGCCTATGCTCTAAATAAACTCTAAATCGACGTAGTGCATTAATAATCGCTAGGGTTTCCAATTCAAAACTATGATACCTAGACTCAGCTGCATTAGTTTTACCTGAATAAAATGATACTGGGTGCATCTTGCCATCATCTTGTCTCTGCATAAAGACAGCTCCAAAGCCATGCGAGCTAGCATCTGTGTGAAATTCAGTCTCTCGATTAGGGTTAAAGATTGCTAATACTGGAGGATTCAATAATCAACGATTTAAAAGCTTCTAATTGTTCTTCACTAAGTGGAAATGGGCCTCCTTGTTTTAATAAATCCGTTAACGGTTTCGCAATTTTTGCCAAGGATAATACAAAACGCCTAAGATATGAGAAAAATCCTAGGCACGAGTGAAGGGTGCTTAAATTTTGCGGTATAGGAAATTTTTTAAAGCAACCAGGTGTGCTTCACTAGGGGTTATTCCACTACGGTTAATTTTATAGCCATGGAACTCACACTTAGGTTTTAAAAATTCACATTTTTTTAGGTTAATCTCTAGGTTGTTCTCACTAATACGATCTAATAATTTCTTTAGGATTTCTAAATGTTCCTTTACAGTTTTGGTAGCTATCACTATATCATCCATATACACTACTATTTGCTTGTTCTGAACAAAGTCCACTAATACTTCTGTAATACATCTTTAAAATTAGCTGATCCATTCTTTAAGCCAAATGGCATTCTTAAATATTCATATTGCCCATGAGGTGTTACAAATGAGGTAATCTACGGTAATCTGAGGTAATGTGAATCTACGCCTATTTGGTGGAAGCCAC
This sequence comes from Drosophila bocqueti, assembly GCA_018151655.1. Lineage (NCBI taxonomy): Eukaryota > Metazoa > Arthropoda > Insecta > Diptera > Drosophilidae > Drosophila > Drosophila bocqueti. Next base: position 22,710 of record JAECXF010000069.1, read on the forward strand.
TCTTAAAATCCATTATCGAAAATCATATCTTTTCTTCTAAGTACTCTAAGCAATCTTCAATTAACGGTAATGGGAAATTATCTTTAACTATTCGCTTATTCAGTCCTCTATAATCTACGCACATTCTAAGTTCACCAGAATTCTTTTTAATCAAAACTATGGGAGATGCATAAGGAGATTTACTTTTCCTAATAACATTTTTCTCAAGAAGATCATCAATTATTTCACCTACTTTCTCTTTTTCATAATATGACAAACGCCTAGGTGCGCAGTGAAAGGGTGTAGTGTCTGTAACTCTAATAGTCATCTACCACTCGGCAGCCTGGCCTCGCATCAGCTGGTAGAAGCTACCCAGCACCTGGTCCCAGGAACACCGAGACTGCCGCTGCAGGTATTCCACGCGGAACACAAAGTCTTCCACGGCGAGCTTATTTTGGTCGCCGTCGAAGAAGATCTCCCACTTCTCGATCCTGACGCCTCTAATCGAATCTTCTCTCCTTTCAGGACCTCGGAGACCCTCCGTGCTGCCCCTTCGAGCCTCACACTCCGTCTGGAAACGCTGCTGCTCTCCCGGATATCCACCGGCGCCGACATTACTCTCCGCGAGTACTTCGCTTGCTCTTGGAGGTTTGGGTGGAGACGTCCAAGAATTCTGTCCCTATGGCCGGGTCTTGGGATATGCGCCCGTCGCCTCCTGGCGTCCTCGTGCTCCTGCATGCTCGTGACCACCACTGGGGTCGCCTTGCATCGCCTGCTGCTGCATCGACTGCACGGCTGCTGCTGTTTGCTTCAGCGGCTGGACCACCTCGTTGATCATCGCCATCATCTCGAGGAAGCCTTGGCGAATCTCCTGTTGCAACGTCCGACTGACGTTGTCGGACATCGCCGCCCTGTGCGTCTCGTATGCCTGAGCCACCGCAGCGTTTACCGTCGACGCGATATCGCTCGGGATTCCCCGTGGGGGAGAGATTTCCCAGCTATCGCCGGCTGCACCGGCTGCGCCGCCTGCCGCGCCATCTTCCGCTCTGAGTTGCTGCCCTTCCGGCGGGGGAGTTCTAGTTGTCATCTTCTCAGCTCCGGACCGCAAGTTATATCTCCTAAACATGAACCTACTCTACCTGCTAATTTCTATTTCTTACACTAAACACGCTTTCTTTTCCTTTTCTAGACGAAAACAACGAAGCCAAAAAACGGAAACTCAATTGGACAACAAAGGGGGGAAAAAAGGGAGTGATGCCTAGCCGGAGCCAACTTCCACATGCTTTCCTGCGTCTTTCATCTACCTCTGCGGTCGAGTTGTATGCCATGGCGAGCTCCATCGGATCCTCTATCTTCTTCCTGGAAGAGAGGGCATCGAGGGCGCTCACATATCTACTCTGCTTCATGTCCAGTTGCGCCGCGGATGCGCTTGCCAGTTCTTTGGCCGTCCCGGGTGCATCGCATGGTGAACCCTGTGTTCCCATGGGCCACCCGGAGACCAGCCATTCCCCCGCGCACATTCGCGCCGCAACCAGCAGAAGACTCTCCTACCGACTCATCCCATTGCGAGTCCTCCGTTCGCCACCAGGCACCGAACGGGTCGCAATACTAGCTGGCGGTATCCGCCGCTAGCGACATACCCTTCGCTTGGAGGATCTCTACACTTTAGGTGAGTACAACGACAAAATTCCCACAAATATGAACAATTACTTTGTGGTTTATTTTTTTTCCAGCATCCCAGGTCTTTCCGCGGCGAGCTTCAACGAACGGCTTCAACCACGGCACGTCGCGCCTGATGCCTCTGCCGGAATCGTGATCTGGCCTTTAAAAGCCTCCGGCTGACGCTCCGCATCCCGTCTATCTGGTGGTTGGCAAATATTCGGTTCCGAACCTCAAGGTACTTCTGCATCCGTTCCTCCGCTGGTAAGTATCTCAGCTTATTGCATGAACCTACTCTACCTGCTAATTTCTATTTCTTACACTAAACACGCTTTCTTTTCCTTTTCTAGACGAAAACAACAAAGCCAAAAAACGGAAACTCAATTGGACAACAAAGGGGGGAAAAAAGGGAGTGATGCCTAACCGGAGCCAACTTCCACATGCTTTCCTGCGTCTTTCATATACCTCTGCGGTCGAGTTGTATGCCATGGCGAGCTCCATCGGATCCTCTATCTTCTTCCTGGAAGATAGGGCATCGAGGGCGCTCACATATCTACTCTGCTTCATGTCCAGTTGCGCCGCGGATGCGCTTGCCAGTTCTTTGGCCGTCCCGGGTGCATCGCATGGTGAACCCTGTGTTCCCATGGGCCACCCGGAGACCAGCCATTCCCCCGCGCACATTCGCGCCGCAACCAGCAGAAGACTCTCCTACCGACTCATCCCATTGCGAGTCCTCCGTTCGCCACCAGGCACCGAACGGGTCGCAAAACTAGCTGGCGGTATCCGCCGCTAGCGACATACCCTTCGCTTGGAGGATCTCTACACTTTAGGTGAGTACAACGACAAAATTCCCACAAATATGAACAATTACTTTGTGGTTTATTTTTTTTCCAGCATCCCAGGTCTTTCCGCGGCGAGCAATTATGTTCTGCTTTTTGGATAGCCGACATAAGCCATCGCACGCGTTCCAACCTGGTATGCCGCCACCACGTGGATTCCACTCCTCCACTGGATTTTTATTTGTATCTACTTTTCCGCGTATGGGCTCGAATGTCCTTTTAGAGGACCTTCGCCACCCCACTCCTGGTTTAGTTTGGGCGCCATTATGTTACGGCCTGCTTATTTCGATGGGGCTAGCCAGTCCTCAACAGGGCGGATTCTTCCCCTGTGCCCACAGGTCGCACCATAAATTCCACTCGGCATGGAATCCACAAATACAACAAAGAAACATCAACAGAAACTACAAGTGAAGGACTAATACCGGACGACACGACGCAGATTTGGGTCTTCGATGAAAGGACCCTGACGCACCCTCAGCATTTCACGGCTGCCTTTTCCCAGGACATTAATGGACGCGCCTGTGTCCACCGGAAATGGGCTTGCCATGTATCCGGACCTCGGCAAACACCCTGGGATCACCTCCCATGCCCCGACGAACGGCTTCAACCACGGCACGTCGCGTCTGATGCCTCTGCCGGAATCGTGATCTGGCCTTTAAAAGCCTCCGGCTGACGCTCCGCATCCCGTCTATCTGGTGGTTGGCAAATATTCGGTTCCGAACCTCAAGGTACTTCTGCATCCGTTCCTCCGCTGGTAAGTATCTCAGCTTATTGCTATTCTTAATGACGATTTTATTACTCTCTACTATAGGTTTAATTGTTGGTGGCTTCGGCGGAAGGTTTACTGTCGGTTGGACCTGTACTTCGAGCGCGGGTCTCCCACCTTTCCGGCGCTCGTCCTCCTGTTTCCCGCACATACCGGGCAGTTCGGTGTGATCACCTCTGGCTTCCCGCAGCGGTAGCAGAAGATCTTCCGCTCCGACGATGCGCAGTCACGGAATCCGTGGTCCGGCTGCCCGCAGTTCCAGCAACTAATTTGCTGCCTGGAAACTTCCTCGATGTACGGCTCCGGCTCTCCCGCTTCGCCGTCGGATGACTTCATCGCCACTTCCTCCACCTGTCGTCCGCTCGACGGAAACTTGGCCGGCGCGCGGTATGAGGCTCGGCTGTCCCGCTCCCGCCTCATGAAGCCCTCCTCCACTTCGAGGCACTCCTCTCGCAGCTGGTCCACGCTGTACACCCTCAGGGCATAATCTAAACCAGGAGTGGAGGAGCTCGGGGTGCGCATGGACAAGTACACGTCGATCGTGAGGACTGCGGCGGGAGAAGACCGGTCAATTATAGGTCGAGTACACGTTCCGGTAGAATTCAAGGGAGTGGAGAAGGTACTTACCTTTTACGTATGCCCGTACCTGGAGCAAGAGCTATACCTTGGGATCGATTTCTGGAGGAAATTCGCGTTGGCACCGGCTATCCTCGGAGAGATACCAGCAACGAAACCGAAGGCGAACGTGGAGGAATGGTGGGACGCAACAAATCCGTGGCTGGATGGCAAAGGCGGTAAAGAGTCTGTAATCGAGGAGTGGAACCTGCAAGAAGAAGACAAAAATCGGTTAGAAGCGGTAAAGAAGGAGTTCCTAGCGTTCGAGGGCGTCGGTCTGGGTAAGACATCGGTGGAGACACATCGGATCCAGCTCTTGGAAGGCGCAGAGCCGTTTAAGGATCGGCATTATCCACAATCGCCAGCGATGCAGGAGATTGTGTGGGCCGAAGTCGACAAAATGCTGGAGCTTGGCGTGATCGAGGTCAGCGAGAGTCCGTGGAGTAACCGCACGACAGTGGTGCGAAGGCCGGACAAAAATAGGTTCTGCTTAGACGCACGGAAGCTGAACAACCTCGCCGTGAAGGATGCTTATCCGCTGCCATGCATCGAGGGAATCCTGTCCAGAATCGAGCAGACCTACTATATTTCAAGTGTCGACTTGAAATTCGCATTCTGGCAGGTGGAGTTGGATCCTGAAAGCCGTCCATATACAGCGTTTACGGTTGCTGGGAGGCCCTTGTACCAGTTCGCCATGATGCCGTTTGGCCTGTGCAATGCGGCGCAGCGGCTTTGTCGACTGATGGACAAGGTGATTCCAGCGCGGTTGAGATCGAACGTCTTTGTGTACCTGGACGACCTGCTAATCATCGCTCCAGACTTCGAGACCCATCTAAAGTATCTCCGGTTGGTAGCGGAATGCCTGAAAAAAGCGAATTTGACGATAGGTTTAAAAAAATCAAAATTTTGCTACAGGGCGTTGAAATACCTCGGGTTCATAATCGGTGGAGGGACACTTCGGATGGATGGGGATAGGATCGTCGCAATCCAAAAGATTCCTGAGCCGAAATCGGTGAAGGAGTTACGAAGCTTCCTGGGAACAGCGGGATGGTACCGCCGGTTCATCAAGGACTTCGCGACCATGGCGGCCCCGCTCACCGACGCACTGAAAAAAGGAAAGAACACCCGATTAGTGCTGAACGACGAGGCCAAGGACGCGATACAGGCTCTAAAGACGGCACTAACCTCGGCTCCTGTCTTGTTTCACGCCGATTTTAGAAGGCCGTTCGTTGTCCAGTGCGACGCGTCGCACTATGGAGTTGGAGCAGTCCTGTTCCAATACGACGAGGAAAAGAACGAACGTCCGATTGCCTTCTTCTCCGCAAAGCTAAACAAACATCAGATAAATTATTCTGTGACGGAGAAGGAGTGCTTGGCAGCCGTACTTGCCATCGAAAAGTTCCGGCCCTACGTGGAACTGATGCAGTTCACGGTCATCACCGACCACGCCAGTCTGAAGTGGCTGATGACCATGAAAGGCCTTAGTGGGCGCCTGGCACGATGGTCACTCAGGTTGCAGAGCTTCGACTTCCAGATAGCGCACCGGAAGGGATCCGAAAACGTTGTGGCCGACACGCTGTCCAGATGCGTAGAGGAGCTGAAGCTGGATGCCGACGATGCTCTCGGATTCGCCACGACGGAGTTCGAATCTGAGGAGTACAAAGAGATTCGGGAGGAGATTCTGGAGAATCAGGATCGACTGCCGGATGTCCGAGTGGAAGGGAACCTCGTCTTCAAACGCAGCGGATTCGACAGATTGGAGGAGGAAGTCGAAGGAGGGTCTTGGAAGCTGTGGATCCCAGCCTCGCTCACAGCTGGCCTGATCGCGACGGCCCACGACGAACCGACGTCAGGACACGGAGGCGTAAGGAAGACGCTGCAGCGACTCCAGCGGCAATATTACTGGCCGAAGATGACGACTCAAGTCCGAGACTTTGTAGGGCAATGCATCCAATGCAAGGAGTCGAAGGCTCCAAATTACCGCACACAGGTCGGGATAGGGCAGGAAGTGGTGACTGAGAGGCCATTCCAGAAACTCTACATAGATTTCCTAGGCAAATATCCAAGATCCAAGCGAGGAAAGGCCTGGATATTTGTAGTAGTAGACCACTTCTCCAAATTCACATTCCTGAAGGCCATGAACGAAGCCACAACGTCCAACGTCATCGAGTTCCTGGTGCAGGAGGTGTTTTTCAAGTTTGGAGTGCCGGAGGTAATCCACTCCGACAATGGGAAGCAGTTCACTGCCAAAGCTTTTCAGGAGATGATGGAGGCGTACGGGGTCCAGCATATGCGGACGGCAGTGTACTCGCCGCAAAGCAACGCTGCAGAACGGGTAAACCGGACAGTACTGGCCGCAGTCCGGACATATTTGGAGCAGGACCACCGAGACTGGGACGCATATCTGCCGGAAATCGAAGTCGCGATAAGGAACTCTGTCCACGAAGCGACAGGCGTCACGCCGTTCTTCGCGGTATTCGGGCAGCAGATGTACCTCCACGGCAGCTGCTACAAACTGGCCAGGAAACTGCGGTCAATGACGGATCATGAGGTAGTTGCGTTAAACTCGCAGAACAAGAGAGACATCATCCGCGAACGTATCAGCCAACACTTGCATCAGGCCTACGAGCGGAGCAGCCGGCAATACAACAAGCGCACCCGTGAGTTCCACGTGAAACCAGGCCAAGAAGTGTTCCGGCGTAACTTCACCCTGAGCGATTTCGGGAAGAATTACAACGCCAAGTTCGCCCGGAAGTTCGCGAGATGCCGAGTCAGGAGGCCGGTCGGGAACAACATGTTCGAGTTGGAGGACCTGGCGGGGAAGCCTATTGGCATCTACCATGCGAAAGACCTGCGGCTGTAAGGGAAGAACGACACGCTTAAGATAGGGACAAAGTAGGATGCTTACCGTGGGTGTGGCCTACGTTGGGGGTAACCCAGGAGCAAAGGGGCAAGGGCCGATCGCCGGGTGAACACCGCGGAGCGTGTCCGAGTTTTTTGTTTCTATAATTTGTTTGTTTACGTGTTGGTGTGGAATGCTCGCGAATATTCCCCTCCCTATTCGATTGGCGAATTTTCGCGTGATGTTGCATTCTGACGGTGATCGATAGCCGCGGGCGAAAGAAATATCGTCTGGAATGAACACCTAAGGCGAGGTTGGCAGTCCCAAGAGGAGAAGGGGAAAGTGGGATGTATGTAGAGCGCCCCCTACCGTCCACACCCAAGAAAGGGGAAGTGTGGATGGTATGTGGAGAGAGGAGAACACCGACGAAGTGCATCCACACACACTAAGACGGGAAATGAGCACTGGCATTGGCCTTGAAGTCGGTTCTCGACCTATGTGAAGGGAAAGGAGAAAACAAAAGAATAGGAAAGGGAACCGACAGAGCCGAGCCCATAAATAGGGCGAATCAGACGACCCGCTGCCGCGAACTAAATCTAACGGCCGTGTTTTAAAATCGGTGGCGCACGTAAACGTGTGAGTGCGGTCGGTCCGCCGGAGGTGAAAGCTCCGAGGAAACGTTAGTGATGTTTTTTTTTTATTGTTGTTATAGGGAAATTAAGATAATTTAACCCGATCCGGAGATCGACGGGAGCAGGACAGAAGCAGAACAGGAAGACCCGGCAGCCGGAAGTGGAAAATAAATGTGAGTCCGTTCCGAGAGGGCATAGACATAATATTTATATATCTGGGTTGCAGAGGGTATACATGCATTTTCTTGACCCCGGGATATCCACAGTTTGGACCCGGGGAGACTTTTTCTGGAACCCGTGGTGGATTCCAACCTCAAATCCCGCCGAGGACCAAGCCAAACCGCCCGGGAGAAGCTCGGCCAGAAAAAATTAGAATAATTATTTATTTATAATTATTTATTTATTTATTTAATCCGCCTTATTTATTCGCATTTATTTATTTATTTCTATTTATTTATTAATCGTTTTTTATTTATTATTTAATTTATTTATGTGCCCGTGTTAAAATTATGTAAAATATTCGTCTGTGTGTAATTATTTATTTATTTATTTTAGTGGCGTTTAGCATGCCATAAACAAACACACAAATATTTGTTTGAAAGACGATAAAACCTAAAGCACGTAAACACGGAGTAAAACCTAAGGCACGTGAAACGATGATAAAAAAAAAATATATATATGATATAAATAACCAGTAACTTATGTACAATTAAATCGCGCCGAGTCCAAGCAAAATTAAATCTAAATCTTGGAATACGACCTCCGAGAAGACCAGGCCGATCCTGTGTAGGGGTATGGACCTTTCGTAAATAACCACCTGACCCGTCTCAGCCCCTGATCCTCCTTGGAGCTCCATGTAGGCAGGAATTCTGAAGTGAAATGAGGGTTTATTAATTTTATTAATTTATATATATTTATATGTCAATACCCGTGCAGTAGTTTCGCGTCTTTGTTGTCCTCTCCAGATCTTTCGTCGTCTTTTTTTTTTTTATCGTCTTTGCTTTGGCCCAGGGCGATGGAAGCCTAAAATTTTGGAAAAATTGAAAATGTTATTTAGTATAAGTGAATATTTAAATAAGTAAAGATTATAACGATGAATTGCTAGAGTGTATTAATTAGGGGGGGTGGGAAGACGACCGGATGAGTCGATAACCTGGAGGAAGCCGATGAACCACATGCCAGGGAGATCCTCAAATGGGAAATAGACGGATCCTTGGTAGGGAGGGTGCGTCAGGGTCCTTTCCATCGAAGACCCAAATCTGCGTCGTGTCGTCCGGTATTAGTCCTTCACTTGTAGTTTCTGTTGATGTTTCTTTGTTGTATTTGTGGATTCCATGCCGAGTGGAATTTATGGTGCGACCTGTGGGCACAGGGGAAGAATCCGCCCTGTTGATGACTGGCTAGCCGGCCTTGCCCCATCGAAATCAGCAGGCCGTAACAATATATGCAAAATATGCAAAATATATGCCATATATATGCAATAAATTTGAATAGAACAGACTTATAGCCTTATTCCACTGCTACATTTTTCTACATTTTTGGGGTATGTTCTGTATTTTTTCATACAAAATAAATGAGGTCATTCAAAAAAAATGTTCCATACATTTTCGGTATTTTTGTTAAAAATACCAAAAATTTAGGATTTTTAACGAAATTTCAAAGCATACTCCTCAAAAATTTTCGAGTTTTTGACAGGAGAAGTTTAAAATTAAGTCAAACTAATTTTAAAAATTTTTAAAAACAAGAAAATGAGTGGTGGAACCAAAAATGAGTGTAATAAGCGTAAACCGAGCATTTCTTGGGCTCCTCACCACAATTCGCTTCTATTGGACTTGTGGATGGAGAACATTTTAGCTATGAGGTCGGCACAAAAAAATAATCATATTTATCAAAGAATGGCGGAAAAGCTTAAGGAAGCCGGCATGTCTAATATTCAGTGGAAGGACATTAGGACTAAAATAGATAACCTGACAAGGAAATACAAGTATGTTAACCATTTAATTGAAACATTGATTAAAAAAGCTACCACTATTTAAGGGAAGAACTCAAGCTACAGGGAACAAGTGGAGGCGCACCTTCCAAGTGGGTGCATTATCATCAGGTGCACCGGATATTGGGGAATATTAAATCAATTAACGTGGCAAAATATATTCACCAAAGCACTGTGTTCACGCCAGAAGGGCGCGAATTGCTGAGCGGCAGTGTAAGCGGCGCAAAAGCTTTCGCGGCAGCTCTGCTCTGTCTCCTCGCGCTCTCCCTCTCTCCCATCCGGCCTTTTCACCACTCCGCGGTCTAGCGGCTTTCCTATTGTTAGCTCTAAGTTAGTATTAAAACTGTGCAAATAAAGTGAAGTCAGAATCGAAGCTTCCCCCGCTGCCTTCTTACTTTCGGGCCCCCAACAGCAACAACAACAGCACGGCAGCACCCAACTTTCCAGCGGCCGTACGGACCTCTGGCATTAATCCGCCCTCTTCATTTCATGGTCCTTCGACTCCGGATCTATCCTGATCCACCAGCGCCCCCAGCGGAAAAATCCAAAGATAAGTACGGCTTTTCTATTTCTAGTCCGTCCGTGGTCGCCATATTCCTTTTCCAAAGGCGTTGTTTTTCCAATTCTTTCCGTCCATCCGAAAAGTGAAAAGTGAAAGTGATATATGTGTATATATTATGTGCATTCGCCCAGCCGCAGTGAAGTTCTTCCCATTTTTTTTAAAGTGCAACAAGTGCTTTGCCAATATCGGCCCCCTACTTCGTTTTCCACTGCGATCCGCTGGTGTCAAAAATACATATATATATCACATATGTACCCCCATCCATATTCACAGAAAAGTCCGTCACTAAACTGCTGTTTTTTAATAAAATATCTACACACAAAGTTAAGTTCCAAAAAGTGCACGAAAATTAATAAATTTATAGAATTCTAAAAAATTCATCCGCAGGAAATTAAATATATTTTATTTACACATTTAATTTACATATATAAAATACATACATAAAATATACATACATACAAAATAAAATTTATACCCCACCAAAAAGTATCGAGCCAGTTAACCTATTTTGTGTAAAAATATACAACTAATAAAAAATAAATAAAACATCCCATTTCTTTAACCCTTCGCTCCAGAAATAAATAAAATATACATTTTATTCGACACACAAAAATCACACAAACAAAATATTGAGTTTTTATTCCGCTCTTCAGACATACATACATATTTGCAGCGGAGCGCCAAACTCCAGCTTGCCCGCCTTCATATATATATATTTGCCAGCTTTCCGCTATACAGCTTCATACATACATATTTCCATACCTACATACATAGACTCGCCTAAGTTCGAGTTCTCTCGTCTCCTCTTTCTCCTCTTGTTCAGCCAGCAGGTGCAATCGATTCGGCACACATACAGACTGCACTGGCAAGAGCGGCGACACAGCACCGACGAGAAAATACCCTCCACTCGAAACAAAAATATTTCCGAGAACAAAAATTTTAAGGGTTTACAAATAAATTCTAAAAATTTCACAACTGTTTATAGCCAAATTCCTTGGCTATTTTATAGCTACTCCAGAGAGTTTTGGCGGGTTTTTCCCACATATTTTTAAATATTTGTCGGGTTTCGGAAATATTAAACCGACAGTTGCAAATAATTATTTATTTTAATATCGCTAAATTTCCCCATTTTTTCTAGCTACTTTTTGGAAATTTTTTGCGGGTTTTTTCCCACTGAAATTTTTAAACGAAATATTTTGGGGTTCCTAAACACTAAAGCGAAATTTTCAAATTTCAAATTTTTCAAATTATTAATTACCGCCAAATTTTTCCTTATTGTTCCTAGCTATTTTTTAGCTATTTTTCGCGTCAAGTTTGGCGGGTTTTTCAACAGAATTTGTTTACTTTTAATTTTTTTGTCCGTTTCCACACCACCCAAAAAACCTAAATAATTCCCAATAATTATTTAATAATTCCCTCCGAATTTATTAGCTATTCCAGCTAGGTTTTTTTGGCGTGTTTTATATTTATGTTTCGCATTTCTCTACTGGTCAGCGAGTTCCTAAATTCGATTTGAAATATCTACGCGCGCGCGCCAAACGATAAATCGCAATCCCGATAAAAGGGAAGATTCCACACTAACGGCGGGCACACGAAAGTCTCGCCAAGCACTATATAAAGCGAGCTGCGAGCCCTCATATCCGCACTTAGCGTTCGACCGCTGCGAGGGTTTTTGCATATCCCGTTCATTTTTGATAGCCAGGTCTTGTTATTTCCCAGATCTGTTTTGGCCAAATTTGTTATCCTTTTCCTAGCTATTTGTAGGTATTAGTTTGTCAATTTGGTGGATTTTTTTTCCAACAGATATTAAAAAAAATATATATATATTTTGTTGGGTTTCCTAAATACTAAACCGACAGTTTCAAATAAGTATTGATTAATTACCGCCAAATTTCCTTTATTAGCGTTTTTTGTTGGTCTATTTTTTGGTGGATTTTCATCAGAATTTGTTCTTTTTAATTTTGTCCGGTTCCTCACCACCCAAAAAACCTAAATAATTTTCAGTAATTATTTAATAATTCCCTCCGAATTTATTAGTATTTCCAGCTAGGTTTTTTGGGCTTGTTTGTTCTGTATATGTTTCAAATTTCTCCATTTTCGGCGAGTTCCTAAATTCAATCCATCCAGAGCCGAAGTGTTTCTTTGGCCGTTTCCCTCTTCCACTTTTCTTGGCGGGCAGGCCTCCGTGCCGTCATTATCCGAGGGCATAGCTGAGTATGCCCATAGAGGGAGACAAGAAAGCGACATCCGCGCCAGGAAAATCGGCCAAACTCAATCCACACTCTCCGCTACCCGCTCGCGCTAAGCCAGCCCCCAAGTCCGTTAGTCCAAAGGTTAGACCTCCGATTTCCACTCCAAAAGGGAGAGATCTACCATCGACCAGTTCGAAGACTACTCCAAAGATATTAATTTCTCGTCCGCTGACGAAAGCGTCCAGCGAGTCTTCACTGGCGAAAAAATCCGAAAATCCCTCTACAGTCAAGACTGATTTTCTAAGGGTGACTCGCTCTATCAGCAAAAAGATGGAATCCGCAGAGTTGCCAACGCCCGCCGCCGCTGCATTGGACAAATTCATTGCCGTCAGCGATCGCGTGAGCATGTTCGAAGCCAAGATCAACACTCCTGATCAAGTTTCTCCTTCCCTACACACGTTAAATGTCCGTCTGCAACAAGTGCGAGCCTTATGGGATAAAGTGGAAAGAGAATACGAAACATGCTCTGACCTAATTGCCCGAGAAGGATCCCTCAGCACATTTCCCCTGCTGCAGTCCAAATATGACTACTGCTACTCCGTATATGAGTCATGCGCAGCGAAGATTGGCGAAAATATCGAAAGGGCAACACCTCCAGTTGTTCAAACGCCCTCCCAGCCGCTAATTTCATCCGGGTGCCGCTTACCTCCTTGCGACACTGAAATCTTCGATGGCGACTACCTCCGATGGCCCACTTTCCTGGACCTATTCGCGGCAGTTTATGTTAATAACCCTAGGCTGACACCGGTCGAGAAGCTCTTTCACCTTCTCACAAAAACAAGCGGCGAGGCAAAGGCCATCGTGTCCAAATCCCCTCTTACAAATGACGGGTTCGCTTCGGCTTGGGAAGCGCTTCACGACCGGTTCCAAAATAAACGACTGTTAGTCAACAGCCAACTCAAGCTCCTTTTCAACTTGAGTTCCATATCCCAAGAATCTGGTCATGCTCTCAAGGAGTTGCAGTCCACGATTCAAGGGTGTTTAACAGCGCTAGCCCATTCGCAGATATCCACTGACAACTGGGATTGTCTCCTAGTCTTCCTCTGCGCGAGCAAACTGCCAAGGGTGACCCTTTCCTTATGGGAACAGTCCCTTACGTCGAAATCCGAAATTCCGGCTTGGGAAGAGATGAATACCTTCCTGAGCGAAAGGTATCGGACGTTGGAGGCTATCGACGACGTTAGGCCTAGCGGCTCGGGGCATTTGCCGCCAAGATCGGCAAATGTCCATGCGCCTGTACGCAGGCCAATCTCCTACGAAGCTAGGGTGGCTCCTGCACCCAGAGGGTGTGACCTGTGTTTCAGGGAAAATCACCCCATTCGTGTATGTCCCCGTTTCCTGACAATGAGTGTCAATGATCGGTCAGATTTCGTCAGAAGAAAGCAACTATGCTTGAATTGTTTAGCACGAGGCCATCAGCAACGGGACTGCACTAGTGCCCACTCATGTTATACGTGCCGCGCACGGCATAACACTCTGCTGCACCGCGACAATCCAGTTGCCGGCATTCCAAGACACGGAAGAAAGCGCGGTAACCTCCGATGGTCATTCCAATGTTCAAGTGTGCTTTGCTTCAGGATCCAGAACTGTCCTGCTCGGCACGGCGGTCGTTAATATCTGCCATCGTGGCCGCAACTTGCAAGCACGTGCTCTGATTGATTCAGGTTCCGAAGCAACGTTTATCACTGAGCGGCTTTTCAATCAAATCAAGCCACCTTTTAAGCCAGTTCAGACCCAAGTTTCCGGGCTCAATTCCACTGTTGCCGCTCAACCCACCAAGCTCTGCCAGTTTGCGATTCGCGCACCTTCCAGGCTCGGACTGCAGTTAGATACGACTGCCTATGTCCTTCCACAACTAGCCGGAAAGCTTCCCTCACACCCAATTCCGATGAGTCTTCTAAAGGAGCTTCCTGATCTCCCCTTAGCGGATCCAAAGTTTTTCGAGAGGTCCGAAATTGATATCCTGATAGGAGCTGACATCCTACCGTCTGTGCTTCTGGACGGTTCCAAGAGCAACGTTTTAGGGTCTCTTCTGGCACAAGAGACTATTTTCGGATGGGTTCTCACTGGCCCAGTGTCCACGCCAGCCGCTCCCACCGTTTCGGTGTTCTCCACGCGAATAGCGTCGGATCCGCATCCACAGGACCAACTCTTTGACACGCGCAGTGCGACCGCCTTGAGAGGCCGGTTTCCGAAACGCACTCATTCCTACCGCTGTCGAGTTTGCAACAGAATCCACCCACTTCGGAAATGCCAGCAGTTCCTTAGACTCAGTGTTGAGAAAAGGATCCACGTGGCTCTCGACAACCGCTACTGTACCAACTGTTTGGCTCACGAACACTCCGGAGGAACCTGCCGCAGTGGTGACCGATGCAAGAAGTGCAACCAGCACCATCATACGCTCCTGCATAGGCACGAACATCCCGTGCAAGCGCCCTATTCGCAGCATCGCGCACCTCCCTACTTCTAGGGCACGGCTTTCAGTTCAGACCCGATGTTCGAACCTCCATCCGATGTGCGGGCTCTCATTCCGGGCCGTTTTCCCAGGAGCCGTTGGTTTCCACTACTAAATCGAGGCTCAACATCAGCAGTTTAGTGCACGGGGGAAAGAACTCCACAAACGCAACAAATGGCAATTTCCGACCAAAACTCTCCAAGTCGACGACATAGTAGTCATCAGGGACAATCTACCCTCTCCATGTCCACAAGGTTACTCTACCTGCGAAGGACAAATAGTACTCCCTTCCTAGGAGTTAGGACTCTTCCCCCATTCAGGGGTCCAAGGTGTAGTCGACCCCTACTAAGCCCCGTTTGACAGAACAAATTTCCGGAAATGGCTCCTAGTCCTCGTCACACCAATTCCTTGGAGGGCAGACGTTCCCGAGGTATTAAATCCTACCGCTGCCGAGTCTGCCCGGGAATCCATCCTCTTCGGAAGTGCAAGAGGTTCCACAAACTGAGCGCTGAAAAGCGCCTTCGAGCAGCACTTATTAATAAGTACTGCTCGAACTGCCTCGCCCATCAGCACTCAGGAGAAGACTGCCGCAGCCAAGACGGATGCAAAAAGTGTGGAGGGAACCACCACACGCTACTCCACATGCACGAGGAACCCCGCGCCGCTCCAAGGGGATCCGCACTGACACCTCCGACACGCAGAGCGCGCCAGCCTGCTGCACCCCGTCCGGACGCGATGTCCACTTCCCGGTCGCCGTCGCCAGCCCCAGGCGCCAACGATCGCCCGCAGCCGAAGGTCTCCGTCCCGTCCCCGTCAGTGGCAACGAGACCGCAGCAGAAGGTTGTCCACATCCTGCCGACAGCCATTGTCGTGCTTGACACGGGCTCGAGGACCTTCGAGACCGGCGCCATGATCGACCCATGCATGCCGGTGAGCAGCATCGATCGGTCGTTGGCGTCTGCGTTCCGGCTGCCTACCACCCGGCTAGGAGACGACGAGGTTTGCTCGGTGACTCTCCGGTCCCGAACAAACCGCTTCCAGCTCGATGTCGTCCTGAAGGTCGACCCCAGCCTGAGGATCCGGACACCAATTCGTGCGCTGAGCGACGCCGCAAGGGCCAAATTCAATGACGTTCGTCTCGCGGACGACCGCTTCCACCGGCCGGCAACCATTTCCCTCGTGTTGGGGTCAGATGTCTATGCGAACCTGATCCAACCAGGGTTCCTAAAGCTCGATGATGGGTTGCCCGTCGCTCAAAGCACCGTGTTCGGATGGACCGTTTCCGGAGCTTGTCGTGAATGATGACGCCGATCCTGCTGGCCATCCGGCCGATGAGTCCTTTGCCTACGCAAGGGGGGGGAGAATGTTCACGCCAGAAGGGCGCGAATTGCTGAGCGGCAGTGTAAGCGGCGCAAAAGCTTTCGCGGCAGCTCTGCTCTGTCTCCTCGCGCTCTCCCTCTCTCCCATCCGGCCTTTTCACCACTCCGCGGTCTAGCGGCTTTCCTATTGTTAGCTCTAAGTTAGTATTAAAACTGTGCAAATAAAGTGAAGTCAGAATCGAAGCTTCCCCGCTGCCTTCTTACTTTCGGGCCCCCAACAGCAACAACAACAGCACGGCAGCACCCCTGCCCATCCAACAGTCGACGACCACGACCAACTTTCCAGCGGCCGTACGGACCTCTGGCTTTAATCCGCCCTCTTCATTTTACACTGGTAAATACATATGGATTTCGATATACATAAAATAAATGTAATCTTCTGCAGATGCAAATCCCATAATTAGTCAAAACGACGCTTCAACATCCATTAAAATTGAGCCTACTGAAGATAATAATGAGACGTGGGATGGGGCCCCGTCTACATCAACGCAGAGGCCCAAGCGTCGAAAAACCGAAATGAGTGCGTTCGAGGTCGCAATGGTGGAAGCGACTAATCGGCGAACCGATGAGCTGGTAACCATCGCTAAGGATTTAAAAGATTTGGGGGAGCGGCGCCTCAAAATCTTAGAAAGGATGGAGAAAACCGTTTTTGAGGAAAACCGAATTGATCCGAAATAAAACAAATACATCAAAATTTCTTAAATATTGCTTTTTATATAATTTGTTATGGCTTTTCTTATAGTTTCCGGATGGGTATCGTTGTCATATAAACTATTAGTTTCCTCAGGTTGTGGACGTTCATCGGCTTCAATGTTTTTCCATGTCTCCAAAACTGTGCTGTTTTTCTCATTCAAGAAGTTGTGAAGAACGCAACATGTGAGGATTATATTTGACGTTTTGTCGCATCCATTATCTATGCCTTTTCCAATCCTGCGAAACCGGGCTTTCAATTGTCCGAATGCATTTTCGACAACTCTTCTTGCCTTCGAAAGAGCATAATTAAACGTTTTCTCATCCTCACTTGCAGCTAGGTTAAATGGGTATGGCTTCATAAGAGTTGTCGAAAATCGAAATGCTGAATCTCCCAGTAGAACTACAGGCACGTCAATTCCACTCAAGCATTTGGAATTAGCCTGGAAGATATCAGATGAGTCCACAATCTGTTTCAGGGTAGAACACTCATAGAGTTGTGAATCGTGGCATCGACCCGGACAGCCCGTATTGACATATAGAAAGCGGTACCTATTAACGGGATTAAGTAAACTTAAAACAAATTCGTTATATATTGTTTTAATCCAGCTTACCTATAGTCCACTAGAGCAAATAGAATAGTTGAATACCAACCCTTGTAGTTGTAATAGTCAACTGCTTCAGATGCTCTAGGATGAATTTCAATATGGCTTCCATCTGCAAGATTACTTTAAACATTTATTTCATTTAAAAGTGTATTATAAAATGTTCTTACCGATTGCACCAAAGCATTGAGGAAATCCATGAGCCTCGAAGCCTTTTACGCACTCTTCTAACTTCGCCTGCGTAAGGAAATCACGAGGCAAGTACTTTGGTGCAAACACCCGGTAAAACTCCTCGCAAAACTCGTGTAGAATCTTCCCCACCATAGAGGAGGACACTCCAAAAAGTCTTCCAATTGTCCTGTACTCCGCTGAAGATCCCAGTGTATAAAGAGCGATAGCAATACGCTTATCCAATGGGATAGCGTTCCTAAAATTTGTGTCCTTTTTTTTAAGCGCCTCTAATCCATCCATCAATGTATCAAAATGTTCTTTCTCCATTCGAAAGCTCTCCTTAAGGAACGCATCGGAATTTTGTGGCACGTCTTGCTCCCAAAAACATCCAAAACGCTCCTGTAATTTGGTAGAGATGCAGTATTCGTCATGGTTTATTATTCTTTGTTACTAACAAATGCCCAGACACGCGGGGATCGGCGTTGCTTTTTTTGTGGAGGCAATGGGTCTTCCTCGGCAATTGAATTGTACAACTTCATTAGGTCCTCTTCCTCGTCATCCAAATTGGACAGACTAATGAATGCATTGCGAATATCTCGCTTATAATCACTTTTTTCTTCAGTCGAATTCATTTTTTAGTGCTTAATTTCCAGTTATTTTACACGTCAAACTTCAAATGAAAACGGAATGTAGCCGAATGTAAATGTAGCAATGGAATCACCCAACATTCAAAATGTTGAAATATGTAGCAGTGGAATAAGGCTATTACATACTTCAATAAAAGTGTTACCATATTTTAGCAATATGATACATAGCTTAGAGCCTGCGACATACGGAAAGCAAAAATTAATAATATTTTAAATTTTGATGGCGATGTTTCCGAGCTTGGACACGTTAAAAATCAAAATATTATAAAATACAAATTGCTCCCATTACATCTTGTGATGTAGAGAGTAGGTTTTCGGCTTAGAAAATGATTTTTGGAGATAAACGGAGATACTAGCTGTATTTTGAGATGACTTTATCATAGGCATATTGAGCATATATTTTGCATATTTTTCATATTTGCAAATATTTAGCATATTTAGCATATATTTTGCATATATTTAGCATATTTTGCATATATCTTATGCATATGCATTTTATGCAAATATGCATATAAAAAAAATATGCATATCGTATTTAAGGTTTGTTTTCATCGAAAAAAATTTTGGTGTAAACGGAATTGAAATATCTTAATCCGTTAAAAATATGCAAATATGCAAATTCCGAGGTCTAGTTATTACTGTCTTTATGAATAGTTTTATTAGAAAAATGATATTCCGCATTTATCTGTTTCTTATGTACTAATTGGACTTTCATTATTTTAAGTGAATCTCGCCCTAGAAAAGTAGGTAATGGTAATAATGTAACTTCTACAACTAATAAACTAACTTTATAAGCTTTTTCATGAAAATATACATTGCACTCAATTTCTGAAAAAATTAATATTTGTTGTCCACCTATTCTATGGTATTTATGTACTTCTTTGAGATTTTAATCTAACATTATTTGGAACTAAAGATTTTTGAATAAAGCTTACTGGACTTCCTGTGTCAAATAAACTTAAAACAGTAAATAAAACCGCCGCTAGGTCTTCAGTATCCGCCAGTTCTTCATCTTGCACGGCTGCTACGGTAGTAACGCCCCTTTTCCTCGGGCAGTCCTGGTATTTGTGGTCCTGGCTGTAGCAGTTGAAACAGGCCCCTTCAGGTCTCTTTGGGCGTCTGCACTCACTCATCATATGCCCCAATTTTCGGCAATTGTAACAACGCACCGCAGTAGGTCCTTGCTGAAGGTTTATTGATTTCATCATTTTTACGTTACTCGAACCATCCACATTACTTTGTCATATATAGTTATCTTCTTACGCAATTCATCCAATGATTCACAAAAGGCTAAAGAAGTGGCAGCTCAGGTTTTGCCTTGGAGCCCACTCACAATTGCACGAGTTACATTAGAATCCGCTAAAGTTGCTTGCTTCGAAATGTCACACATAGCGATGTAATAGTGCAATGTGCTTTCATCAGGTAGTTTTTGTCTCGCTTCCAGCTGTTTAAGCACGTCCCACGCCGTCACTTTATGTTCAAAAATCTGCCAAAAAGATCCCTGCATAGGGTATTCCATGTCAAAGGGTTCACATTGATCATTTGAGCTCTAGCTGATCCGCTTAACATACGCCTCGCAAATATCCAACGGCGTTGATCTGGTACATCATAAGTGTTCATTATATGCTCCAAATCAATTATCCAACGCCGAAGCGGGTAGGCATCATCTCCCGAAAAACAATTAATCAAGGCCTCTATGTCTTTCATCCCAATGACGTAATTTTTCACTGTACTGGTTCCTCCTTCCATTAGCTTAACTTCTGCTTCAAGTTCAGCAACACGCTTGCGAGCTAGGTACAAGTTTTTCAAGTTGTTTAAATGTTGATAAAGCAGGCTTTTTCTCGATTAGCATTGCATTCTGTCTTATTGTCTAATTTCTCGTAGTTATTTCATCATCTTTTTTAAGTATTTCATCATCCACGCTGCCGCTTGACACTACACTATGGTTGTCTCTTT
Organism: Drosophila bocqueti; assembly: GCA_018151655.1. Lineage (NCBI taxonomy): Eukaryota > Metazoa > Arthropoda > Insecta > Diptera > Drosophilidae > Drosophila > Drosophila bocqueti. Next base: position 42,749 of record JAECXF010000069.1, read on the forward strand.
CTTCCTTGTGCATGCTGCCACTGTCACCGGTTACATTTATTAACTTCTCGTAAATTTTAATTTCATCAGAATCCTCGTGCACATTCTCGTTGCCACCGAAATAAACTTCTTTTGCTTTTAAAATGTCAATTAACTCGGTTTTCGATTTTTTAAGAATAACACTATATTCCATTCATTAAAAACCTAATTGAGACCATCGGATTTAAAACTAAAAATTAAACATTCCGATAGCTAAAATTATACGAAATCCGGAGCAGCTAAAAACGAAATCAAACTATTTTGCCCAAATCGAAATCGAAAATAAAATTACAATTACCGGAGCATGCCTGAATGTTATATTAAAAAAAATATAATTTATACAACTTACACGATCTACTTCTCAAATTTCTGCGAATGGAAAAACATCGATGATAACTTAATTAAAATCGTTGCCAGCAAACTTGATCACTGATTACTTCTCCATCAGTGATGTGTGAACATGTCGATGTGTTGACATTTAACATTTATTTGTATAGGGAATATCCTAAATACAAATTTCTGGCCGTTCACATCTGAACTAGTTCGATTGACATATATTTATTACATATGTATAGAATTTCGGGAAATTAAATTTGCTTTTATTGAATTTATACAAATAAATTCAGCACAAAACCTCACAGTATATGTATATAAGTTTTAATTAATTACATTCTTGAATTCGTAATTGTCGAAACATTATTTTACATTACAATATTTTCAAAAATACTCAACTAATAGTTCCAACAAATTTATAATTATGTATATGTAAATAATCCAGTGCTGATGCATACATAGTAACATCTCTTAAATTATTTTTATACATACATATGTATGTTTGGATATACATGTTTATGTACATATGTATGGATAGAAATGTTATATTCATTTTGCTGTGGAGTTAATTCATAACCAATAATGCGAAAGTACTCAATAATAATATACCAATGTTTTTTTTTATATAGATAAAACATTTAAGCTGTTAATCACCGATTCATTGACATTGAAGTGACATGTTAAGGAGCTGCGGAAATTCGCGAGTACATATCAGAAAAATAGTTCATAATACAAGATTGGAAGGTGTTCTGAAAATTATTGCACATCTTATAACCATGCTGAGACAAGGAAAATTTAGTTACATTATTGCACCACTGTTTTCCATACACCTTAATTTAAATAATTCAGTGGGAATTATTAAGCTTCCGAAAATTTCAATAAGACAGAATACCGCTTAATTCGTCGAAAGTGTTTATTTTCAATAATCGAATGTCAAATGAATTCGTAATTTAAAAAGAAAACGTTCTACATGCTTGAACCTGGATATTTCTAAAATTATCACATTATTAAAAAAAAATGAAGTTATTAGAGAGCTCACGTTTTGAGGCAATCAACAATGCTCTTTCTATACAAACGGGCGGTATAACCATCTTTGGACGCATTGAAAGTTATTCATGGTACGTATAATTCATTACGTCAATAATGCAAACATTGATGAAGGGTTTTCTTGAAATCTCTTCCCTTCTGTATGTTTAAACATGTGGTCACTAAAATCTGTTTTTTTTTTAATGGGGCGTCTACTGTGAAGGCCGTATTTTTATGATCTTTTCTTTTAATTATTATTTTAAAAACTGTTCAAGTAAAATAACATTGGTTTTTAGTTTCTTATTTGAGTACATTTCGACTAAATTGTAGAAAATTTTGAAGCCAATCTATGATAACTATCGCAGTTACACCGCTCAAATGGAAGAACTAAAAAAAAAAGTAGCTTAACTGTTGCCACGATTCCAAGCGTTCTAATTATCAGAAATCAAAAACCCAAACAGCATTTGATTCCTAAAATTTTAAACTGTGAAATGAACCAAAATGAAAATTTGAATTCCAAAAGAAAGTACATACTTTTTCGAATATTTTTTACGTGTTAAGCTTAATAATTTTTGTTTGGTTTGTAGATGCTATAAAAAGTTGAGCATTATAAGTGAAATAGTTTTCAAGATATCGTGGCAACAGTTTTGAAAAACCCGTTTTAAAGTTAATGTACACCACTCGCGCCCTCCACATACGCTCCGGTTTTATAATTGTAACTTTAAAAAGCTTCGAATTTTCAAAAACTATACCAAGTCTTCTAAACTTGTTTTAGACCTGATTTATGAAAAAAAAAAAAAGATTTTTTGACGCGTCGAAGTAGACGACCCCCTTGTATCCCAAAAAATGTCGTAACTAGGTGATATGATGCCTGAAGAAAGTGTCATTGTAACTTTTAATTTACCGTGTTAAGGGTATACCTTTTTTTGTTTTATTTCAAAAAATCGAAATTTTTTTATTTTGCTGAATCCTAAAGTACAACTCCTAAAGAACATTTACCCAAATTTTCATAGAGATCCGAACAATAGTTCCATAGGAAAACAGCCTTTTGTGCCGCGGTTCGTCACACTCAACACACTCAGTTTTCTGCAATATGCTTGATAAGTCAGCATTGAATGCGTACATTGTGTATACGGAGCTGAATCCTCTGTGGAATATTCACAAGAAGAACTTCCGCAGGCGACTTTTCTTAGTGGAATTGGGCACTGCACTTGTCTCACCAACTATTGTCCGATGGGAGAGGACCCCCAGAGGGGCAGGAGCCATGGCAGTGGTGAATGAAATGAGGGGAATTTCTCAGGAGCCGTCAACATCCAGGTGACGCACCACATCCCGTCCAGGAAGCGGGCGCGGTGCCACTTGTGTCCACTAAAATCTAATGCGAATTTACACTCTGTGGAATGCGATAAATGTTCAAAAAAAGTCTGTCCAGACCACAGATTCACTCTTTGTCAAAATTGTGAAAATAATTGATTTTTTTTTAATGTAAAAATTACAAAAAAACGCGGTAAATATGAAGGAGGCATAATACGCGGCGCCCAGCTTTGAAATTTTTACCGTTAATAAAGTTGATTTTTCTAAGAATTATGGTGCACTTTTTATTTGGGGGAAAATTATACTTTTTTTTTAAATCGATTTTCAAAGTTTAATTTTTTTTCCATCCAAAATGTATGTATATTTAGTAAACAATGACCAGTGTGACCAGAGTTCATGCAGACCAAACTAAATTTTCAAAGTAAGTTTTTACGGCGTTTTAAACTTTCAAACGCTGTAAAGCAGTGGCTCACGCCACACTCAGCACACTCAGTTTTCTGCAATATGCTTGATAAGTCAGCATAGGAAATTTGTCATTCATATTCTGATCTGCTTCGAAACATATCCAATAGTGCCCTAGCAGTGGCGTGAGCCACTGCTTTACGGCGTTTGAATCTCTCATTGTTTACTAAATATACGTACATCAAAAAAGTAAAAAAGTAGAAGTCGCCTTCAAATAAAAAGTGCACCATAATTCTTAGAAAAATCAACTTTATTAACGGTAAAAATTTCAAGGCTGGGCGACGCGTATTATGTCTCCTTCAAATTTACCAAGGGTTTTGTAAAATTCGCATTCCTTCATGGGTAAACGAAGCCCGAAAGATTGCCACCTCCATACGTTTCGACCATTTTTCCTATCTTTAAACGCATTTTCCCGAAAGTAGTGTTTTTCAAAAGTTTTGGCACGATTTTGACGAAACCATAGAAGATATCCTAGATCTGTAAAGCGTTACTTATTCACAAAACATCTCGCTAGGGGTAGACACAAGCTTTTTTCCAAAAAAATGTTTATCAATTTTTTACAGTCATTTTTATACTGAAAAACATGGTCAAAAAATGAAATTTTTTTTCAAATCGCTGCCATTTTGTGAAATTTGCAAATATTAAAAAAAGCTCGTGTCTAGACCTAATCGACGTTCTTAAAATTAAGTTAAAAAAAACTTCTTGTTGTTTGCATGTTCTGAAGCTGAGATTTCTTGCCAGCCGTTTGACTCTTTCGCGCCGGCAGAGGTTAATTCGACGACGCGCCAATGGCAAATGTTATGATAAATTCATATGGTTTTTTTTTTTTTTTTCAAGTTCAAGCATTGGTTAATCAAATTAAAAAAATCATGTGTATCATATGTAGTTTTTTTGCTATCCATTTTTGAAAAATAGGCCCCTAATTTGAGCGCGAAGGTAGAAGACCCCCTTAAGTTTATTTATTAGATCGTCAATGGTAGTACAGTTTAACGTTGGAATAAAAGTAAAAAACATTGCGAATGAGTTTAAGGGGGTCTTCTACCTTCGCGCTCAAATTTGGGGCCTATTTTTCAAGGATGGATTGCAAAAAAAACTACACATGATATCCGAAATAAAATTTTTTTTATTTGATTAATTAATGCTTGAACTTGATAAAAAAAAACACCACATGAATTTATCATAAATTTTGCCATTGGCGCGTCGTTGAATAAACCACTGCCGGCGCGACAGAGTCAAACGGCTGGCAAGAAATCTCAGCTTCAGAACCTGCAAACAACAAGCAATATTTTTTAACCTAATTTTAAGAACGTCAATTAGGTCTAGACACAAGCTTTTTTTAATATTTGCAAATTTCACAAAATGGCAGCGATTTGAAAAAAAGTTTCATTTTTTTTACCATGTTTTTCAATCTAAAAATACTATAGGCAAGGCGGGGCCGGATTTGAGGCTCGATATCTCGAAAGCGAGCATGTTTTCGATCAAATCCTTCACAGGGCATGTTTTTAGTTGTCTACTTTAGAAATATGCAAAAAAAAAAAATCGATTTTTTCAAACCGCGAAGGTAGAAGACCCCCTTAATGTGTCGCGTCAAACTGTGTATTATAAAATTAAAAAGTTTAAAAAACATAATGACTTAAGGGGGGGGTCTGGGTTTGAAGGCAGAAAATAACAGGTTTTTTCAAATTTTTTTTTGGGCGTACGGGGAAAGTAAATTTTTTTCTGATTATTGTACGTTAAAGAGTATACATTGAACTATATTCTGTGAAATATTGGTTGAAAAATATTAAAAATTGACCGAATGGCAGCAATTCTTCGCAGGCGTCAAAAAAAGAAAAGGTTTTGCGGTGCACACCATACCTCAGCACTGGATCATCTGAATTGAACCAACCAAAGTTTTTCCATCAATTTAAATGTCCCTCTAGGTATTGACGTCGAGTTTTTAATTTTTAAAAATTTGTTGAATTTTTTACAAGACTTGAAAGTGAAAATACCACATTTTTGGCCAAAATTCATGACTATTGTTGTTAATAATAAAAAAACTAAAAACAAAAACAAAAAAAACTCGACGTCAATACCTCATGAATTATGTAAGGAAATACTGTAAAAAATTTGAGAACGATCGGTTGAATAGATTTTGAGATACGGTGTGCACCGACTCAAAAAACATCGAACTGAGAAAAACGCGTTTAAAGTTTTTCGTAGCGGTAAGACCCTGGTAAAACCCGTCTACTTACAAAGCTATATCTTTGTGAGTTTTGCTCCGATTGACTTCATATTTGCAGACAACATTCTTGAGATACTATACTTTCATGATATGAAATAAAAAAAAATCACTTTTTTTTAACCCTCAAAACCAGACCCCTCCCTTAAAAACCCTAAAAAGAACAGGTCCTAAGCGCAAAACAACGATCGCTGACGACAAAATCCTTATACGGGAATTAAAAAAAAATCCTCTTGCGAAGCCCCAAGCCGTTGCAACGCAGTGGAATCTGACCGCCAGCCTTCCGAAAAGTGGACGTAATCAGTTAGCGCACAGTCCGGCGACGTTTAAAGGAACAGGACATGAAGACATATATAGTATTGCTAAGGATGTGCCGTATATTTTAAAAGTTAACAAGCTTAAAAGGCTGAAATTTGCAAAGGAAGATCTAGAGAAGCCCAAGTTGTCTGGAGAAGTGTTTTATGGACGGATTAAATTTCTTTCGAGTATAACTCGTCAAAACAAAAAATTTTTGTAAGATTGTCAACTCAGCAAAGGCTAAAAAGAAGGCCCGTTTGTCAAAAAGTGAGCCATGGTGGAGGATCTGTCATGATGTGGGGATGTGTTGCCTACAATGGGTTGGGTGACTTGGTCCCTATCTCCGGCTCGATGAACCAAGGGCAATATTTGACGACCCAAAACGAAAATGCATTTCCTTCTGGAGATAGGCTAATCGGGAATCAATTATCCTGCAGCAAGATAATTCTCCATGCTACAAAGCCAGAATGATAACCAAGTTTCTAAAGGATGTTGGCGTTACCGTCTCAAACTGGTCACCCTTGTCCAGAATGTTTTTACCTTTATGAATTCGCTAACTTGCTTATCATTGAACATCATTGAAAAAGAATGATTCATTTCTTACTTTACCAAACTTGCAATATATAAAATTTTAATACCCTGCAAGAGTTTAACAATATAAAAAACACGATGCACATTTATCAATTTTACTATGGTAACTCTGCGCTGCAAAAATGAATTGTTCTCGCTTTGAATTCCATAGTATACCCCCTTAAAGGGTATTCTAATTTTAGTCGTAAGTTTGCAATGCAGTAATAGAGACATTTCCGACCCTATAAATATTCTTGATCAGCATCAACAGAGTCGATCTAGCCCATGCCCTTCTGTCCGTTTCTACCTCCATAAACGAATTGGACATTTTACTTACTTTTCACAAATGTTTTGAGTTTGCAAATTATGTTCACACAATTTGAGATATGGTCATTTTTTATTATTCTAAGATTTCTGTTTTAATATTATCAAAATCAGACTAATATACCATATAGCTGCCATAGGAACGGTCGGAAAATTAAAAAAAAAAATTATAACTTAGCTAGTTTTTAACATATTCATATAATTTGAGATATGGACATTTTGTATTATTCTACAATTTTAGTTTGAATTTTCTCAAAATCGGCTGACTAGATCATAGAGCTGCCATAAGAACGATCGGAAAATTACAACTTGGCCAGTTTTTTTTTACGCATACTTTTTAAAATTAAAAATAGGGCTATTTTGATAATTTTTTGTTATATTTTCTGAAGTTTAAGAGCTAGAAATTTAACAAGAAAGGAAGCTAACTTCGGCATTCCGAAGTTTAAATACCCTTGCAGTAAGTAGAAGAAGAAGAAGAAGAAAAATGTTCTGACTTTCCGCTTTCTCGGGTATTGACATAAGGTAAATGTTGCAAGCGAAAAATGCTGCGAGCAAAAATGTTGCGAACAAAAATATTGCGATCAAACTAAATGAATTTATATATATATTCCTATGGCAGCTATATGATATAGTGGTCCGATTTGAATAAAATTAAAAAAAAAAAAAAACTATGTTGTCTCTAAGTTGTCGGCCATTCCAAAACTTTTTGAGAAAATCATTACTCCACATTTGCAGCACCTGGATAGCATGGATTTTTAAAGCGTAGATCAACTACAACCAATTTTTTAGAGTTCACTTTCTTCTTAGTTAAGGGCATATGGATCTTGCATCTGGAGCCCTCAGTATGGGGTTCACAGTAAACGCATTGAGTCAGTTCAGAAGAACTTACCTTCTTTAGCTAACCGTAGAACCATGCTTGGCATTACGTTCATTTTTAACCTTATCCACGGTGACGTGGAAAGTGCTGACTTGTTGGGTCAGCTTAACTTTGACGTACCGAGTAGAAATACTAGATCCTATATTCCTTTAGTTTTGCGCCACTGTAGAACGTCTTTTGAATTGCATGAACTCTTTAGAGTCTTATGTGCAAATTATAACGATTTGTACATGATAACATCAAACGTAGAAAGCCTTCCCAAACTAAAAACCTTAATACTTACCCACTTAGTAAGCATGCAGGCAAACAATCTGGCAGCATGCCAGTAGCCACTTCCTCGTATTCCTTTTCTATACTTTCATTTGTCGCGCCTACTAACACCTAACACGAACAGGCACGTGCTTGGTGTCAGATGGGCCACTTGAATGTACTGATCGTAGTGCATCAACGTCCAAATAAAACAATGTAGCTCTAAAAAAAAAAAAAAAAAATAAAAATACCCAGTTGTAGTAAGCATGCTCCAGGAGTGCTGCGATCCGATCATCCGCTCCTCCGACTGACAAGCCCTTCAACGCGCACTGGATCTTTTCATATGATCAAATTTGGTGAATTCATAATGATCCAATTGTAAGCTGCAAGGGTATTCAAACTTCGGCGTGCATTTCTTGTTTATTTTATACAAATAAGTTAAGAAACAAGAAAGGAAGCCAAAATGTTCCGATCGTTCCTATACAGCTATATGATATAGCCCGATCCGGCCCGTTCCGACTTAGACTGCTCGTCATCAGATTACCGCCCCCTGCATCAGTACTGCGATATTTTTTTCACAAAAAAAAAAAAAAAACTGAGTTAACTCAATGACCCCTCTATTACAAAGTCCGTGTATCTCTAATTAGTTCGTTATATCTTAGAATATGGACCTCACTATGGTGTCCATAGTAAACATATCGAATCATTAAAAAAGTAATATTTACGCCAATAATCCCTCGCACAACTTAAGGCCAGGATACGAAACGAAACAGCTCCCTGTTTCAAATGTATTTTTAGTTTTCTTTGAGGATTCGCATTATATATTTTATTTCCTATGAATATAAAACTAATTAATTAATTTTAAGATACTAATTAATATTATGGAGGTAATGTTTATATTATTTTGTTAATATGTTCTCAAACAAAAAAAAATTATATTAAATTAAAAATATCCTATATATTTATTTTAAGGAAATATGATGTTATTCATGGGAAAGGGTGAGGTGGAAATATCGATGAGCGTATGCACTAAGAATAGACCTATAAAAATAATATCAAAAAGCATAATACAAAGAATTTTGAATATGTTCGAGAACCCTAACTTGATAATATTAACTACATTTAACTAAAATTTGTATATATTTCTAGTAAAATGGTTGCTGCAGAAAAAGTTTTGTATAAGCGATTTACGGCTGAAACTCATGGACATGACCTTCAGGCACTATCGCCTCCTCAAACGTTGACTGACTTTTCACCTAACTTCTGTCGAAACAACAGCCAATCGGGAGATGAGGGCATAACTCTGTGTGATACCATCTCTAGAAAAACATTGTTTTATCTAATTGCAACTTTAAACGCATCATTTGAACCAGATTACGACTTCACTGAAGCAAAGGTAAGAACAAATTTTTATTATCGTCCCCATTAAATTTACTAATTATTCATTAAGTTTGTTTCCTAAGTAGTTGTGAGTTACTCTGCAATAAAATCAAATCACAAATGCTTTTTTTATGTTCGACAAACGTTTTTATATATTTGATGATAATTTTATTTTAGTAAAAACGTTTTAGTATTTATAGTATAGTATAGTATAGTATTTATTATTGATTAGCATCCAAGGCAGCTGAGACGAAACCATTTGTGGTCTTTTTATTGCAGATATTAATTAAGTATATATGTACATAAGTCAGAATGGGCGTATAGGACAACTATAATAAGAACTATAGGAAATTAGCTTTGGATATTCATTATATTAAAGAAAATTATATAACTTTTTCTAGTTTTTATTCGAAAATGAAGTTTATAATATTCTTGAATTTTCTTTGAATAGAATATTTTAACGGATATGAACACAGTGTACATATGATATGAACACAATATATTTCAATCTCCTTCGAAATAAGACAATTTTATAGACAACAAACCGGCCGAGGGGAGCAGCCGTGTGACGTACGGCACGATCGCTTTCTGATAGACGCGTGAGAAGGAAAATATAGAAAAGTACGAGCAATACAGTTTTAAGGCGAGGGAGGCTCTCAGGTCCCTCTATAAAGTTAAAAAGTCGGTTGTAATCGGCACATAAGACCCTAAAAGGTTCATGTGCCTCAAACTTTCTCCTACAGTGATTTATTGCTAAGGGGATAAAGGTTCTAGATGTTAGTCGAGGAACGTGAAAGTTGAGCTGTCCTAGCAAGTAAGGGTTCTCTACGTCACCGTGAATTAGCTTGTGTAGAAAGACGACACCAAGCATCGTTCTAGGGTTAGCTAGGAAAGGTAGGTAAATTAATAGAAGTCAACTAGAGTAAGAGGGGTAAGCCAAGTAGGGCGAAAAACAGACAATTTATTTGAACAGATTTAATGCGGGTAATATGAATTCCAAATTGAGGACTCCAAACGCAAGAACAATATTCCAAAATAGGACGAAATACAGAAATATATGTTGCATACTGTTTTAATTTTAATAAGTTTTAATATTTAATATTTTAATATGTTTTAAATTTAATAAGTTAACACTACACCATGCCTGGAAGTTGTCAAGATCGGATTGTAAGTCTGACTGGCATGAGCTGTCCTTATACTGCACGCACAGTTTGACATCGTCTGCGTACATAAGTACCCTAGAGTTGGGTAGAACTAGAGGAAGGTCATTGATAAATAATGTAAATAGCAGCGGACCAAGATGGCTGCTTTGTGGTACGCCAGAAGTGACATTGAGGGAGTTGGAAAGAGCACTCTTAAACAGAACCTTTTGAGTCCAGTGACTCAAATAACTCTGAAGCCAATTAAGGAGATCGATAGGAAACCCTATTAAATCGAGCTTCCTTAGAAGAAGAAAATGATTAACCGAGTCAAAGGCTTTACTAAAGTCCGTATAAATCACATCGGACTGAAATTTACGTTGGAAACCCCTAATCACAAATGAGGTATGTTACAAAAGATTGGTAGTGGTCGATCTTCGTCTCATAAATCCATGCTGATATGGAGAGAATACAGATCTGCACAAGTGAGAAGGGGGTTACACAGAGCCTTGGCGCAATACCTGAGAACACAGCCCGGTATTCCATCGGGACCCGGTGCATATACTGGCTTTACACGTTAAAGATCCAGCCGAAGAGAGCTTTCGTCTAAGATAGGACTGAAAATTAGGTTCGACTTGGGCATATGGAAAGAATACGTCTGGTTTATCTGGTATATCTGGATTAAGGAAGAATAAGTGGTTTTGCCTGATTGCCTGATCCGAGTTTGCTGAAGAATTTTTAAACGATAGCGAGGAAGGGTATAGGTTTGGTTTACGCTTGGTGTTAACAAAATTATAAAACTGTTTCGGGTCCTGTGTGAACTGAACCCTACAACGATTTAAATAATTTTTATAAGACCGAGCGTTATGCACGGTAAATTTCGACCGAGCACTGAGATAGTTAGAAAGGACAGTTTTAGAACGAGCAAGTTTATATTTATTACTAGGTGTACCAGTATGAAATGAGCTTTTTTTTTGTAAGAAAACAATAATTTGTAATGGGAAAATAAAAACAATTTAATCAAAGTATTGGCCATTGCTTTCTACTCATTTTGACCACCTTTCTGGCAATTTGTGGATACCACGCCAGTGAAATTGTTCGTCCTTTGAAGAAAACCAATCAGACACCCAATTTTCGACCTCTTCGTAGGAATCAAAGTGCTGCTCAACCAATGCGTGTCCCATTATGAAAACAAATGGTAGTCGGAAGGAGCCAAGTCTGGTGAATACAGCGGGTGGGGTAGCAGCTCCCAGCCAAGTGCTTTGATAGTAGCCTGAATCGGTTTTGCTTTGGGTCCAGGATTATTGGCATTGAGCAAAATTACCTTGCCGTGTCTTCTGGCCCATTCTGGTCGTTTCTCGATCAATGCATGGTTCAAATTGATCATTTGTTGTCGATAGCGAACAGTATTAACACTGTTTCACCAGGTTTAAGGAGCTCGTTGTACATCGCACCTTTCTGGTCCCACCAAACACAGATCATTGTCTTCTTGCCGAATCGATCTGGTTTTGCGGTCGATTTTGATGGTTAACCCATGATTTTTTCCGTTTAGGATTCTTAAAATAAATCCATTTTTCATCGCCAGTAACAATTCGATGCAAAACAGATTTTCTTTCGTGTCTTTGAAGCAAAATTTCACAAGTGTTTTTTCGCTTTCCGCAAATCATTACTTTCTGGTACAAAGATCGACATGTTTAACACGATGAAAAAATATGATCTTGTCTGTTCAATGACTTGATCTATACTAAATATTTTTCGCACTTGTCATAGAAACCAAATAAAAAAAGGATAACGGCTCTATCACAATAACTGTTCCCTATCGAGACATTTGAAGCTTGTCGCTCATTTCATACTGGTACACCTAGTATAAAGCCTAGACTTAACATTTTTTAGACGTGTCAGCTCCTTATTAAACCAAGGTGGTTTACTAGAGACAGACGGATAGGTTAACGGAACACAGGATAAAAAGAACGAGTTCATGGCACTGTAAAAAAAGTGTCCACGGCGGCTGCCATGTCAGTACACATGTACAGATTAGACCAATCAAATTCAGATATAAGATTATTTAGCGCATGAAAGTTAGCTTTACGAAAACAGCGAACCTTATTGGCTAAACAATCAGATTCATTCTTTACAACCGTCCCCGTATCGATAGTCACTTCGAAAGTTGGATGGTAAGGATCTTCAGGTAGCGACAATGGAGGAACTCTAACTAAGTCAACACCTAGAGGATCAGAGACGAAACAGAGATCCAATAAGCGGTATAAGGATTTCAGGACATGGTTAACTTGAGACAAGGATATGTCAAGCAGGCCATCAACAAGGTCATGCTGTGCCATAGTCTGAAGGACATTTGACACACCATCAGATGACCAACGAGGTATATTGAAGTCCCCTAGGGCTACGAGTTGGTCTCGATCTGAAAGCCTGTTGGAAACGGCCTGAATTGCCGCAAGGTGTTTCCAATAAATGGGCTCCTCAGCCGATGGTGGAACATAGGAGCAAGTTATGTAAATATAATTACCTGGAAATGAAAGTTTAACACAAATAAATTCGATATCGGTGATATCGTCAAGGGCAACCAGTTCTGAGAGAGGAGTCAACGGCAATTAAAACTCCACCTCCACGCTGGACAAGTCGGTCTACCTTGTAAGTTGTATACTTACCCGGGAAAATCTCAGAGCTAAGGATCTCTGGCTTTAACCAGGTCTCGGTAAACACAATTACCTGGGCTGCGAAGGAAAAGCTGTCAGAATACAATTTCGAGAGCTTGCTGCGAAAGCCTTAAGTGTTCTGATAGGAAAATTGGATTTTAATAGTATAAATTTACATTTATTTTCATTTTTGAAGCTATATCTAGAACAACTGTTGTGCTTTTTTGTTGAAATTTGAAAGCCATATAAGCTTCGGCTTCCCGAAGATTTCTTCCTTTCTAGTTTCTTTAAAAGTGTATACATTTTATTTAAAGTCGCATGAATTTAGCAAAGAGCCATCACTACAGTGGGTTATGAACTCAATCCATTCAAATTTATCGGCATTAGCTGGAGATCAATATCAAGTTTTACGCCAGCCATTGTGGTCAGCTGTGGATGACGAAGTGAATTTAGCGGATTGCGACATATACAGTTATAATCCGGATCTAAGCTCTGACCCATTTGGGGAGCCAGGCTGTTTATGGTCTTTCAATTATTTCTTTTACAACAAGAAATTAAAACGGATTGTGTTTTTTACAAGCAGAGCGGTAAAGTATGTACATTTGTTGGTGTCTATAATTTTAAACTATTCTTAGTTTGCTCATTTCAGCTCTCTTTATGCTAGTGAAACGTTGGATTTCTCGATGGAAGACGAAGTATATTAGTGTATTAATTAGAGTTGGTTAATTTTTTTTAAGTACTCTTGCTAATAAATATTGTGCATTCTCTAAAAAACATATAAACATAAAATAAAATAAAGATTGACGGAAACAGATTTGGCCAAGCAGTCAATGCAATCTGCGTTTTAGCGCAGTAACTTTTTATCAAATGTAATGTAATTGTACTTCTACATTTTTAAGAAGAATTATTTTCAGAAGACTTTAGCCTTGATGATAGTGTTTTAGTATATAGGATACCTTTAAATACCTTTCCTAAGAACAAAATATTAAAATGTACCCCTTTCTTATACGCTAGAAGATTTGTGATTTTTTTAATTTTACTGACAATCTTATAAAAGACACAGATTTGTTATTCCTCCTTTTTTGTAGTTCAAAATTTCCATTGCGAAACAATAAAAAAAAAAATATGTAAGTAAAAAATAATACAAATAACTTAGTGGTTCATAACTCCATGATGGAATAACTACAAGGTGATCTCGTTAAAAAAAGCTCGAGCTTTTCTCTAGCTGATTCAGTTCTAATTCTGATGCCGACGTGACAGGTTGTGTGCGCACGAATTTTTATTTTATTTGTTAACCCTTGTGCGTGCGTAAAAAAATATCGTTTTGTCAAATTTGCGCGGTCGTAAAAACTGAAGAAGTAAAATTCATCCGTGTTCCCAAAGAAGATCGGAAAAGAAAATAGTGGGAACAATCCTTAGGATGCAGTTTGGCTCAGATTGCCAGATTTGCGACACACATTTCAAAGGATCGGATTTTTATGGAGAAACAAAGAGAAAAGAGGAACGAAAGAGAAGGCGTTACAGAATCATACAGAATCAAAAGCAGCGCATTGTGGCGAATTCAAAATTATTAAAAACAAGAAAGGAAGCTAACTTCGGCATGCCGAAGTTTAATTACCTTTGCATTAAGTAGAAGAAGAAGAAAAATGTTCTGACTCTGCTTCTCGGGTACTGACATAATGTAAATGTTGCGAGCAAAAAATGTTGCGGGCGAAAAATGTTGCGAACAAACTAAATGAATTGATATACGAGGTTTGACAATTAAGTAATGAGACTGATATTATAAAAACCGTATATTTCAATATTATTTTTCAACTCTGCCATCCCCTTCAAAGTAGTCCCCTTGGGCAGCTAGAGAGCGATTCCAGCGCATTTTCCATGCTTGAAAACTTTTCTGGAACTCTTCGGGATGTCCGCGAAAACCCTCCACACGGCCGCCTGGATGTCTTCAATCGAATCAAAATGCGTTCCTTTGACCACCAATTTTGTTTTAGGAAACAAAAAAAGTCACAGGGTGACATATCGGGCGAATAGGGCGGTTGTTGCAACAGTGTGATCTTTTTAGAGGCCAAATACTGGGACACGCTGAGGGCGGTGTGGCACGGCGCGTTGTCGTGATGAAATATCCAGTTACGAGCGATGCTGGACGCACCCTGTTGACTCGTTTCCGCAATCTTTCCAGTATTTGGCGATAGTAGATTTGATTTGAACTGTTAAAGATTGATCTTCACAGATTAGAGCGCTCACAACCTGCGAATTCGTGTCAGTCCGCACCTCGACTGGTCTCCCGCTCCGCTGCTCGTCTTCCACGCTTTCACACCCTTCCTTAAATTTTTTATGCCATCGAAACACTTGTGCACGACTAAGAGCACTACCACCATGAACTTTTAAATTTTTTCGTAAGTTTCCGAAGCTGTTTCACCCAATTTGGCACAAAATTGTATCGCGACGCGTTGCTCTTGATTTCGTTTTTACATTTTCGTGACGAGCTCCACGAAGGCACGTTCACTCATCACGACACAGCAGGTGAACTAAGAAAGCTAGAGCGATGGCAAATATATCAATGGAGAGAGGAAGGATTCCGAAAGAAGGGAGAGTGAATTTCAAGGTCGCAGGGTTACCACAATCGCAGCAATAAAATCAGTCTCATTACTTAATTGTCACACCTCTTATATATTCCTATGGCGGACAGACAGACAGACGGACATGGCTAGATCGACACGGCGGCTGTTGATGCTGATCAAGAATATATGTATATATTTATAGGGTCGGAAATATCTCCTTCACTGCGTTGCAAACTTCTGACTAAAATTATTATACCCTGCAAGGGTATAATAACACTTTGACAACGATTAAAACGAAAACTACAATTCAACTGTTTTTATTTTGCTTAATTTTTTTATTCATTACTTTTTCTTGGTTTCTGCGGTCTTCATTTAAACAAACCGACAGCAAAAGCTATTTTGAGAACTTTTAAAAGCTCTTTGCCCATTAGCTCGAGCTTTTTCTAACGAGATCACCTTGTGTAGTTATTCATTCCATCATGCATACTCGGTACGCTGATCGAAGACTTTAGTTTTAAGGCTAGCTATTTTCAAGATTAGTGTTTAAATTGACCGAATGGCAGCAATTCTTCGCAGGCGCCTCAGAAAAAATACATTTTGCGGTGCACATCATACCTCAGCACTGGATCATGTGAAATGAAATAACCAAAGTTTTTCCATCAATTTGAATGTCCCTCTAGGTATCAACGTCAAGTTTTCAATTTTTTTTTTTTAATTTTTGAATTTTTTACAAGACTTGAAAGTAAAAATACCGATTTTTGGCCAAAATTCATGATTATTATTGTTAATAATAAAACAATTAAAATCAAAAACGAAAAAATCTCGACAATGTTATCTCATAAATTATGTAAGGAAATACTGTAAAAAATTTGAGAACCGACTCAAAAAACATCGATTTGAGAAAAACGCGTTTAAAGTTTTTCGTAGCGAAGTGACCCTGATAAAACCCGCCTACTTCCATATCTATATCTTTGTGAGTTCTGCTCCGATTGACTTTCTATTTACAGACAACATTCTTGAGTTACTATACTTTCATAATATGCAATAAAAAAAATTTTGAACCCTCAAAACCCTACCCCCCTTAAATCGAAACTAGTTAAATTATTCGTATTTTTTTTTTTGCCAATGATTTCATATCAGACCATTTCATATTCGTCCATTTTATCTCACCTAAATAAAGCTAACGTTTTATAATGTCTCTTTATATTAAAATATTTTTAATGTTAAAAAAATTAACAAAATATTTTGTCACTTTATAACTACCCCGCAGTACCATATATCAGTAATATATCAACACATTTGTCGGTGTTGTTGATGAAAAGTTTATGACGGCCCATACATGCCCTAAGCTGTAATCAGTGATAAATTCATCAACAATTAATCATCTTTTCATCAACATTTTAGACCAAAAATTATTCAAAATTTATGTTAAGGGGGTCTTCTACTTACGATTTTTTTATTTTCGATTAAAAAAAAAAAATTTTTTTTTAAATACTAGAGGATCTGAGGAATACGCCATATAAAGGGTTTTGTAAAATTCGCATTCCTTCATGGGTAAACGAAGCCCGAAAGATTGCCACCTCCATACGTTTGACCATTTTTCCTATCTTTAAACGCGTTTTCCCGAAAGTAGTGTTTTCAAAAGTTTTGGCACGATTTTGACGAAACCATAGAAGATATCCTAGATCTGTAAAGCGTTACTTATTCACAAAACATCTCGCTAGGTCTAGACACAAGCTTTTTTCCAAAAAATTTTTTTTCAATTTTTTACAGTCATTTTCATATTGAAAAACATGGTCAAAAAATGTACCTTTTTTTCAAATTGCTGCCATTTTGTGAAATTTGCAAATATTAAAAAAAGCTTGTGTCTAGACCTAATCGACGTTCTTAAAATTAAGTTAAAAAAAATTTCTTGTTGTTTGCAGCTTCTGAAGCTGAGATTTCTTGCCAGCCGTTTGACTCTGTCGCGCCGGCAGTGGTTTATTCAACGACGCGCCAATCGCAAATTTTATGATAAATTCATGTGGTTTTTTTTTTGCAAGTTCAAGCATTAATTAATCAAATAAAAAAATTTTGTTCAGTTATCATGTGTAGTTTTTTTGCAATCCATCCTGTAGCGCTTGTGGCAAGACGAATGGGGCGGCAGGCCAGAAATGCGGTGGCGCCATCTACATGTCGTTCACGCGTCGAAACAAGGGGCCGACGAGGAAAGTCGGGGGAGAGCGGTAACATAGGAAGAGGCAACATAGGCAGCTGTCAGGTCTCGGCAAATACCGTAGGTTTGGCTGGAGAGAGCAGAGATAGCTTCCCAGCTAGATCAACTCGACGCCAGCTTTCTTTTCCAATTTGGCTGTCCTCAAGGTTAGTTCATCACCCAAAAGTTAAACGGAACCAAGAGCAGGAGGCAGATTAGGAAGAGCTGGCGAAAGAATCTTGTGAAGAAGTACATCTACAGGCAGCGCTGAATCCAGTTTCAGGGTAAGCAAGGCCGTGGAAAAAGCGTGAAGTTTGCGATTGTGCAAGGTGCATTTTTTTATCTAGGTTTGGCGCTAAATATATAGCGCAATTGCGACCCAAACGGACGGCTTATCATCGAGCCAGGTGGCAGACATTTTCCTCGGAAAACGACGGATCGCTCAGCCCAGGGAGAAACGAAACGGCGGCTCAAAACTCCCGCAGCAAGCAGCCGCATTTAACTAGTTAATAATTAACAACCTTTAAGGCAGGCCTCTGAAACTAAGAAAAGGGTCCCAATCGGGCCTAGATACGTTCCCAATTAGAAATCGCGGCAGCGCATAATTCTTTTCCATTTCGGCGGACGTTTATTTTTATTAATTACTCTCCGAACGCCATCGATGACGTAGAAATCTCCACGTTCCATATGGTTGCCATGTTCCCTTTGCGCACTTAAAGAAGGGAACGAGAAGAGGAGGAACGAAAAGGAGAGGGGAGAATAACCAAGTCCAGCGGTTGCAATTGCGGGTTCTTGTTCGGCGGACGAGCAAAAGTTTTGTCGCGCGTTGTGGTCGTAATTTGGCGAATCCGACCAGAAGAAAATCCGGTGATCAACGGCGCGGGAAAAACCCATAGCGAGCGAGATGCGGGAGGCTGGAAAATAGTAGGCCGAGTAGTAGCAGTAAGCGTAATAGGTGGTAGTTTAGCACAGCAGATAATCAGTAATCGAGTACCTTTTAAGCGCGGATTATCTTCGATAAGTACTGCAGATGGGAAAAAGCAGGAAGTGTTAGGACGAATAAATACTCCGGTCCGATATAAAACTCAGGAAAGAAATCTTGAGCTTCACCTAGCACCATCTCTTAGCCAAGATTTAATTTTAGATATTGACTTTTGGTCTAAATTCGATTTATTGCCGCCGGAGATGCAAGTTTCTGAAATAGAATCTACAACACATGATCTTACTGTTCTGCAGTGTGAGAGTTTACAAAAAGTCATAGGCAAGTTTCCATCTTTTGCTGAAGTCGGTTTAGGTAGAACTTCTATTCTCTCACATTCAATTGATGTGGGGGATGCCAAGCCGGTAAAGCAACGGCATTTTCCGGTCTCACCGGCTGTAGAAAAACTCCTGTACGCAGAGGTGGATCGCATGCTAAAGCTCGGTGTCATTGAGGAGTCAGACAGTGCTTGGTCCTCCCCAGTAGTCTTAGTGCAAAAGCCCGGAAAGGTTCGGCTTTGCCTGGACAGTAGAAAGGTCAATGCGTTGACCAAAAAGGACGCTTATCCGCTCCCGCAGATAGATGGAATTTTGGGTCGACTTCCAAAGGCTATGTACATATCCAGCCTAGATCTGAAAGATGCCTATTGGCAAGTACCGCTCGACCCAGATTCTCGCGAAATGACGGCATTTACAATACCTGGAAAGCCACTTTATCAATACAAAGTTATGCCCTTCGGACTGACCAATGCTTCGCAAACAATGACGCGACTTATGGACAAAGTCATTCCAGCGGAATTGCGAAATGAGGTTTTTGTCTATTTGGACGATTTATTGATCGTGTCGGACAGCTTTGAATCGCATTTGAAGGTATTAAAGGTTGTTGCAGGGCATGTAAAGGCGGCTGGACTCACGTTGAACGTAGAGAAGAGTAAATTTTGCATGCGTTCCGTGAAGTATCTGGGACATATTGTCGGAGAGGGGGTTATAAAAACCGATCCGGAGAAGGTATCAGCCATGACCGATTTTCCTCTCCTCCAGTAGCTTCGCCTCTGACCGATTTGTTGAAGCCAAGGCAGAAATTCGTAATGACCGCGGAAGGAAGGCAGGCATTCGAGCAGTTAAAAACCATGTTCTGTTCAGCTCCGGTTCTGCGCAGTCCGGATTTCGAAAAACCTTTCTTTGTGCAGTGTGACGCAAGTAAGACTGGTGTCGGCGGAGTCTTGGTGCAGAAAACTTCCGATGGCGACGAATATCCGATAGCGTTCGTATCCAAGAAGCTAAATAAAGCTCAACGCAATTACTCTGTGACAGAGCAGGAGTGCTTGGCGGCGATAGTCTGTATCAACAGGTTCAGGGCTTATGTGGAAGGCCACGAATTCTCAGTAATTACAGACCATGCCTCCCTGAAATGGTTGATGTCGCAGCCGGACTTACACTCGCGGTTGGCTCGTTGGGCTCTGAAGTTGCAGCGGTTTAACTTTACAATCGAGCATCGCAGTGGCAAACTAAATGTCGTGCCAGATGCACTTTCCAGAGTAAATGAGGAGGTCGAGGCATTGGAAAGTAATAGTGGTTCTTTGGTCGATTTGGACTCAGCGGTGTTTAAGTCAGCAGAATATGTGAATTTTGTAGATCGGCTCAAAGCGAATTTGGATAAATTACCCGATATAAAAGTAGTCGATGGCTTGGCGTACAAGAGAACAGAGCATGCTACGGGGGATTCCCTGAACGATCAGTTCATCTGGAAGTTGTGGATTCCAAAGGATTTGATCCAGGATGTTTTAAAGAATGCCCACGATCATCCTATGGCTTCGCACGGGGGAATTCACAAAACGTTAGAGCGAGTTCGGAGGCATTGTTATTGGCCTGGGTTAATAAAAGACGTAAAATCATATGTTCTAGCTTGTGATACTTGCAAGATGACAAAAGCTCCTAACACAGTTCAGAGACCGCCAATAGGGGTTTCTCCGGAGTCGGAAAGATTCTTCCAAAGATTATATATAGATTTCTTGGGCCCGTATCCCCGCTCTAGAAGCGGAAATATTGGAATTTTCATCGTTTTAGACCATTACTCAAAGTTCGTTTTCCTCAAGGCAGTCAAAAAGCTATCAGCCGAGGTGGTTATAAAATACTTGCAACAGGAACTATTTCACACGTATGGGGTGCCGGAGACGATTATTTCAGACAACGGTTCACAGTTTAAGTCAGATCTATTCCAGAAGTTTATGCGTGAGTACAGAGTCAGTCATATTTGCACAGCAGTGTATTCCCCGCAATCAAATGCATCCGAAAGGGTAAACAGATCGGTGATAGCGGCCATAAGATCCTATGTTCGGCCTGATCAAAAAAACTGGGACGAAGAGCTAAGTAGTATTTGTTGTGCTTTACGATCGGCGATTCATTCCAGCTTGGGTACTACGCCCTATTACATGGTGTTCGGCCAGCATTTTGTCGGATCTGGGTCCACCTATAAGTTGTTGAAAGCCTTGGGGTTGCTGCAAGATCATTCGGCAGTGTTCTCTAGGGAAGATTCCTTAGAGTTAGTGCGCAGCAAGGCTGTCGAAGTGATGAAGAAGCAGAACGAAAAGAACGAGCGAAATTACAATCTTCGGTCCAGAGAAGTTTCCTACAAAGTTGGCCAGGAAGTGTTCTACAAGAACCACAAGCAGAGTAATTTCCAGGCAGGGTATAATGCCAAGTTAGGCCCCAGCTACCTCAAAGCCAGGGTGCGGAAAAAGCTAGATAATGCCTATTACGATATAGAGGATCTGCAGGGACATTTGGTTGGGCGATACCATGCCAAGGATCTGAGGCAATAATTAATTGCCCCAAGCTTGGTGTGATCAGCCTTGGGAGTGTCACCCCCAAGTCCGATCTTGTGGAGGGGGCATTTTGTAGCGCTTGTGGCAAGACGAATGGGGCGGCAGGCCAGAAATGCGGTGGCGCCATCTACATGTCGTTCCCGCGTCGAAACAAGGGGCCGACGAGGAAAGTCGGGGGAGAGCGGTAACATAGGAAGAGGCAACATAGGCAGCTGTCAGGTCTCGCCAAATACCGTAGGTTTGGCTGGAGAGAGCAGAGATAGCTTCCCAGCTAGATCAACTCGACGCCAGCTTTCTTTTCCAATTTGGCTGTCCTCAAGGTTAGTTCATCACCCAAAAGTTAAACGGAACCAAGAGCAGGAGGCAGATTAGGAAGAACTGGCGAAAGAATCTTGTGAAGAAGTACATCTACAGGCAGCGCTGAATCCAGTTTCAGGGTAAGCAAGGCCGTGGAAAAAGCGTGAAGTTTGCGATTGTGCAAGGTGCATTTTTTTTATCTAGGTTTGGCGCTAAATATATAGCGCAATTGCGACCCAAACGGACGGCTTATCATCGAGCCAGGTGGCAGACATTTTCCTTGGAAAACGACGGATCGCTCAGCCCAGGGAGAAACGAAACGGCGGCTCAAAACTCCCGCAGCGAGGAGCCGCATTTAACTAGTTAATAATTAACAACCTTTAAGGCAGGCCTCTGAAACTAAGAAAAGGGTCCCAATCGGGCCTAGATACGTTCCCAATTAGAAATCGCGACAGCGCATAATTCTTTTCCATTTCGGCGGACGTTTATTTTTATTAATTACTCTCCGAGAGCCATCGATGACGTAGAAATCTCCACGTTCCATATGGTTGCCATGTTCCCTTTGCGCACTTAAAGAAGGGAACGAGAAGAGGAGGAACGAAAAGGAGAGGGGAGAATAACCAAGTCCAGCGGTTGCAATTGCGGGTTCTTGATCGGCGGACGAGCAAAAGTTTTGTCGCGCGTTGTGGTCGTAATTTGGCGAATCCGACCAGAAGAAAATCCGGTGATCAACGGCGCGGGAAAAACCCATAGCGAGCGAGATGCGGGAGGCTGGAAAATAGTAGGCCGATTTTTTTTTATAGTGAAATAAGTTATCATATAAGTGAAAAGTGGCAGTGCGAAGGAGAGAGGGAAAGATAAGGAAAAGAGTCCATCATTTTTTTTAATATCCCTTATGTGCTCCGTCTTCTTCTTCCTTTTTGTTTCTTTTTGTTCAGTTTTAGCAAGCCTATGATTAAGCAATAAGGCACAGTGGGTCAAAGACCAATACAGAGAGTGAAAACATATTTAAGTTTCCCACAGGTGCGGCAGACTCCAACGGAAGCGCTTTCGTCGGTGGAACTCCGGATCGGTGGTGAGTGATTAAATCACGTAGTTGCAATGACAATGATCGATGAGGTATAATTTGGTGAAAAAAGAAAGAAATTAAATACGTGTGCATTTTCAATTCCTTGTCCCACTGTCCGCCGCGAGCGAAATTAGGTCGAAGTTTTAGAGCCTCTGAAGAAAAGGAAGAGGAGGAATGCGAATTCAAGGCCAAGGCCAAGAGCGGAATATCGGAATTAGGATCTGATTTTTATTTCTGTTTGTCCGTCTCTCTTTAACTCTCCCACCAGAGCAGTAATCGCTCTCTTTGTTTGGTTTGTGAAGTTTTAATACTCTTAAGTTCAATTTAGGTGCCTATGGCACACTCGCAATTAGTGGAGATCTAAATATCGAGATTTTCTCTTTTATTCTACTCGCATACAATTCTAATAGTTATTTAAGGCCCCACATTTTTTTCTCGCATGCGATTTTTACTCATTGTGTTTACTTTTTTTTGTTGCTAGCGCATACACTCGCTGCTAGCCTCCATGCTGAATTATCAATTTGTTAGCTGTAAGAAAATTCTCTTAGTGTTTTAAGAATAAAATTTATAATGTGCTAAAAATCTTTTCGTTTGCCTATGGCTAGGATAACTCCCTTGTGAATATGTGTTAGTGATCTAAAAAAAAGGGCCGTCCAAGTAGGTTGTGCAATGCAGATTTTTGGAGAAAGGCGGCCAAGGCAGGGCGGGCGTTAGCGACCTCAACACCATCAGAGGATCGCAAGGAAGATGAGGAAAGGTAGTTGTTGTCCGATTTTCTGCGTTATAGTTAACTCTTTCAGCCCTTAACCAATTCTTGTCGCTGCACGCGAAATTATTTGAATATTTAGAGGAAGATCAGGCTGAGGTATAGGGACAAGACCACCACCCCAAATAGCCGACAAGGAGCAGCTGGACCATTGCGCGTGCGTCCCAATTACCTCCCACCACCACCCAAGTCGAGTAGCAATCCGTTACAATCCTTGAAAAATAGGCCCCAAATTTGAGCGCGATTAATTTCTGGATTAATTTCTGAATGTCAATATTTCGGGAATAGAGATTATAAATGAATATCTATGATCGGAAGTTTCTTTATTGTTTCTTATAATCTTCGCTATTAAGATCAATACAGTTTTGTATACGCTTAAACCAAAATTTGAAACGCTTTTGCCACTCCGAATAAGGTAGCTCCACAACATGCGTTTAGAACGCATTAACCGCTTCTTCGGGCCTCGAAAAACGTACCCCACAGTTTGTTTTTGATTTCGCGGGAACTAGAAGAAGTCGTTGGGTGCTAAATAGGTCTGTATGGAGGATGACCCATTAATTCGATGTTTTTAAGACTCAAAAACTCCTTTGTGTAAGCCGATAGGTAAAAGGTCGCATTATCATGGTTTAGAATGATTCGTGTAAGACGGCTTGTTTTCCTCAATTCACCGAACACTTCTGGCAAACAAATGGAGCTAGAACAAACATCGATGTTTATTCGATACAATCGATGTTTCCAAAAACCCGTCATCATCGATGTTCAATTGTCAAACATCAAATATTCTCACTTCTCTAGAGCACAGCGAGCAAAAAGCTTACTAAGTTCGCTCTTAAATTTTATTTATTTTTTTAATAACAATTGACCGCTAAAAAATATATTTTAGATGAGCCCAAAGAGCATGAGTGCTTTCAAATGCACTGCAAGGACCTCGTCACACATCGGTCGAGAATCAAGGGAAAAAAAAACGCTATTTTAAAGAAAAGTTTGGTTGGGTTAGGGGGGCTCCCTTTTATTTTAATTTTCGCCCCCTTTTTCTAATCCCCCCCCCCTTTCCATTTCCCCCCCCCCCCCCCCCCCCTCCCCCCCCACCACTCCCCCCCCCCCCCCACCCCCCCCCAACCCCCCTCCCCCCCCCCCCCCCCCCCCCCGCGCCCCCCCCCCCCCTGCCAACCCCCCCCCCCCCTCCCTAAAAAAAAAACCCCCCCCCCGCCCCCCCCACCACCCCCCCCCCCCGGCCCCCCCACCCCCCCCCCCCCAACCCCCCCCCCCCCCCCCCCCCCCCCCCCCCCCCCCCCCCCCCCCGGCCCCCCCCCCCCCCCCCTCCCAACCAGATGCACTGCAAAGCAGAAATTTTGTTTGCCCACCCCATCGTTCGAGGCCAGAAGAGACATACAAAAAGGGTAAAAAAAAAATAAGAAATAAAAGGACCCCCCTGAAAACAAAAGTTAAAAGGTAAGGTTAGGTTTGGGGTGTGGGGGGGCCCCCCGGGCGGCCCCACGGGAACCCCCGGACGGACCTTATATTTAAAATATATTTTATGAAACAAAATATATTTTTTTAAAATTTTTAAAAAATTATTAATCAAAGAAGGTTTTTTGGTGGCCAGGAGTTTTCCCGGGGCTTCCTCCAGGGAAATTCTACCAGCGCGCCAAGGAACGTCCTAAATTTTTTTATTTTCAAAATTAAATAAAAAAAAAATTTTTAAATTTTTGGCCCTTTACTTTAATTCCCCCCTGAACCTTATCTTCCCCAACTTGGTATTTTTTTTTGAAAAACCCCCCTAAAATGCCGCAAAAACTTTGAAAAATCCTAAAAAACCTCCTAAAAAATTTTTATATTTCTTCTTGAAAAAGATAATAAATTTTGCTTTTTTTTTTTATTTTTTTTTTAAATTTTTTTGTTTTTTTGGTGGTTCTTGTGTTACTGCTCCCTTTTCTTTTTTTTTATTGTGTTCGCAACCTCTTTTATTTTTTTTTGGGGCGGTCCTAAGGGTTCCTTACATTTCTTTTGGTTTTCTCGGCACCAACCCCCCCCTCTTTTGCGCCCCTCCCAGGAGATTTCTACCCACCAACCCGGGGGGAGGGTAACTAGAACCTCCCCCCCGCCAGGAAATTTTTTGAACTCTACCGCCTACCTCTTTATTGACCTCTTCACCGCCGGACACTAAACCAAAAAACCCACCACCCCCTTTCAACAAATTTAAACCACCAAAGCACACCCCCTCTCCCCTTGGCAAACTCTCCCACCACCCCCAACCAACACCCTCTTGCAAAAATATCCCCCAAACACATTCCACCTTTTTTGTATTTTTTGCCCCAACCAAACCCTCCTGGCTTTTTTAACCCTTCGCCCCTATACCCCCCTTTTCCATTGGAAACAGGTGTTTTTTTTTTGTTGGAGTGTTTCTTGAAAAGGGGTTATTTTTTTCCGGCCCTCCTTTTTTTAAAATTTTATTTTAACTACTTCCCACAAAACTACCAATAAAAAATAACCCCAATCCCTCTTTCTCACATTCAAAAAAAAACCAGGCCAAATCCCGGCTAACCTCCAAAAACTTACCCGGCTATGTCTTGGGGTTCACCCTCACAAAAATTTTGAGCGCGGGTGTGGAGGCCGACCAATACCCCTTTTCGTAGGATAGGCCTCGCCGCGCTTTACCCCACCACCAAAACCTCCAAAAAGGCCCTCCCCAGAGCTCCCTCTATAAACTTAAACTACATAAAACCCCCTTTGACCAACCACCCACAACAAAACCCAAACCCCAAAATCCGAAAAGAAGCCCCAACTAAAACCAAACAACCTCAAATGGAGAAAGCCCAAAAGGCGCCCTGTTTTATTCCTAATTACTTTATTTGTCTTCTAGGCCTACCTTTGGCTTGTTTACTATTCTGGGGTATTAGACCTGTATTTTATTTTTTATTTTTGTTTTATTTTTTGCTTTTTTGGCTTTTTTTTTAGTTTAACCTTGCCAAAACAAAAACTTTCGGCTTTTGGGGGAAGAAAATAAGTCCTCCCTTTTTCGCCAACTCCCATATTTTCCTCCCCCTTTTATCCAAAATACATTTTTCCCCCTATTTGCTCAATCCCCGAATAAATATTCTTTAATCATAACCCCAAGGATTTATTTTAGGAACCTCCTTTTCTTAATTCCTTTCTTTCGCGCCTTCCCCCTTAATCCAATGCCCAAACCCCCAAAAACCACCCCCCACGGCGGGCCCCCAATTCCCCCCCCCCCCCGGGGGGCCCCCCCCCTGGCGGCCTCTCCCCGCCCCCACTTTACCCGCTTTCTGTCCCCTAAAAAAATTTTTTCCCCCTTTCGCCCCCCCGGGGGGGGCTTTTATATCTTCTCTTGTAAGGGTTTTTATTGCTCCTGGTAAATCCATTTTTATAACTCTCTAAACCAAATTCAAAAATCTCTTAAACTCACAAAATGTTCTAAAAAAAACTCTAAAACGTTTTCTACTTTTTTTACTTTTTTTCCTTCTTATAATTTTGATATCATTAAACAAACATTCCTTTTGATTTAAATTTTTCGGACCTTTTTTTTACTTTTTTATTTTAATAAATTAAAACTTATCGACCTTTAATAAGGGTATAAAATATCTATAAAAAACCCCTATTTGCAGGCAATAACCCTAGGGCCACCCAATTAATAACCACATTTTATTGGGTGGAAAAAAATGAAAAAAAACCCGAGAAAATGGGGTAAAAATACTTTGGTAAATTTAATTTTTTTTTTTTAAAATAAATAAAATATTTTTGTTTTTTTTCCCGCCCCTATACCTATACCCCAAAAAAATAATCTAAACGAAAATTTTATTTTTTTAAAAAAATTAGACCCATTGAAATCCTTAAGCCCAAACCCAGCCCCCTTTTCGACCCCGCCTTCCCAAGTTCCAGGCCATACTGCGGATTGGGCTTTCTTGAAACCCCTCCACCCCTCCCCCCTCCCCCCCGACCTCCCTTTCTGCCCTTGGTTTCTCCCAAACCTACTTTCTGCCTTTAGCCTTTTTTTGGGCTTTCCCGTTATGGGGGCTTAAATTTCTCCTAAAAAAAATTTTCTTCCCTCTTTTTTCCTTTTTTTAATTCCTATCTATTTATTTTTTTTATTCATTTATTAAATTTTTTTTTCCTCTTTTTTCCTTTTCTACTATTTCTATTTCTTAAATTTAAAAAAGCCTTTCTTTGCCCTTATAATTATTGGGTAAAAAGTCTTTTTTATCTCTATATAGTTAAATTATTTTTTTTTCGCACGGGGGAATTCCCTATTTGGATTCTTTGTATTTTTTAAATTTTTTCTCTTAATTTTTTTTTTTCCCCCCAGGAGGGGTTTGTGGGGAAATGTTTTTCCTAAATTTTTTTTATTTATTTTTCTTCAAGCCTAAAAAAATTTTTTTCGGGGGGTTCTTAAAAAAAATTTTTTATTTTTTATAATTTAAAATATTATATTGAATGTTTTTCTATAAATAAACACCCTTATAAAAATATTTTTTTTTTTTTTTTTATTTTTTATTTTTTTTTTTTTTTTAATTTTGTTACTACTTTACTATTTTCTTTTTTCAAATTTTCCTTTTCCAATTTTTTTTGTTATTTTTAAATCTATAAAATACTTCCTCTTTTTTTTTTTTTGTTTCTTTTTACCCATTTATTTTTTTTGGTTGGTGTCTCTTTTCTTTTTTCTTTTGCCTTTCGCTTGGGTTGGGTTGCTTTTGTTTTTTTTCCCCTCCGGTGTTGTTTGTTTTTGCTGGGCTTTTTTAGGAAAATCCCCAAGGGGGCGCTTTTTGTTTTTTTTTTTTTTTCTTTTTAGTTTGTTCTTCCTTGCTTTAACCTTATTTTTACTTTTGTTTTTGTCCCTTTCGTACCACCACCGTGTTTCTGTTCCCCCTTACTTTTTGTTTAAAAAATTTTTTTTGAGAACAACCCTTCTTTTCCTTCTTGCATTTCCCCCCGGCAACCCCCTCTTTTTTAATTTTTTTTCTACCGTCCTTTTTTTCAATCAATTCATCCACTCCCCCCAGGACAAATTTCTTTTTAGTTTTTTTTTTTTTAAGTTTTTTTTTTTTTTTGCTTTCTGGGTTTTTTTCTTGGGGTTGTTTTTATCCTTTATCTTTTCTTTCTTTTCCTCCTCCCTCACCTCGGGGGTCGTTCCTTGGGCCGCGGGAACAACTATATCCACCCCTATGTCCCCCTCCCCCCCCCCTCCCCCCGGGGTTTTGCCCTTTTTTTTCTCCTGGCGGGTTTTTTTAGCCCCAGGTAGCCCCTACCCCCCCCCTTTCTTCTTCTCCCCGGTTATATTTTTTTTAGCCTCTTCCTTTCCTGTTTTTTTGCCCCTTTTTTTTTCTTTTTTGGCTTTTCCGGTGGGTCTCCGTTTTTTTTTTTTTTTTACTTTTGTTTTTTGGTGTTTTTTTTTTTTTTTTGGCTTTGGAGCCTTTTGGGCCTCTTGTCACCTTGGGGACCATTGGGTTTATTTTTTTTTTGGTCGGTTTTTTTTTTCTTTTCTTCCCCCTCCTTTTTCTCCCCTTTCCCCCCCCTCTCACTTTCTCCCTTTCCCTTACCCTTTCCCCCTCCTAAACCCCCCTCTCCCCCCCCTTCCAATTTTCTTCCCTTTTTCCTTTTTCCCTTCTTCTTTCCTTACCAACCCCCCTCTCGACTTAGTGGCCCTTTCCTCCCCACCCCCCCCTCCCCTTGGTCACCCCCCTAAATCTTCCCCTCTTTCTTTTTTCTTTTTTTTTCTTTTTTCGGCTCTCTTTTTTTTCCTTTCCTCATCTTACTTTTTTTTTTTTTTTTTTTTTTTTTTTTTTTTTTTTCTTTTTTCCTCTTTTTTGTTTTTTTTTTTTTTTTCCTTGTGGCCCTCTTTTGGTTTTTCTTTTTGTTTTTTTTGTGGGCCTCTTTTAGGGTGTTTTTGGCCTGGGTTGGTTTTTCTTTTTTATTTTTTTTTCGGTCATCCTCCCCCTTTGGGGCTTTTGGGTTTATGGTGTTTTTTATTTTTTTCTCTTTTTTCCCCCCCTTTGCACCTTTTTGTCTTCTCCCCTTCCTTTTGGTTTATTTTTTCTTGGAGCCTAACTTTGTTCCTACTCCTTGGGTATTTTATGTTTCCCCTCTTTCCCCCTTCCCTTTCCACCCTTTCCTTTTTGGGAGCTGGTGCCTGGTACTGGCGAGCGGAGTAGGATCTCCTCCTCCTCGAGTGTGAGCTGCGCGCTCTCCAGGCCCGTGTCTGTATCGACGGCGGCACCTGAGCGGCATAGTTTGCACTGCGTTTGTTTCTTGGCAGTAGCAGTACAACTGGCACGACCTGCTCCCGTCATGCTAGAGGTGTGACCGCTGGCGACACGCAGAGAGGATTGCTCCCCTCCGTGCCCGCCGGTGGTAGCAGTCACGCCTTCCACCGACGTTTGGGCTGATATCCCAGCCCGAGTTGAAATGTTTCGTTCGTCCATATTCCAGAAGAAACTGGTTAGTTTTCCGGGGAACCACCCACTTGCGTTTTATGCCTACCGCCAGGCTGCGTTTTATGCCTAACCGCCAGGCACCTCCACCCATGGCAGATGATTAATTTCCTCCGGCTTTTTCAGCAGAAGGAATTGAACCGTTGCCTTAGCTAGACACAGTTGTAAACAAACCCATTTTTTCTTAATAAGAACCATTCCTTAAATGATCTCAAATAAAAATTGGGACTTAAAAAAAAGGATTGTTTTGTTTTTTTTTAACATCGATTATTAATCGATGGTTTTTGTGAAAGTACTCACAAACATCGATGTTTTTCCAGCTCTAGTGTATACCATTCTGAATTGACAGTCCTACGTTGCTCTAGTGGTACCATTTGCCTTGAAGTGCTTCGTCGCCTGTCACGATCTTATAGACATCTTTTGAAGCACCGCGGATGAATTTTTTCAACATTTTCTTTCACCAATCAACACGAGCCTCCTTTTGAGATATTCTAAAATTATGCGGGATCCATCTCGAACAAAACTTTTTGACGTCCAAGTGAATACGTAATATTGTATGTATGCTGGTGGACCTAATGCCCCGAGCTGCCTCAATCTCCGCGTAAGTCGTATGGGAATCTTCCTTTATCTTTTCGCTCACAGCATCAATGGTTTTAGCAAAACAGCTAATTTTAGACAACCTTCACGGGGTTCGTATTAAAGCAAACAAAGCGACCACGATTGAATTGAATACCAACGATAAACCGAAGTTTGATGGTGGTTCACCAGCAAAAGTCGATTTAAGTCCATCGATGCACTGTTCTTGAGATAATTTACGTCGACAATTGTAAAAAATTATGGCACGACAGTAAACCAACTTAATAGCGGCCATACCTTTAAAATAGTTCTAAATACGTTTATGCTAAAAAAAATATCATACTTTCCAATGGAAACTTCAGATTTGATGTGATAACATTAGAATTGCCGATTCCCGAAATATATATAGTGTGACCCTCGTATTTCCCTTTGAACCAATTAATGGTTCCAATTAATTCCTATTCCAGGGTGAAGAAATTCCTTATGTGTTTTCAGGATTAAATCTTTAAATTCGCTATAAGTCAAAATATCAATCACTTTTTGGGTACATCTTAACAGTTTGGTGAATCTGTTAGGGCTTATGACTTCGAAATAACAGTTTGAAATAACAGTTGGATTTGGAGCGGGCATATACTGTACAGACCCTATAATGCGGCTGTTGTATAAGCTATTAAGTCAATACACCATATTCCAGGCGGAAGTATTCGTCATCGGGAAAGCGGCAAAGCTTGCTTGGATCTATTGGGTTGCCAACCACCAGGGCATCGATGGTAACGAGACCGTAGACAAACATGCAAAGAAAGTCGTCAAACTAGCGAGTAAAAGAACAGAAAACGTTACTGTCTCCCTAAAAACTTCCCCACCCTGCAAAAATCATGTGCAAAGAGCGCACTACGTGCTACATTTTCCAAGTAAATATTGTGGACAGCTTGCTCCGTATGTGGATTGCTTACATTGCGTGGGGTCCCCCACTCTCATCACATTCTTATTTCTTCGAAGAGTACTGAATATGTGAATTTGTCACTTCCTTCCCCTTAAAAGGGATCCCTATGCGTGGGCTGGCATTACAGGTTACAATGCAGGCAATTGGTTTTGTGCCGGTTCTATTTATTGTTGTGGTTTTTGATTATTTTCTGCTTGTTTTCTAAAGGTAAGTAGATTTAGTGTAAAATTGTTTAATAGGACAAGAAAAATGATAAGAACAATAACTGCAATTATTATAGTTACATAAAATGTGGTATTCTTTTCTGAACTTAATTTTAGAATGTCATTATGTTCTATTATCTTTATCTTAGTTACATTAATCGGTAAATACAATTAAGTTTATGGACAAAAAAGTTAAATCAAATTCAGGAACGGATTTTCACTAAAATAACATTACCAATTTTACATTATTTTATTCTTGTAATTTAGCTTTCATTTATTTTTAAGTTGAACTTTAAATGTTATTACTAGGCGTATGGGGCACTTAAATTTAAAACAATTAAAACATTTAAAACAATTTAAACTTTAAGATAAAAGGATCGTATTTCGTGACACAAAAGTCTTGGCACACCTATATTATTTATTTGATTTCCTTTTATCTTAAGCCATATCTGGTGAAATTTTTTTATAAAAATCATAACGGCAAAAAAAGTTTAATTTTCTTTAATTTTTGAACTATTTGCTCAAATTTCGTTGAAATGGAGAACAAGCGCATGGAAACCAATGTAGCGCACAGAAAAATTGTCCTTCACCTGCACAATGAAGGCAAATCTTATGGAGAAATAGTCAACATTATATAGCTAAGCCGATTTTATATTTGGAGCATCGCTACAGCGCTAAGAAGGAGCCGAAAGTTTGGAACACGCACCTTGATCTGCCCGATCCCACGGCTTTGAGCGACCGAGAACGCCCAAAAAAAAAACATCCTCACAGATCGCTGCTGATTTTAAAACCAGCTTTGGGAAGGACATCCATCTGATGACCGTAAAAAGGGGCCCTACACGAAGCTAACTCCCATAGCCGTGTTGCTATGCAAAAAACCTTTGGAGGTCAATAAGGAGCGGAAACTGTTAAATTTTTTTTTTCGTATGAGAAGAGCACCTGATCCCCAAGTCCAATTGGCTTCTTAGCATAGACCCTATTGACCTCCAAAGTTAAGTTTTGAATAGCAACACTTAAGTGCGTCACTGTAGCCATTTGGTTCTTGACAATTTTGTGTGATTGTATTTCAAGTAGATTACATGTAAGTATTATATTTGGTTCAACGTATTGAATCATTTCCTTTGAGGGAGTTTACAAATTTGATGCTTGCGCTTAATTATATTTTTAATGCATTCATTATTAACTTCTTTTTTGTCATGATTATAAATTTTATTCTCATCTTCATAGGTTGTTCAACTCCCGCAGAGCTCCGGAAAAATATTTAAAAAAGCTGATGAACCAGAGAAAACACAGAGTATATTATACTGGAGTAGTCCAAAAAGTGCGAAAAGTGCATATTTAGTTTAAATTAATAAGTGCCACACGTAATAAGCTCGAATAAATGAGCAGCGATCCAATGAATGAGCGTAGAAGCTCCGTAAATAAAAAAAACGCATATTACTCTTACTTATCAACATGTGATATCGACGAAGAAAACAAGTCAACAAAGAGCAACCCGGCCGTCGACAGCAAGAGAGTAAGCACACATCCACTCAGCTCACCCCATCTCCTACACCATGGAGTTACCAATGCGAAGCCCCACCACCGCCGACTCCGTTGGCAATTGCATCACTTGTAAACTGTCAAAATCCACCTCAGAAAAAACATGGCTGAACTGCATCCAATCCCGAAAATTAATATTTCTTGGCACATTATTCACATCCAAGAACGATAGAATACAAGATTGCGCAAAGACGAAGCAAAAAATTTTTCGTTCTGCGCATCTACGTCACAAAGTACTGGTACCAATGAAATTGTTGTTGTGTCT
The DNA here is from genome assembly GCA_018151655.1 of Drosophila bocqueti. Lineage (NCBI taxonomy): Eukaryota > Metazoa > Arthropoda > Insecta > Diptera > Drosophilidae > Drosophila > Drosophila bocqueti. The sequence continues at coordinate 76,281 of JAECXF010000069.1, forward strand.
ATTGCCTTATAAGGCAATATCCAGTACTTTGTGACGTCACAAACGCTATGCACGAATAACGGACCTGCGCATTGCGCAATCTTGTATTCTATCGTTCTTGATTCACATCGATATAACAGGGAAATTAAGGGGGGTCTTCTACCTTCGCGCTCAAATTTGGGGCCTATTTTTCAAGGATGGATTGCAAAAAAACTACACATGATATCCGAACAAAATTTTTTTATTTGATTAATTAATGCTTGAACTTGCAAAAAAAAAAACCACATGAATTTATCATAATATTTGCCATTGGCGCGTCGTTGAATAAACCACTGCCGGCGCGACAGAGTCAAACGGCTGGCAAGAAATCTCAGCTTCAGAAGCTGCAAACAACAAGAAATTTTTTTTAACTTAATTTTAAGAACGTCGATTAGGGGTAGACACAAGCTTTTTTTAATATTTGCAAATTTCACAAAATGGCAGCAATTTGAAAAAATGTACATTTTTTGACCATGTTTTTCAATCTAAAAATGACTGTAAAAAATTGAAAAACTATTTTTTGGAAAAAAGCTTGTGTCTAGACCTAGCGAGATGTTTTGTGGATAAGTAACGCTTTACAGATCTAGGATATCTTCTATGGTTTCGTCAAAATCGTGTCAAAACTTTTGAAAAACACTACTTTCGGGAAAACGCGTTTAGAGATAGGAAAAATGGTCGAAACGTATGGAGGTGGCAATCTTTGGGCTTCGTTTACCCATGAAGGAATTTTACAAAACCCTTTATATGGCGTATTCCTCAGATCCTAAAAATTAAAAAAAAAATCGAAAATAAAAAAAATCGTAAGTAGAAGACCCCCTTAAGTGGCAAGAGCGACCAGAAGGAGTACATTATTTTTCAGGTAGAATATAAGTTTATTTAAGTTAAATAAAGATATTTTATATAGTTATAAAAAGAGTTTATTTGGACCAAATGTCCGTATTTATTAGTACAAAAATTGGAACTAAAATTAAATTACAAGTTTGGTGATATTTATACCCTCAGCTCCGTCGCTGCTTCTGCCTGCGTCGGTGCTATCTCCGTTGCTGCCTCTGCCTGCGTCGGTGCCGTTGGCTCCCGGCAGCGTTCGACGAGAAGCGCTCCACACGCTGATCTTTGCATTTATTGGTTATTGCAGGTGCATGGCCGGATGCGCGTGCAAGCTTTCGCAACTTGTTGCTACGAATTCTTTTGGTGTTAACTTACATCATACCCTTAAGTTGGACAGTGAGAATTTTATAAACGCTGTTAATAATAATTCTGTTCAGATCATAAAATAAACTTGCACTTCATTGCTACCGGTCCTAGTCGAGCTAATGGTAAAGTCGAACGGATTATGAGCACGTAGAAAAATATGTCCTTTAGAAATGTTATTGGGAAGGGTAGCACCACCTTTAGGCCTATTTCCACCTAGTGATCTAGAAAATTATGTTGATCTGAAAAACGTAAGAGAACAAGCTGTGACGGTTAGTCGATGTTTCGGGCAGCTCAGGGGTGGCCCAGGGTCGTCGCAGACATTGCTGAAAGAGATTCCGACCCATTCCCAGAGTAGAAAGCTGGAGGTTATGCCGTACACTATCGTAATCTTTATTATCTTAAAATGTACAAATTCATAATGACTTGCAAGAACAAGTGCAAAACTTACTAGAGTTTGTTTTGATCATGGCGTGTGGGGCATTTTATTGAGTAATTTTAATGTTGAATAAAAGAGGTAAACAGATGAAAAAAAGAAAGAATCGAAATAAGAAAGTGAATGTTGAAATATGAAAGCTTGACACTATATTGTAAAATTGTTAAAAAGATAACTAACTAAGGAAATAAAATGTACTTATGTTATGGAAATAACTAAAAGGGTAACTTAAATTATGGCACTTTATACACGAGGTCGTGTTAGAGTCAGAATGGAATACAGTAGAATCCAGTTATAATGACTCTGGATATAGCGTTTGTCCGGTTATTACGTCTACCGGCTATAACGACGTAAAATCGACGGTCCCTTAAAAGTCGCTATAACCGGATTCTACTGTATTTTGCTTCGGAGGAAATTTTTAGTATTTTCAACATTTGATTTGCGTGTGTCTCTGTTCCTTGGTTTTCGAGGAACCATTGGAGCAAGGCGACGGCGGCGAGTCGCCTCCGTAGCGTTACAATGTGTAGGGCCACAAATGCGGCGCGACATCGTCGTCGAGTGCGATAGTCTTCCTCGATCGTTGCTGCGGTGAAGAACGAAACGCCCTGTGCCCTAATGGAACCCGAACATAAATCGACTTCAGAAGTGGGATCTGACCCTCTACCTCCGACAGTAGATGGACCATGGCGTACCATATTAGAACAGCAAAATAAAAACTTAATCGAACTAGTACGTGCCATACAAACAACGACCCCTGAGGCAGTGCAAAGTAAATCGGTTCAAGTTCCCAAATATAACCCAGACAAGACTTGCGTCATCGCTTCATCGTGGTGTACTACCGTCGAAATTATTTTGAAAGAAAAATCCATTAAAAGGCAGTGCGTTGGTAGTGGCCTTAAAGGAATTATTTATACAACGCTTTGACACAATGGAAACACCAGCCGCATTATTCTTAAACATGCTGACAAAGCGACCGACTGATTGCGAATATCTCGCAATCCCTGCATGCCGTATGGTCACAGACTTAACCACGAAGTGGCGCGAAATGGAAATGGAAGAAATTGCTGTAACCGTGACTCTTGCATTGCTGGCAAGCTTTGATAACCAACTGCTTCGTTTAACATGTACATCGAATGTTCAATCCAGGGGCGATTTACAGTCCGAATTAATAGCTTTCACTTTTAATAAAAGAAAAAGTGGCCTTGTGGAGCAACAAGCTGAGGCGCATCCTAAACAACAAAAGCAATTATTGATGAAGTGCCAATAAATTTTGTTTTCGGAATAAAATATCGGCTGCGGAAACGTTTAGGATGTTGCGGAAGGCCTTTGGTAATTCTACCATGTCGCAGAAAAATTTTTATAAGTGGTACAAAGACTTCAAAAAGGGTCGAGAACATGTTGATGACTTGGAGCGCTCCGGACGACCATCGACGTCACCAGATGACCAACAAGTCAATGAAGTGAAAGAATTAGTGATAAAAAATCGTTGGTTGTTTGTTAGAGACCTTAGTGATATGATCGGAATATCAGAAGGATCTGCGAAAACGATTTTGATGAAATCGAAGATGGCGCTGATGGCTATACCGGAAAAGGACTTTTTTGCACGTTTCGAGGATTGGAAAAAACGTTGGCATATGTGTATTTTATCGGGAGGGGATTACTTTAAAGAGTATAAAATTGGTTAACAAAAATAAATAAAGATTTTTATTTTACAAACAAATTCACCTTAATTTTTGCCCACAGTAGTAACTTGCTACGAGTGCGGCGATCGCGGTCACAAATCTAACCAATGTACCCAGAAGGAATCTAGGAAGAAGACATTCATCCGAGAAAAGAGAGGGGAGCAGTGCTGCTTTGCAGTACCTAAGGTTTACATGACAGGACAAATTTTTGAAGTAACCTTTGATACCGGAGCTGAATGTTCACTTATGAAAGAAAAGCTAAGTAGTAAATTTTCTTGTTATATATTGAATAATATTGTTATGTTAAAACGCATAGGCGTTTTGGAATATGTAATATGGAATATGTAGTACTGTACAAATTCAAAGTAACGTTGAACTTAATTAAAACTGTATCGAGATATTTTTATGTAATTGGCGATTATCATGCTAAACGATATTAAATCAGGGTTTTGATATTGTCATTTCTTCAAACCAATTCACAATTACCAGATCCAGAATAATTAATCTATGTAACGGTAACGAGCCTGCCGATATCGATACCGAATTTAAAGGACAAGATAAAATAAAACTAAATTTATTGTTGTCAAGGTACTCTTTGTTGTTTTGCAAAGGGTATTCCTTGCATTAAAGTTAAAGTAGGTGAAAAGAAAATTAGATTAAGGGGGTCTTCTACCTTCGCGCTCAAATTTGGAGCCTATTTTTCAAAAATGGATTGCAAAAAAACTACACATGATATCCGAACAAAATTTTTTTTATTTGATTAACTAATGCTTGAACTTGAAAAAAAAAAAAAAACCATATGAATTTATTATAACATTTGCCATTGGCGCGTCGTCGAATTAACCTCTGCCGGCGCGAAAGAGTCAAACGGCTGGCAAGAAATCTCAGCTTCAGAACATGCAAACAACAAGAAGTTTTTTTTAACTTAATTTTAAGAACGTCGATTAGGTCAGGACACAAGCTTTTTTTAATATTTGCAAATTTCACAAAATGGCAGCGATTTGAACAAAAAATTTAATTTTTTACCATGTTTTTCAACCTAAAAATGACTGTCAAAAATTGAAAAAAAATTTTTTCGAAAAATGCTTGTGTCCTGACCTAGCGAGATGTTTTGTGAATAAGTAACGCTTTACAGATCTAGGATATCTTCTATGGTTTCGTCAAAATCGTGCCAAAACTTTTGAAAAACACTACTTTCGGGAAAATGCGTTTAAAGATAGGAAAAATGGTCGAAACGTATGGAGGTGGCAATCTTTCGGGCTTCGTTTACCCATGAAGGAATGCGAATTTTACAAAACCCTTTATATGGCGTATTCCTCAGATCCTCTAGTATTTAAAAAAAAATTTAAAAAAAAAATCGATTTTTTCAAACCGCGAAGGTAGAAGACCCCCTTAATCGATCCAAGAATAACTGTTCAAAAAAACAACAACTTTTTGAGAAAAAATTAAGCAATATAATAAAACCAAGCTGTTCACCCTATGTAAGCCCTATATTACTAATTAAAAAAAAGAACGGTTCTGATAGACTATGTGTTGACTACAGGGAATTCCCACGGCGCAGGCGAAAATGTTGGTGTAGAAAAAAGCGGGGGCGTCGTGGGATGAGTTCGGGGTGCATCAGCTTTATTCAGCTGCATACATGATATGACTAATCTAAGCTTAAAAAAAGAGCCGTGCTCTCGCCTGCTTGGCCAGGGAGCAGCGGTGCCCCGATACAGTCCGGGTAAGAATATTTGATAGTGTGAAATTGTTACGGAACTGCTTTTTTATTGGGCAATGCCGGACTAGCTCAGTTGTCTCAGGGCGGGTTTTGACCCGATGCCCGCAGTCCGCACAATAAACAAACACCGATATTAATCGGACGTCTCACACACAACAACTCCCATCACTACAAAAAAAATGTAAACAGAACAAACAAACTACACGGACACTGGCGGAACCGAATTGGTGGCATTGATGGTGTCGCCACGACGCACCCACCCTACCTAGTGATGCCTCCTGGTCATCTTGGGGCATCACCCATCTCCGGCGGACCGGAGCCTATTCCAGGCGATCTCGCGATCGGCCCATCTCCCCCAGGTAAAACGGCTTACTCAGCGTTCATATTTCGTGATTTTAATATTTTATAAATTTCAGGTGAGATCTAACTCTAAACATGGCCGTTCTTATTCTACGTATTTCCCCTATCCTGATCTCGGCGAGACCATCACCCAAACCCGGGATGCTCTCGCGCCAAGCCTGCGACTTTATTGTTTGGCGGAGGAGAAGCGGCGCTCCGCACCAAGATTTGGCCACAAGCTGGCCTAGTTGAAACCCAAGATCCTACCTACTATCCCTACTGGAGCTCCAAAAGAAATAGAAGGGGGGCTTTGTTTTGTGCTATCACTAAACACGCTTCTTCAAAACCAAATTCTTTCTCTATATTTCAGTACTTGTGCTGCACAAATCCCACAAATCATCAGCCATATTTATTTGTTAGGTGTGTAGAATTAGGGGAAATAAATATGGCTGATGAGAGAGAGACAGGTCACCCGTACGAGCTTAGATCGAAGGTTCCTTTAGCCCAGGAAGAGGAAATGTGGGCCACGGATTCGGAGGGGGCGATCGGGTTAGCGCCGCCCCGAACTTCTACGGGATTGTGGAGGACGCCGCCGTTGAGACGGCCGGAACAACAGGCGGAGGAGCAGAGGACTCAGAAATCCCTGGATTTCGAGGCCATAGGGGCTGCAGCGGACAACCTGCTGGGATAAGATCCAGCTCAAAAGACGGTCCGCTTCCAGGATACGCCCGTGGATACCACTGTCCAGTCGGCGGTGAACCTCGCCCTGGCTCAGGCAGCCGAGACGTACCGCAAGTCCCAGAGTGCCGGGATCGAGCCGAGCTTGCGGGACGAGATGCGGGCGGGCTTTCTGGAAATGATGCAGCTGATGAACCAGTTGCTAAGACCTGCCATCCAGCAGCAGCAAGGGTCAGCAGGACAACGGTAGGAGCCATTGCAAGCAGGACGTCAGCAGCAGCCAATTCCAGGGAGACCTCCGATGGAGACGGCCAGGTCATCTCACGGAGCAGTATCCCGACATCCCCGAACAGATCAAGCAGCAAGCGGACCACCACGGGTCCCGCCGAAGCCGCCAAGGAGGGCACAGGATCTGTTGGGGAGTGATAGCAGCAGTCCAGGCTGGCTCACGGAGGCCGAGGAGCGGCGGCGAGACGACGGCGGAGGTCAGCACTGGCGCGGGGAGGACCGAGAGCTGGCGAATTCCGGGAGGAGCGGCTGTACGCTAACTGGGATGCGGGAGGCAGTTCCCACAGCACGAGAGTGGACCGTTGGAACATCTCGTTCAACGGCGAGGACGAGAGGAACCACGTCGAGGGCTTCTTGTTCCGGTTGGAGTTCCTGCCGAGGCAAACGCGCTGCCCGTGGCAAGAAGTCCTGAGGAACTTCCACACCCTGCTGTCGGGAAGGGCTTTGGAGTGGTACTGGCTCCACGTGCAGCAGCACCGGGTGGACCATTGGCACCAACTACGCCGAGCTCTGTTGGATAGGTTCCAGAGCCATGAGACGGAGCACCAGCGGATGCATCAGCTTCTGGAGCGGGAGCAGCAGACAGGGGAGAGCGTGGACGACTACCTGCACGCCATGCAGACCCTTGCTTGAAAAAGCCAATGCCAGAGCGGCATTTGGTTAAGGTGATGAAGAAGGGTTTGAGAGAGGGCATCGCACGGTACGTGTACGCTATGAAGCTACTCACCGTAGACGAGTTGCGGCAGGAGAGCGTAGAGGTGGAGCGCAGCTTCGGACGCAGGAGCCGCACCGCATACTCGGCCTCGATGCGCTTCTCGACCGGAACAGGGGACCGGAACAGGGTCAGCGAGGTATTCGCACCAGAGCCAGGAGAAGACGAGGACACACCTCGGGAAGTAGAGGAAGTGCGAGCAGGGCCGCGGAATCCATTCCGAGCAGGATGCTGGAATTGCGGAGCCATGGGGCACGGATTCCGGGACTGCGAGCAGGAGCTGAGGAAGGTTTTTTGCTTCCGATGCGGAAAAGCGGACATCGTCGCTCCGAAATGCCCGAACTGCTCGGGAAACGGACGGCTGGGCGATCCGAGAGCGGGAGGACCTCGCCCAGAGAGGAACCCCGCGATGTAAGAGATCTAGAGATAGAGAAAATAGGTAGTAACTTTAATAATACAAGTAGTTTAAGATACTTACCCTATGAAGAGCGCCTGCGGAGGTATTTAGAAGTCCGGAGCCGGATTTTCGAGCAACACCAGCTGGGTGGGATGCGCAAAGTCTCCCGAACAGTGCGGAAAGCCCGAGATCGGTTCAGCCAGCGTCGGGAAAAACGCAGGGAAGTCGTCGCAGCGGTCAAGCGGGACCCAGACCCAGACCCAGACCCTTTGCCGACATTAAGATCCTGAGCCAGCAACTGACGGGATTGTTGGACACGGGAGCGAGTGCCAGTTTGCTTGGCAAAGGTGGCAGGGAACTCCTGGATGCGTTGGGTGTGCCTGTCCAGAGGTACTTCTCGGTGGTGCGTACTGCCTCAGGCGACGATCGGTCGATCATCGGGAGAGTAAATTTACCTGTGGAGTACAAGGGGAAGGTAGAAAACATTCTTTTTTATCTTTGTCCATACCTGGAGCAGCCTGGCTCCAGCGGTGGTGGGCCACATCCCTGCTCGAGGCGTGAAGAAGGCCGAGGAAATCCATACCAGGGAAATGGAGCACTATGCCGAGCAGGAAGACGATGACGAGGAGAAGGCGGATCCAGAATGCTGGACGCTATCCGAAGCGGAGTCCCGGGAGCTGGACGAAATCAAGGAGAGGTTCCTCACTTTCGAGAGTGATAGCTTGGGAACCACTAGCTTGGAGAAGCACGTCATCGAGCTGGTAGAAGGCGCGAAAATATTTAAGGATCGGCCCTATCCGATGTCTCCAGCGAAGCAGAAGGTAGTTGAGGATGAGGTCGACAAGATGCTGGCGCTGAGGGTCATCGAGGAGAGCAAAAGCCCGTGGAGCAACAGGACGACGGTGGAGTCAAAGCCTGGAAAGGACAGGTTCTGCTTGGATGCCAGAAAACTGAACAAAGTTACCATCAAAGACGCTTACCCCTTGCCTAGTATCGATGGGATCCTGTCCAGAATCGATCAGACGCACTACATCTCTAGCGTGGACTTGAAGTTCGCGTTCTGGCAGATTGAGCTAGACGAGAAAAGCAAGGAGTTGACGGCGTTCACGGTTCCTGGCCGGCCACTGTACCAGTTCCGAGTGATGCCTTTCGGACTCTGCAACGCGGCGCAAAGGTTGGTGAGGCTTATGGATAGAGTAATCTCAGCCGAGATTCGATCCAACGTGTTCGTTTATTTGGATGATCTCCTGATATTGGCACCGGACATCGAGACGCACTTCCGGTACCTGCGACGAGTGGCCGAATGCCTAAGGGAAGTAGGGTTAACGATCGGCTTGAACAAGTCAAAATTCTGTTTCAAGTCTTTGACTTACCTGGGGTTCATCGTAGGTGGAGGGCGTCTGCAAATGGATCCCGGTAGAGTGGCGGCAATCAGGAGGATGCCAGAGCCGAGGACGATGAAGGAGGTGCGGGCGTTTCTAGGCACAGCTGGCTGGTATCGGCGCTTCGTGAGGAACTTTGCGACGCTGGCAGCACCACTCACGGAAGCGCTCAAGAAGACTGGAAACGCAAAGTTTTCTTTGAGTCCGGAGGCGCAGCTGGCCGTTGAGGCATTGAAGATGGCACTCACCACCGCCCCAGTCCTAGTGCACGCCGACTTCAAGCGGCACTTCTACATCCAGTGCGACGCGTCACATATCGGAGTTGGAGCGGTTCTTTTCCAGAAGGACGAGGAAAACCAGGAGCAGCCGATAGCCTTTTTCTCGGCCAAGATGAACAAGCACCAGGTGAATTACACCGTCACCGAGAAAGAGTGCCTTGCAGCTCTCCTGGCGATCCGGAAGTTCCGTCCGTATGTGGAAGGCATGCCATTTACGTGCATCACGGACCACGCAAGCCTGAAATGGCTGATGTCCATGAAGGACCTCTCGGGACGCCTGGCCAGATGGTCTTTGCAGCTGCAGGGCTTCAATTTCAGCATCGAGCACCGGAAAGGCAGCGAAAACGTGGTGGCAGACACGCTTTCACGATGCGTGGAGGAGATCTCCGTGGATCCGATGGCGTTGCTGGGTTTCGAGACCAACGAGTTTGCTGGGGATGAGTACCAGGAGTTAGTCCAGGAGGTGCAGGAGAACTTGGATAACTTACCGGATCTCAGGATAGAGGAGGGTCTCATCTTCAAGCGAGTCTCCCCGGCAACGCTAGACGACGAAGTGGAAGGATCTGCGTGGAAGCTGTGGATACCGCAGAGTCTGACCCACAGCCTGGTTGAGCGAGCCCACACAGATCCAACGGCAGCTCATGGCGGAGTGGCGAAGACGCTGGAGATCTTGCGGCGGCAGTTCTATTGGCCTGGGATGGTGATTCAGGTGCGCGAGTTTGTCCGCGGATGCCAGGTGTGCAAGGAGTCGAAAGCCCCAAACCATAGGATGATGGTCGGGATCGGCGAGCGTGTACAGACGGAGCGACCCTTCCAGAAGCTGTACGTCGATTTCCTTGGCAAATATCCCAGGTCCAAGAAAGGGCATGCATGGATATTCATCGTGGTGGACCATTTCTCCAAGTACACATTCTTGAAGGCCATGAGGGAAGCAACCGCCTCGAATGTAGTGGATTTCCTCATCAACGAGGTCTTCTACAAATTTGGAGTGCCCAAAGTCGTGCACTCGGACAATGGACGGCAGTTCACATCGAAGATCTTCGAGGAAGCGATGGAGAGCTTTGGAGTCCGGCATCTGAAGACGCCAATCTACTCTCCACAGAGCAACGCAGCGGAAAGGGTGAACCGCAGCGTCTTGGCAGCAATCCGTGGGTTCCTGGAGGGCGATCATCGGGAGTGGGATGCTTACCTTCCGGAAATCGAAGTGGCCATCCGAAACGCCATCCACTCGGCTACGGGCGAAGCACCGTTCTTCACGGTATTCGGACATCACATGTTCCTGCACGGTTCCAGCTATAAACTGGCGAGGAAGCTGCAGTCGCTGTGCGATCACGAGCTGGCCGGGATGGCCACGGCAGACAAGCTGCGAGTGGTGCAGGAGAAAGTGCGCAAGAGTCTGGAGACCTCATATGAGCGTAGTCGTCAAAGATACGACCAGAGGGCCCGAGTGTTCGCCGCAAAGCCAGGCCAAGAGGTGTATCGCCGGAACTTCGTTCTCAGTGATTTCGGGAGGCAGTTCAACGCTAAGTTCGCCAAGAAGTTCCTGAAGGCCAGAGTGGTGAAGGCAGTGGGCGGCAACGCATACGAGCTGCAAGACCTGCAGGGCCGAAGGTTGGGCGTTTACCATGCCAAGGACATCCGCATCTGACATGGAAATAATTAGACACAAAGTATCCAGGGACCAACATCGGAGAAGCGGTAATACTTCCCGTACTGCGTGGGCCCCGCGTTGGGCACCGTTCCAAAACTACTCCGTAGGTCAATGCCGGCGAAGTCACCAAGCTATCCAAATGCTCCCAATGATTTCGTCGAGACGCAACCCGGTAGCACCTCTCTAAATCCTTGGGTGGTGTTGCATTTCCAGTCGGAATGGGCTAAAGGGCCATCGATGTATCGATAGGATTAGGGAGCGATAGGGTTAGGGATGAGGGAGTTCAAAGAGCGAACCGGGAAAAAGGGAACGGTGGCGCCCCTTAGATCTCGGCCAGCTCTGTTTAAGAGAAAGGGATATTGAACTCTATCTCGATTGTTGCCCTGAGCGCCGAAACCTACGGTTTCCTGAAGGCGGAACTCAGGCAACGAAACGAGCCCATATAGGGAGGCGTAGACAGCGAGGGAATAGGTAGTGGAAAGAAGGAAATGAACGCGGGCGGCCGCAGTGCACTTAATCACTGAAACGAAAAGATTAAAAAACGTGAGTGAAAGTGGCCACAAAAGTTAGGGCAAAAATTAAGATTGTGATTAATTTTTCAGCGTGGCAGTGGGAAGACACTGGCCACGGCCCTTTTATTTTTGTTCCTGTGCTTACCTGTGGAGTGACACCGAAACAGGCGAATTCATCCAGACGTAGCCGTAGCCGAGTCGCCGCCTCCTGAGGCAGTTTCCAGCAGCTATCGCCATCGACAATAGGGCCAAGCTTTCCGAGACGGATCCGGTGAGTCCGTTCCGAGTGCGGCTGCAGCCGTCCGGACAGGGGAGATTTTTGCTGTGGCAGGGGCCCGATTTCCGGCTTGCCACTACAACCGCCACAGACGGTCCAATCCAGGCCACGCGCAATTTGGCGCAGCCTTTCCCGCCTTTAATCCACCTTGATCACGAACTGTCTTTTTCGCCGCTGAAGTCCGTCGGAGCCATTGCGAACCGGCCGGCAACTTTTCATTTAAGTCCTTCGCTGCAATTAGAATTAAGTTATTTATTTTTAGTATAAGGCTTTATTAGGTGTAAAATTTGTGTGTATAACTTTCTGTGATTTCCCGGACTTGTCCTCCGCGTCCCAAAACCCCTACCAGGGATTTGTGCAACACAAGTACTGAAATATAGAGAAAGAATTTGGTTTTGAAGAAGCGTGTTTAGTGATAACACAAAACAAAGCCCCCCTTCTATTTCTTTTGGAGCTCCAGTAGGGATAGTAGGTAGGATCTTGGGTTTCAACTAGGCCAGCTTGTGGCCAAATCTTGGTGCTGAGCGCCGCTTCTCCTCCGCCAAACAATAAAGTCGCAGGCTTGGCGCGAGCGCATCCCGGGTTTGGGTGATGGTCTCGCCGAGATCAGGATAGGGGAAATACGTAGAATAAGAACGGCCATGTTTAGAGTTAGATCTCACCTGAAATTTATAAAATATTAAAATCACGAAATATGAACGTTGAGTAAGCCGTTTTACCTGGGGGAGATGGGCCGATCGCGAGATAGGCTGGAATAGGCTCCGGTCCGCCGGAGATGGGTGATGCCCCAAGATGACCAGGAGGCATCACTAGGTAGGGTGGGTGCGTCGTGGCGACACCATCAATGCCACCAATTCGGTTCCGCCAGTGTCCGTGTAGTTTGTTTGTTCTGTTTACATTTTTTTTGTAGTGATGGGAGTTGTTGTGTGTGAGACGTCCGATTAATATCGGTGTTTGTTTATTGTGCGGACTGCGGGCATCGGGTCAAAACCCGCCCTGAGACAACTG